>PVLA01000192.1:0-511846 GCA_004027455.1 Hydrochoerus hydrochaeris | reverse complement strand
TATAAAGGCGGATTCAGATTCACTCACAAACTGGGGTGCAGTGTTTTCTGTCTCTCAATCGCCGACTCCCTGACCACCTTTGGGAAACCCTAGCCCTGCCGCAGCTGGACTCCGGCAGGATTTCTTCTTGTTGGGATCTTCAGATCCTTTTTTGTCTTATCTAAAGAGTCTTATCTGGATTAAGTATTTTTCCTAGGGATTCCATTGGTTTCCAGTCTTACACTTCATGTGTAAAAGCTGCAACTACATGCAATAAATAGTCTTGGGCACTGGGAGTCCAAATCCTTTCATGATAGGACACCAGGTTGGTTGCCTGTAGGAAGATCACCGAGGTGGCAGGAAACTAGCTGAGAGGGCGTCATGTGACTGGGGTTGCTAGGATACGCCCTCAGTCCTCTTCCTGACTCTGTCTAGCCCAGGAGAAAAACAGACTAAGGGCTAGACACACACACACACACACACACACACACACACACACACACACGTGCGTGCACACTAAGCGAGGCCTGTATATAATTTATTCTTTGCTCTATTTTCTTGTCCTGAATGATAACCATCTCCTCTTGGGAAAAATATCAATAGGTGAATCCCAGGAGAGAGTTACAAGGAATAATGAAAAGTTGAATTAACTTTAGCTGAAGAGATTTCTTATTTGGCTTATAAGAGACAGAACACAGCCTAGCAAAAGAAGCTATTTGCAGGCAAATTGGATTGTCTTCTTCAGTTTATCTTTAGCACATAAGAAAGATTATAAAATAGCAAGCGTTTGTGTCATGCTTGGCTGGTATCAGGCACTATTTCTCAGTGTTAATGTAATGAGTTCTTACAATCACTTAGAAGTTGTTACTCTTCCCATTCTTTAGATGAAGAAACAGAGTGACAGAGAGCTGTCCAGGTGGAAGTCACTAGGGAACATCAGGGGTGAAATTCAGGCCCTGGCAGTCAGGTTTCACAGTTTGAATTCCTGATGTTTTAATTCTACTTTCTCTGTAGTTGGGACTGGAAACAGAGTGGACCTTTGGGGCTGAGACCTGGGTTCTTAGCTGTTTTCTTTCTTTCTTTTTTTTTTTTAATTCAACAAATTTGACTAAACTCTAGTTCTCTACCTTCATGATAGGGACTGGGAAACGTGGGCACCAGAGGCTTCACTCTCAAGGGAAATACACAGACACACGCGCACTCCTTTCTTTCCCCCCTTGGTTTCAAAAGAGAAGTGAACTTCGCTTTTGGATCAAGGCCCTTGAAGACCTGTTTAATATACTAGGACCATTCCTGAGATGACCCAGAACAAACCTAGTGTCCACTTCCTTTGGAGCGGCGAGGCCCGTTTTTACGCTGGTTTTTACCTTGCTAGCGGGCGCACTCCCTGCAGTCAGCCCAGCCCAGGCGCGGCTCCTTCCGTCTAATTGTTTTAAACAATCACGCTGTCAAAATGAATGTTTACCGAGCAACAATGTAGGCAGTATTTACTTTCTGAGAGGATTCCCTTTTACAAAAGTATGCACTTCTCCCTTCTTAATTAGAAATTTCTATATGTATATAAAGTATAAAGCAGTTCAAAAGGTAGAGTTTACAAACACACTTGAGCTGACTGATTGGGTAAAATGACATATTCCTGTGCGGGGATTGTTGTATACTGCTTATTTGGAGGTTCTTATTTTCAGTATTAATGAGATTTTAGAAATATGTATGCTCCATTTTAAAGCGCTCTAAGAAAGTAATTGGCATATTATTTATTTTGTGATTCTCCAGGCTGCTTGTTAGGCAAAAGCAGCTTGGATTTGCATGTGGTCCTTTAGAGGCATTCTGAATTCAGTAGCGGTGTGTTTCAAATGTTCTTTCTATAATAAAATCTCCCGAGTCCCAGAATCCCATCCACCGATGCCTTTGGAGTATTCCGTTTATACTTCGGAGTGTGCATTTCTGCCATCCTTGAAGACTTTTAGACCTTAGGAAGACTTTGCAGCACTTAAGATAATGCCATGGACAGAGTGCTGAGAATTAGGTCATTGCCCTCAATTTGGGACCGGTATATACTCGCCTTTTGAGGAACTGCTAAGATTCCAGGCAGATGGCGCTCCCTGGCGCAGTTCTGATCTGCGTCAGGTTACCTTTTATGGATAGTAGGCAGGTGGTGAATATAGGGCCTGCAGCAACTCCTTTGGTCAAGGAGAAAGAGCACTGTGCCTTGTGATTGTCTGTGTTGGCTTGGGGAAGTTTCTTAGCTTTTCCAAGGCTTAGTTTCTGTGACTATAAAAAAGAAGTTCATATATGTGCCTCAAAAGATGGTTTCATAGGTACGTACCAGTAAGTATATTAATTGATGGAAGGTATTTGTTGAAGCTTTCATGCAGCTATTTGAATTTTACCAAGTCAATAATCATAATTTAGTAAGTTTAGTAGGCTCATAGTGCCCATTTCCATGCAGACACTCCTAGATAGAAAACACTTACCAGCTAGACCATTATTATGATTTTTATGATGGTACACATGAATGGTTAGTTGCTACTGAATTTTCATAAAATACTGTTTGTGATATAGTGAGAGAGTAATTCTCAGAATTCAATAAAGACAGTGCTAGATTATGCTGGACATGGCCTTTGTGAGAGCTGCGGGTTACTGTTCAGCGTGGTTCTGTAACAGAGTTTGCAGAGTCCATCAAGCACTATTGTCCATGGATTTTCTTTCAAGCGCTCCCCAAAGTGAGTGGAGCTCACAGGGGCTCATATATCCACAAGATGAGGCAGAAATGTGTTTGCAATGCAGGAGCCTGAATTTAGAGACAGACTCTGTGTTTGGATTTGAAAAATGTGAGTGTTCTTCAGGAAAGTAATTTCAGGGGAGTGGGTGTGTATATTTGTGTCTGGACAGCCCAGGCCATGGCCACTGGGTGTGCATATAGCCATGTTGCTCTAGCTAGGCAGGTAGCTCTGACACCCTCCTAGGGCCACTTGGTGTAAAAAGACATTAGCCGGTGTTCTCTGGTGACACCTGATGCAATTGGCCGATGGATTTTTCTCACCTGTCCTGACCAGTCAGGGCTGTCAATGAATGCTCCGTGAGGACTGAAGGCCATTTCTCTTAGGCTGGTGCCCTGCATGGAGAGACAGCTGGTTTCCTGTCCTCCCCCATTTCCCTTCCTAGCTACTAGGTTTAGGGTTGACGGGAGGTGGTAATTCAACTTTGATTTTCCTCTTTTTTATTTGGGTCTGCTTTTTCTGTGTAACTTCTATTCATTTCGAAGAGGCATTCTTAGCTTCATTTTTGGACTTTTATGGACCTCAGTTATATAAAAACCTCATAAAATCAGGTATTTAAATATGTACCCCGTCTCCTTGGTGATAGTTAGCTAAGAGTTTCTACTGTAAATATTGCTACTGTTTCCTTTTGTCTTAGCAACATTCAGCAACACAAAGGACAAATGAAATTATACGGCTTATGATTAATAACACTGTAAAGCACCATGCTATTTCCTTTCTTTCACCTACCTAAATGGGTGTTCCCTCTTTATTCTGTTCTTTCTGTAATAAAAGAAACCAATACGTCACACACCTCCCATTGGTTACTTTATGAAAGTGTTCCTATTTTATGTACAGTATGCTAGCTGAGAAATATCACTGTAAGATTGAGGGAGAGAAAGAAAGACCTCTGCTGGGTTATATTATTTATTTGTGATGTGAAAAAAAGGAATTCATTTGCATAGCTAGGTAAGTAAAATATCTGCAACTCTCACAGTGTTATTTTATTTCAGCAGGATTCTATAGAAATCTATGGCCTACAGTTCTGGATCTATTTTTTTTGACGGAGGAATTATTGTGTTAATGATTTCCTGTTTTGTGTTCTCTTTCTTACCTATTTTGTCTTTCTCTTTGAGTGCCAAGTAATACAAATACCATATGGACGTTATCTTGACTACAATTATACACACAAAGAGTTGAAGCTATAGGCTCCCTATAGGATTTTTTATTAAAATCACAAGTCACATTACCCTATTTTTCTTTCCCAAGAGACAATCATTGGACTTTTTGAAGCTTTTCTTTCTGTCTGTCTGTCTGTCTTCCATGGTAGTCAGTCTTTGAAGATGGTTTCTAAGGCACGATGTCTCTAAGTGCACACTCTCCTGTGATATTCCTTTCCATGTTGAATCTGGGCTGGGCTCACCATGTGATGTAGCCAGCAGGATTCGGCAGAAGTAGAAGTGACATTCTGCAAATGCAGGCTGAAGCTACAAGGTCTACTGGTTGCTCCTGCCTTTGCCTCTCAGTCTGAGGCAGAGCTGTCACCTTGGCCCCTCTTGGTCATCATCCAGTGCTTCTCTCCTGTGTTGGAGTTCCTGTTTTGTGTGGTCTACATTTTCTGTGTTTTTTTTTCCTGTTGTTGTTACATTTTGTTTTTTGGTTTCCTCTTTTGTTTTGGTGGAGCACATCCTTCAGGAATTTCTGAGGAAATCATTCCCACAGAGAGTGATATTTTTGCACCCCTTCTGGCTGATATTCTTATTCTGTCTTCACAAGTAGCTACTACCTTAATCATAGAAGTCCAGACTCTAAATCAATGTTCTTCTGAATTTTCAAGACATTGCAAACATTTCATGGTCACTTTTGGTATTGGTGTGTAGAAGTTTGATGCATTCTAGCTCTTTTGCATGTGACCTCCTTTCCTCTTTGCACTTCCTCCAGCTCCCATAAAGTTACTTCTGTTCTCCTGTTTGGAGGATAAAGTCTCAGCTGCCAGCATACTGGGAAGCTAAGTAGGAGAGAGCTGGGTTCTCAGCATCTAATATGCATCAATTTATTTACCCTTGTTTCCCAGCTCCCATTCAGAAGTGTGGCCCAGCCCCTCTCTTACTACCTGGTATTCCCTTGACCTCAGACCTGAAAGTCTGTTTTACCCTCTACAGAGAATAAGTCTTTTCTTTTTGATTTGAAAAGACTTGGGGAGCAGGGAAGAAGGCATAGCATTTTGGATAATTCTTTGAAAAGACTTAAATTCTTTCATATTTTTCTTCCCTTTGATTTCCCATTTTAAGTTTCTGGATGCCCCAACTTGGGGGCTGTTGGAATGAAGCACAAGGCAGCTTGATAGCAGCTTAGTATTTTCTTTTATTTCTGGTCTGCTATTTCCCATTCTCCCATCTGCTTCTCCTCTTCTAAGTCTAGAGATGCACATGTCACTTCTGACCACGTCCCATTGGTCACAGTGCAGCTGGATGGCACCAGCTTCTCTGCAAAGGCGTCTGTGATATTTAGTCTTCCAATAAGCAAGAGGAGAAATGAATGTGGAGAGGGTGAAATATTGCTTCTGTCCAAATAAAGAGCTCACATTCTTATTTTAGAGGGGTTCAGAGGAGCATAATTATAGATCCCTGTGTTCAGTGGGCTCTATTAATTAGGTGGTCTATATTTTGCAATGTACCAAGAAAAGTTTAGTCATCATTAATTGTCCAAAACATCTCCTTAATATCCAGGCCTGGTCATAGATACTTAGGGTGTGGAGCAAGTGTTCTAGACTCAGACAACCTGGGTTTATGCCTAGACGACTTCAACTTCTTCCTGCCTGACTTTAGTTAAGAATTTAGCCTTTGTGCCTTAGTTTCCTCAACTGTAAGACAGGCGGCACTGTGATAGAACCTGCCCCATCATGGTATTGTATGGAGTGAGGTGAAATTAGTACTTATTTGGTATTGGGACAGGCTGGCATTACTGTGGGGAGCAGGTGAGCTGTAAATCTAGCACACATTCGGGGCTGAAGCAAGGCCAGCCCCAAAAGCACGGAGCTCGAGAGAGGTGAGCCATGTGAACAAGTTATTGGGACCAGCGCAAGGCCAGTCCAGCAGGTTTTCTAGGTCAGTCTAGCCTTGGTGTTCCTCCCTGTTACCTATGGCACAGGGAGCTCTGAGACTGTTTTGCTTTCAGTGTTCCCAGCAAAACACTGAGACCTTGTGCTTTTGGCCCTGTCACACCCACCCACCCCCATTTTTACAGTATATATGGACAAAGGGGCAGACCATGCTGGGCTGTCACTGCCTCTCCACCAGAGAGGTCAGGCCCCACCCAGTCCCCGCTCTCCTTTTAGTATATGTCTATAGCTTTGTCTTAATCTCCCGTTGCCCCTGCTCAGGACCCATGTGCTGGCTACATGGGTTGCGGCACTTTACTGTGATTACTCCATTCATTTTATGATTAACAGAAACTGTTTATTTCAGACTTGTGCTGCTGCATGATTGTGTAATTAAGACTGGGCAGTGATTGATATAATGAATGATGGTAATTCACTGCTCTCAAACAAGTAGAGAAAGAAAAGTGGGGTTCTACAGACCTGCTGGGAAGTCAGCAGTGATAAGCTCCTCGCAAGCCGAGAGGGGCTCAGAAGCTGTGGGTTTGCAATAAGCTAAGTGCACCGATCTCTGAGTATGCTGAGCCCTGCTCTTGTGCTGAGCCAGAGGCAGACCTAAGTCCCAAGGTACGAGGAGGTGTAGCTTCTGTGTAAGTAGGGCCCGGGGATGACTGCCCTTGTCATCAGAACTGGCCGCGTGGTGCAGGGAAAGAATAATGGACCCGGCTATCTGTTGACCTGGGTTCCAGTTCTTTCTCCAAGCACCAGCACAAGTGTTCCCTAGGTTTTTACGGTTCCACCCAGGTTTAGAATTCTACTTATCTTACATACATGGTGAGAGCCTCAAAAATCTGCTAGGAACAGCCTGTCCCCAACACTAGAGACGCCAGGCCCCTGGTGTTCATGGTCCTTGTAAATGTGTCCTCCTGGTAGTGATGGCCTCAGGCCAAGGCATGCTATTCTTTACACTCTGAGGAGAGACAGGAGTCGAGATTTGCTCTCTCACCACCTATAAGAAAGGAGCTGAAGGAATCACCCCCTCCTATGAATTGATACACAAAATGCTACTTGGAAAGAGGCTGTCTCTGCAAAAACAGCTTGCAAAACTGCTTGGGGAAACTGATCCATGTGGGACCCAGAATATCAGAAAACGGGCACATGGTTCACTCTGTTTGAAAAGAGAGGAGTTTATTTCACCTTCATATCTCATATGCAAGAAATAATGGACAAGGAGAGGTGGCAGTGTTGGGAGTCTGTAGAATTATGACATAGGGACGTTGGGGTGCTTGCTGCTTAGACGAGTGTTGTCTGCATTATTGCAAGGTAAACCTCTATCTCTAAGCTCCTAGAAAGGTCTACTATTTATTACATACTTTGTATGAGTAAATTTTGGTTTTTTGAAGCTGCAGAAAGGCTGAGTTTTACATTATAACTTCCATGATGAGGAAAAGAAATAAAACATATGGAATCGGGAAGGTGAAGGTGGGGGTGACCAGGGAGACAGAAGTCACTCAGGAGGCAGCAGAACCTGGGAGGAGGGAGTAGAGTTTGCCATCCTGTGGGTCACTGGTTAAGAGGACAGAGCCCACCCCAATGACATTTCAGGGCTGTGGCCTAGGTTATTTAGATGATTTTGGCCAGTGGTTGGTTGGGCTGAGACTCAACTTCATTTCCATGGACAAATGGTAGTTATTACATTTCTACCATGTGTCAGGAACATTGGTGATTGATGGGATACAGAGGTAAGGATGACTTTGTCATTTTCCTCTTGAGAGTTCTTAAATGAAGGTGAGGTTTGTAGCCAGGATAAGCATTACAGTTTCCCTGGACACTTTTGGTTTATCTCAGCCATGCCAGCTTCTGTCTTTATCTCTGTCTCTATCTATATCTATCTTTCCTCAGTGTTAAGGCTCAAACATGCTGGGAAAGTGCTGGAGCTCCATCCCTAGCCCTCCTGGCCTAATTATTAATACAGCTCACTTTTATGCTCGAGCACGTGCCATTGTGGAAATAAATTATCTGCTAACCATTCCACAGAGTCATGAAGATTCAATGATAAAAGTGTGAAAGTGCTGTGGAAATTGTAAAGCAGTATACAAATAAAAGAACTTAAATGACTGAAGTTTTTTTATTCCATTCTCTTTTTGGAACCAAACAAAAATGTCTGAGATTCCTTTCTATGTTATTTAGTCCCTTGTCATTGTTCTGAAATTTGTTTGGATTTGCATGAAAGTAAACTTGCCATAAAATCCATTTTATCTTAAGGTGGCTTAGATGTGGAGCGTCATTTTCTAGACTAATCTTTCTGTGCTGAGATCTGGCTCTTCAGATGGATGGGGAGGTTTTCTGATTTTTAAAACTTAGTATTTTCAAACATATGGGTCCTTGAAAACTTAACATTTTAAGATTCTGATGAAGTTGGGATGCGGGCAAGTGCTAGGGCTTTAGGAATCTTTAAACCCTGCTTTAGAGGGAAAGGATCTATAACTACGATGTTTACCATAGGCAAGGCCAAGTGCCTGCCCTTGAAGAGCATGCAGGGTAACCATGTCAGATGCTTCTGACCCAAGTCATTCAAGAGACCATTGATTTCCCTTCTCACAGGGAAGGGAACTGAAGAACACAGCGGGTCAATAACCTGGTTAACTGGCCACAGCCAGAAAAAGAGCTAAGAGTTAAGAATATTGATCACTCAGTGATGACTTCAATGCTTAGATATGATTCCTAGCATGTGCCAGGGGTTGTGTGTGCACAGTTATACCTCAGTTTATGAATGTTTCTGTTTGCAAACGATTTGCTTCACAAACAAAGGCACTTGGGAAAATTTTGCTTCCATTTGCAAATTCCATATCAGGTGACAAACATGACCATGGCCAAGGCGTCTTCCCCTCACAAACACAAATGCAGTGATCTTACCCCAAATCGTAAGACAAATTAAGCTCGTAAACTGAGGTACCACTGTGTGTACACTGCTGTGAGTGAAACAGATGAGGGCTGTCATTTCTACGCTGGCACTGTCATTCATTCTTACTCAGGTCACATTTATTAAATAGAGATTTTTTTTTGGTCTTTTTGAGACCAGGTCTTGCTATGCAGTTCAGGCTGGCCTTGAATTCACTTTGTAGCTCAGGCTGGTCTCAAATTTACAACAATCCTCCTGCCTCAGCCTCCCAAATACTGGGATTGCAGGCATATGCCACCATGTCCGACTTTAAATAGAGTTTTTCAGGCACCAAGTTAAGTGATTTACTCTCACTATGGATTCAAAATGTCACAATGACCATAAGGGAGGAATTATTATCATCTCAATTTTATAGATTAGGAGACCAAGGTCCAGTGGGGTCAGGTGATTTTTCCAGTCAAGTAGAAGAGATGCTTTGAATGTGACCATTGTTTTCAGTTGTAAGGTGTCACACACCTTTGGCCTCTGGTCAGACTGCAGCAGCAGGGGTAATAGTGTGGGCTGGCATAGAGGGAGCTGAGCGGGGAACATTTGAGGTGATTTGACCTTATAGAATCATGTTTTCCTAAGGAAGCAACTTGGGTATTGGCAGAAAAGGCTGATGAACAAGATTTCCTTTAAAAGTTTTGGCAGAGATAATCAAGTGTATACCTTTAAAACTGAGACAGGTAATAGTGATTATAATACTAAATAACCACCATGTATTACACAGTGGTAACTGGCGACCTGTCTGGGTCTACCTGAACTGAACTTTGTGAATTATGACTTGGGTGAATGTCTGAAGCCTGATGAGCTTTCATTTGACTTTCCGTTTTTGGACACTGACTGAAGAACTCATGCTTGGAACATTTAATCTAGAATATAAATTTTGAGCTTCTCGCATTTGAGCAAATCTGACACTCTCTAATCTGCAGTTACTTCTTTTAGCTTAGGCTAGACGTGAACTTACAACGATCCTCCTGCCTCAGCCTCCCAAGTGCTGGGATTACAGGCATATGCCACCATGCCCAGCTTGTACAGCTGCAGAGAGGTGTATTTCTCCCAGCTGCCTTTGTCTTACAAGTATCCCTCCTTTTCCACTTCTTGCCTCAGCCTCCCGGGTGCTGAGATGACAGGTGTGTGCCACTCAACCGGCTCTTTCTGGTTATGGAACCTCTGTTTTGGCTGGGAACCTGGAGCTCTGACAGTGGGTGAGTGGAGCCCATCTCTCATTTCTTCTGGCTTGCTTGCCACTCAGGGCTATGCTCTGGTCCAAGGTAGGCAAGACCGTCTTTCCCTGGGCCTTTTAATCACAATTACCAGGAAAGCTCATTCTTTGTAATGAGGGTTTTCTCAACTGGTCATAATCTTCAGTCAGGCCACTGCTTATAAAATAAAAATTTCCATGTGCCAGGTTGAGAGTTCTACTCTCAGTATTGATCTAGAATGTGGCAGTGACCCCAGGGAGCCCGGTATTCCCCGGGCTGCTCACCCTGACCTCGGTGTGGCTTTTACCTGAGGGATGCTGGTAGACCCTGCTGGCACCAGCCTGCGCTCAGCTTACCTTAGACTTTCTGGTCATGCAAAGCTTCAAATCCATTTATTTATTTTACTTGAGCTGCTTTAAATTGTGTTTCTCTCACTTGTGCTAACATAATTCCCAGTTAGAGCCGTGGTTCACTGATTACCTAACAGTTAAGGAATGAAACAAGCCTCAGGTCGCACATATGCACATCATTACATGTAGGTGAACCTGGGAGTTTCATGCTTCTCTCACTAGAGTATTTTGTGTGCGACCAAGACCATCTGGCATCCAAGGCGCTCCTAGGTGCCCCCAACTTTTAAGGGAGATGGGTTTCTAGAACTGTCAGTTCCTCAGAGGTCTCCCTGAAGTCACAGCAGCAATTGCCTGACATCTCTGTGTCACCGGAAAGTCAGAAAAATCTCTGACATGCGCAGCCTCATAAATGCAATAATGAAGAAACAGGAGTAAAGGGGAAATGACCTGGATTCAGGTTTTAACTCTGTCAAATGACACAGCCAATTGCTTGTGAACATCTTTGGCCTCAGTTTCCTCATCTGTAAAATTCAAGGAGATAGCAAAGTGAAAATGGATATCATAATTTCAGGGCAACTTTGTAATGAGGGAACAAGAGACGGCAGACATTGGTTTTGGGGGACCTGTGCCTGGATCCCCACTGCTGACGACCAGCTTGCTCTGTGCCATCTACATTAGTGATCTGAACAAAACTCATGCATTTGTCACTTTGCTTCCTGCAAGACAGAGGACACAGGAAGACCACCAGGGACCTCAGAAAAGCTTAAAAAAATGCTCCTGGGGAACCAACTGGGTGAGTTTAATTTAGTCATTAGCTGAAATGCTTTATCCTGCAAATGGCCCAGGTCCTTTGAGGCCTCTTGTCAGTGGAAGATGCCTATATTTTGTCTTTATTGGTTTTTTTGAGCAAAGTTTTACCTACTGCCATGTGTATGATATATAAGAGCCATAATTTTGAATCTCTTGTAAGTGATGAAAATGTCACCCTGAATGTCTCTTTTTTTCCAACCTTACCAAGAATCTACATAGTAAAAAGTTATAAAAACCACAACATTAAACAGAGAGTCATCCTGCTTGGGCTGTATTATCTCCCTCCCCACAGGAAACAGCAGGTGGCCAATGCTGTATAAATAATGAGAAAGAATTTTGTTTTCTAACCAGAGCCATTATAAATTCCTTCAAAACTCATGCAGCCGGGAGGCTGAGGCAAGAGGATTGCAAGTTTAGGCCTAGTCCAGGCAACTTAGAGACTTAGTGAGACCCAGTCTAAATGTAAAAAATAAAATGAAAAAAGCACTGGGATGGAATAGCCCTGAGTTCAATGTCTTGTAGCACCAAAAACCAAACCAAACCAACATAAACCTAAAGCTGAAGACCAGGAATCATCTGAGTGTAAGCAAGGTGGCTTCCAGTAAACGTCCCAGGGTAAGTAAATTGCTTGTAGAATCTATCTGATGCACAGAATTATTGAATAGGAACTAGTTCAGAACCTATGACCAAAATGCTGTTTTACTAGAGTTTGAGTAGCCAGTTTTTAAAAATAAGATAAGCAAGAACTGCCTATCAGTGTCAGTGCTTCCTTGTGGCAATAATCAGTGTTTGTCATTAATGGAGTCTGACGGACATGCGCTCAGACGTAGCTTCAATGTGTTAAAATGCTTCCTTTTTCTTTACTTTAAATTTTTTGGTTTCTGAGGCAGAGCCTTGCTATGTGGTCCTGGCTGGGCTTTAACTTGCTCTGTATCCCAGGCCGGGCTCTAATTAGAAATCTTCCTGCCTCGATTTCCCACATTCTGGGATTATAGGCACACACCACCATAGCCAGGTTACATATGGTATTTTAAAAAGATTTTATCCTCATGTATTTCAAGTTATCCCCCATGAAAAGACAATTTTAAAGGATGATAGGGTATAACACAGTGGTTTTTATTGTTTTGTATTATTTAATCAAGTAGGAAGTATGCTTTTTTAAGGCTATTAGACTATTGGCTATTCTTCTGGTATCTTTCTTTCTGTCTGTTTTTTTTTTTTTTTTGAGACCGCATCTCACTTATATAGTTAAGGCTGGCCTCCAACTCATGGCAATCCTCCTGCCTCAGCCTCTCACATGCTGAGGTTACAGGTATGCACCATCACACCCTACTGGCATACCAATTTTTATCTGAAAATTTCTCTACATCTTTGAGCAAGTTTATACATGGATATCTTCCATGCATAAATGGAGAAAGAAGTTGTCCTCCATGTATCTAAAAGTAATTACCCAGTTGATTAATTACTGATAGCATTAATTATGGCTGAGGAATAGAAAAGCATAAAACAAAATAACAAGACCTAGATAATTATCTCTAAAATTATTATAAAAGTACATTGAAAAATTTGACTCTGTTGTAATTATTTTCTTTTATTTCAGTGTTCACATTCTTCCTGCTTACATCCCTCATTGGTATTTTTAGTCATTTCCTAGATCAATAGTGATCGGCTATTATGTGATTTCTAGAGATTCTTCATATCAGTACTGTCTGTGCCTGTCATGGTCCTCTGCATGTATTCTTGAGCTGACTAATTCTATAAATGATTACATCCTTTTTTGTCTTTTTAACATGAAAGAATTATGAAGGTTTTTGATTTCAAAATATTTTCTGCTTATATCCATAATATATGAAAACATACCTTTCTTATTTTTTTTCCTTAATATTAAGAAAAAAAAACCATGGTTCATATTTTATTCAGATTTTCTTAGCTCTTAACTTAGTGCCTGTTTTTTCTGCTCCTGGAAAGCACCTTCCAGGTCCTTTTCACTGCAAGTCCTTAACCTTCTCCAGGCTTTGACAGGTTTTCAGACTTGCCTTGTTTTTGATGACCTGACAGCTTTGAGGAGCTACCTATTGAATTTTGCACTCTCTTTCAGCTCCTGTAAAATGCCTTACTGAAAAAGAAGTCAGCAGTAGAGGTTATCTTTCCCTCCTGCCTCCTGTGAACTCCTTCACCAACAAAGATTAAATCCAAAGACAAAGAATTTCTGGGTTGAGGAAGACAGTGAGGGACCCAGTCCCACCTCTCAGCATGGGGATGAATGCCAGAGTCTCTGCTCACACGATTTCTCCATTTATGGATCCCAGATACACAAGAAAAAGTGAAAACCCTGGGGGAGAGTCTTCTTGAAAGGGTCCAGGGATCCTTCATTCGTTGTGAGAAGATTTTTTTGGCGTCACTGAGCCTGGAGCCAGAGGCTTATGTCGCCGTGTGGGGAATACAGACCAGATGACACTGCTGAGAGCAGATTGCTGAGTCCCTGGCATCTCATGAATAATGAATCTGGTGCCCTCTCCAGAGGACATCCTGGAAGGGTGCTGTGATTTAGACAGGTCTGGCCGAGAAGAGGACATCCCTAGGTTTCTGAGTCACTCTTCTTGTGGAGCCTTCTCTTGGTGTCTTAAGTCTAGAAGGGTTAATGGTGTCAGACCTTATCCGAGTAAGATAGCTTGGTCTAGCAAATAAAAAACAGCTCTCTGAGTTAAGGTTGAATTTCAGATAAATGGTGAACTGGTTGTTTTCCTACTCAGGCTATTTGGCGTTTATCAGAGAATTTGGTTAACCGTGTGTGTGACACTGTGCAGGTTTGTGGAGGAGCGGGAGGAGGCACAGATGCATTTTTGGGCTACACTGCTGCTCTGAGGAGCAGGCACCTTCCCGTGAGGGACAAATGGGATGTGGCTTACTCTCACAATGTACCCAGGTCACCCTTTGAAGGAACGCTGAGCCTCTCACATCACTGGGAGGGTACTGTTTTTTGTTTCCTGCAGTATTGCCTAATAGACAGGTCCAAGAAAATCCAACGGTATCTGAAACCAGTAACAGCAAAATCATATTTCCCTGCCTGTAGTCATTTGACTTTCCATCTGTCTTTTAAAATTATTTTTGGCTTCTGGATTTTGGACTAGTGGTTAACTTATGGCTCTCTCCTTATCCTCCCTAACTGTTGGTTTTCTCAGAAATATCTCCAATGTCTCAGAATAAAAATCGAGCTTTACAAAGATTCCCTGTACATTGGATGATTGAAAATTAAATATAACTGTAAAAATTAAGTGTTAAACCATGTTACATGCCCAGGTAAAACACATAGGAAGACTAATATAAAAACTTTAAGAATCTGAAGCTGGTAGAAGAATGCATGTACTTGGCCTCTAAAGCAATCAGCAAAAGTATTATGCTTGATACCTTTCACAAATCAACTGAGTCAATATCTGAGAGCATTTAAAAGTCTTTGCAAAATACAGTTGACACACCATAATCTTTTATGGCATAAATTTCCATTAGCCACAACTGCTGCGTAAGGTTCATTATGCTGATTATAAATGTTAATTTCTCAGAGCAATTATAATTTCTTTTCATCTTCTAGCATAGTATTTTTTTAAACTGTATGTTATGACCCATTAATGGGTCATGAAATCAATTTATTGGGCTACAATCAGCATTTAAGAGAATGGAATAGATTAGAATAGGATATATTCAATTCACTGCATAATTGTCCCTGTAAACATTGTTTAGAGTACTTTAATTTCAATTTTATAGGTGCTTGTGAAACTACTTGGTTATGGTGTGAGATGTATTTTTACAGAACATTTTTTGATATGTCATACTCTAAAATGGGGGGAAATACTCTACAATACAAAAATGAGTTTGCAGACTGATCCAAAGGCAAAGTCTAATTTAAAGTCTTACAAATTGGTGAAAGAGAAATAAAAATTTTCATTAGAAGATAATTGCCACTGTGTTTTTATGGATGACTAGATCACTTTCCCATTTGCTATGAGGTTTTCTGTTTTTTGTTTTTTTGAGACTGGGTCTCACTACGCAGTCCAGACTGGCCTCAAACTCATGGCAATCTTCCTGTGTCTGCTTCCTGAGTGCTGGGGTTAAAGGAAGTGCTTGTTCTGAGCTTTGTTCAAAGTCATAATATAGTGAGTCATTTCTTATTATCAAAGAGACGGAATGTCTTGGTGGTGAGTGTCGATGATGGCCATACACCAGCCAATTCATCTTTGGCACATTTATGAATTGCACTATGCCTCGGTTTCCTCAAGTACCAATCAGAGTTTATAATACACTGGTAGTTGAACTGTTTAAAGGATAAATGTATTTATTTGGAATGTATCTAATGTGGTATTTGGCATAAATAAGTCTTCAATAAGTGTTAAAGTTGCCAATATTAATTTTTTTACCTTTATAGGACAATAACAAGTATCAGAGAATAACTTGCCTCAAACTTTGTCCTTGATAAAGGATTAGTGGAGCCCAGAATATATTTTGTGGTTCAGTCCCTGGTCCTTTAATTCTTTTGCCCAGTTTTTGTATTTTCTAGCTCACTGAAATGAAATAGCTGAGAGTAGAGGTCCTCAACTTGGGATCCCTGCTACAGAAGACTGTAAATCTTCTGAAGCATGATCAGGATTTTGAATGAATGTGCGCATGTATTTGGGGGAGCAGGTGGAGAGGACTGACAACCAACATTGTCTAAAGGGGACAGATGTGGTACAGTGACAAGCTGGTCATACTCTGACCTAATTCTAAGCTTATTAATAAGCACTGGCACCTTTGTCAGGTTACTAAGCCTGTTGCGGCACTACTTACCCCATTTGTAAAATGGGATTAAGAGTGTCTCCCACATCTTAGAGTAACAATTAATGTTCACAGAAGCTGTGAAGACCTCAGCACAGCGGCTGCCATGTGATAGGTTCTCAAGGAAATAGTAGCAGAAGAGATGGTGGGTAGACGGGAAAGCAGAATGAAATAGATGATTCATTAATTTTGGAATGCTAAATCTATCACGGAATCACTGAGTAATCCATTAATTTCTTTATTCAACAAAGATTGATTGCGTACTGCCACGAACTGGAGAGTGTGTCAAGCATTGAGCGTGAAGCCATAAACCAGGTGGATTCTCCGCCCTCACAGAGTCTGTGAGCCCGGAGACTGCACACAGGGCTGAGCGGCCTAGTGAGAAGGGCTGCAGGAGGCCGACTTTGAGAATGTACGAGATGTTTCTAACCAAGAACTACATTCAGCAGGGTTTGTGCTTTTGTTCTGTCTCAGATTTCCAGCCTGAATTACAGAGGTAAAAAGAGGCAACTTTCTTTCATTGAATATTGAAAATTGTTAGTCACATGTGACATACTGATTAAGACACATCAAGATGGGGTTTGATATGCAGAACCGTAAGAGAAATGCACTTCTCGTGGACGTGGCCCCAAGAATGAGAACAGAAAAATGAACTCTCTTCTTAATGTTGGGACAGGTGAATGGGCTAGATATCCATTTTAAACATTAAATTCCCAGAACCCAGAGGATTCTATCTTTAACCTGAAATTTAATACTCAACCACAAGAAGTATAGTAGCTTAATTTCTTCGGTTTATTGCTTCTTGTCTCTCAATGAATTTTGATTTTTAATTTTTTAATGTTATATATGCATGGTGTACACACATGCCATAGAAAATGACTTTTTAAAAGTAAATAGTCTAGTCACTATTAAGTAGTTTCAGAGAACTTATGTCAACATTCAACATTTTCTTTATAAATTTTTATGATTCAGTGGACATGCCTTGAATTGTTGTGTGTTTCAACCTTGTAAAATCGAGTCACATTGTAAGAGGTGGACACCAGAAGAATTTAATAGCATCAAAGTAATGTACAGAACAGGTCCTATGCTATCATTATCCATGGGTGTCATGGAATCATTTGGGATTATAATTGTTAATAGGAGACATATGTTGGTTTGTTAATTCATTTAAATTATATTTGCACTCTGTGGACAGAGACACTCTTTTACCTTTGAGTAAAGCTGTCAGGATAGCTAAATCAATGTCCTGGTGTCCTTCTGATCCCATCCGAAATACCGTAATCTGCAATTTGAGACAAGGTGATCATTAGCAATGCATTTTCCCCCCAGGAGAAATTAAATCAATGAGACCACACATGAACATAGAATCTAATTTAATATCTACAAAATATATTCTTAACCACAAGGCAAGCACACTTAGCAAGGACTCAATAGGAGGGCTCTTCAGTTCACTAAGAGGGTTGCCTCAGTAACCACCAAAGACCACATGGATAATTGCATGAATTGTAACAGCAAAGAGAATGCAGAGACCAAGGAAGATGTCCTCTTGTGTCATTTTGGTTTTGAAATTAAGGCTGTGGCACTTACTGAAATCTATAAGCCATAAATGTAAACTATGAGTGAAAAATTGTGTTAAAAATAGCTCAAGATGCCCTTTAGTAAACAGCCCTACGGTATGTGTATGCACATGTATGTGTGATATGACCATCACTAGCTCACTCCTCAGCAATAGTTACCCAAGCATTTTGACACTGTGATGTCTCTGATCCTTCAGTCCTCTCAATGACCTTCAGCTTCCTTTAGCTTAGCTGTCTACCCAGGTTGCAACAAGGGGAAAGTGGACAATTGATCATCTAAGGAAAAATGTATTTGGTGTGAAGAATAACAGGGAGGAAAGTGAAGAGAAAGGAATAAAGAATTAGAACCTGTAGAAGATGTGGCCATTGACAAGAAGAAGGAAGGATCTGGGACTTGTTCTAGAAAAGATGTCATTACTAACAGTTGATACTATGAGCTAGCCATTGGGTGTATGCTCTATTTTTGTGATGTGAAAGAACTCCTCTCAGAAACTTAAAATTTCCTGACATTAAAAGAAAGACATGAAGAGTATTATTTGTGTGCACTTACTATGTGTCAACAAAGGCCGGGGTTTGTTTCTGGGAGGAATCCTTAGTGGGTGCACAGGAAACACTGTGGCATCCATTTTGTTGTGCAGCAGAGGATTCGTTTTTACATCGCACTCTTAAGTAAAAAGTATAAATCTTTTCACCGAAAAGGGTTTACTATGTCCCTTCCTTTGCCACTTTATGGTATATTGTTTTTATATTGGTATATTGGTATGGTATATTGTTTTATGGCATATTGTTTTTATAGAAAAAAAATTAGCTTTGAGAGAGAGAAGAAGCATCATGTAGCCCATGTAGCATTTTGGAAGCAGAGTTCAACAAGAAAAAGCTCAGCATGGAAGGGAGAGTCAAGGAACAAGTGTCCGAGGAAAGAATAAGACTTATTAATGAGTCCCTGATGCAGGAAAGGGACATCTCAGCCTAGCTCCATGTTCTGGTTTAGATCTAACATGTTTCCCCAAAGTCTTTTAGAAGGTTATGGCCTCATGGGGAGCTACACTCTTTAAAGGATTAGTTTATTGATAAATTCAGAGCTGACTGTGCTGTTTGAAGACCGTTTCTGGTTGTAAGAGGCCAGGCATGACCAGGCCTAAGTGTGTATGCTTATGCCCAGCTCCTCTCGTTCCCTGCTTCCTACATACCATGATGAGAGCAAATTTTCTCTGCCTGGATCTCTTGCCAGGCTGTTTCTGCCGGCTTACCATGGACTCAACACACTGAAACTGTGAGCCAAAATAAACCTCTCCTGTCCTTTAAGTTACAGATGTCAGGTATTTTATCTCAGGGACAGGGAAACTGACTAACGTTCTCCAACCACAGGGGACAAAAGCAACTCGGCTAAATATCATTCATTGCCCACCAAGAACAAGCTATAAGATGATTTTGGAACAAAGGTTTGCATAGTAATTGGGATATAAAGAATTCGTATTAATGAGTAAGACAATATTTCTTTTTATCAGCTTCAGAAAAATCACCAAAGAACCTCATCATGAAAAAAAGACAAAACTTTACTAAAGAACATGAAAGATTATTAGGTGGAGGAAAGCACTAAGTTAACTGATGTGCCAGTTGTGTTAGAATCCATGTTCTCTCCACTGTGAGATGCTTCCTTTCATCAACACTGCATAATGTTTCTCCTGTTGAAAGTATTTCACTTGGTTTTCAAAATTATACCTTTTAATAGCTGCGTACTATTCCATCTGTTTGAATGTCATTCTGCAGAAACCTGGATTTAGAACTGTCTTCAAATATGAGGAAGCAGCTGTTTCAATTGATCATTTTGATCATTCCAAGATAAAACAAACTGTCTGACTATCTAGTTAGGACATCTTGACCCTCTCCAAATTTACATGCTGGCTTACTGGCTTTTTGCCCATTTGCCCCTGTAGATTCTCTCATTCAGTCACTTCAGTGATGCCAACTGTTTTATACAGAAAAAAAAAATAACCAATCATGTCTGCGTGGGCACTTGCCCTGGGATTGCAGGCACTTATGGGGTCCCTGCCCCACCGGGAGCCCTGCATGTGCGCACACACTGACTGAAGGTCCTTAGGGATGAGGGTTAGGGTAGAGTGAGCCTTCCTTTTTTTATTTTTGTTAATAATTTTTATTTTAAAGAGAATAAAAAACCAAGCAAAATAAAACAGAATAAAGCCAATCAAAACAAAACAGTGTAAGTAATACAGGATTTCAAAACGAGATAACAGATTATCAACAATGGCTACCATAATGCCTCTCGTTGTCTTCAAAATAGCTGCCCATAGCATCAGACATAGTAAAATAAAACAAAGCAGAACAGAATGCAAACATTAAAACATAAAAACAAAACAATGAATGCAATACAGGACTTCAAAACAAGCTAATGGTAAATCCAAAATGACTACCTTAATATATTTTATTATCTTTGAAATAGCTGCCCATGCCATCCAATATAATAAAATCAAACAAGACAAAATAGAATAAAACCAAAGCAAACCAAACAAACTGATACAGGACTTTAAAACAAAATAATAGGGAATTAACAATGTCTACCATCTTCAGAAGGAGATCCCCATAGATGCTATTTTATAGTGTATTATCCTCTAAATAGATGATCAGACTACCGGCTTTCGGCCTGCACAGTCAACGAAACACTAACCATTACAAGCATTAACTCAATAGATGTCACCACAGCCTGTGTTTCTCCAGGGTGAGCATTCTTACACTGACCTTAAATGCAGTCAACTTTGCTACAGTCCTTCACCATTTTGGATTCCCATGGACTCTGTTATCTGTAATTTTAAAATGTCTTTTAAAACAACACTTTCTAGTTGTTACATACTTTGATTAGGACTAGCCTGCTTGACTTTTGTACCTAGAATCCTCAAAAACACAGTTACACAACAAACTAGAGGGACAGCCACAACTGGAATTCAATTACCTTTCTGTCTTAAACACTGGGAAGAAGTGATGGGATGGAAGGCGACACTAGAGCACCTGAGTGATTTGTGTTTGTTTATGGCCGGGGGTGAGAGCCTGGGATGAGTGTAAGGCAGAGACTGCAAATTAAAAGGGCTTCACGGGGCATTCGAACTCAAACCACTTAAAAAGAGCCGTTGCTAATCAGAACCCATCTGTGTACTATTTGGGTTGTGGGCTGCGGTTACAACCTCTGGAAGGGCCACCACTCCCACTCAATTACATTGTCATGGAAACCTGCTTTTACCTAATCCTAGGTTTGCCTGAGATACCATTTGCACCTTATCCCAACAACCTGTTGGTGCCCACACAGACTCTGCTTTGAAGTTAAGAGGCAGCCACACTGTGGTCTGAGCTGAGGAAACAGCCTGAATTGACAAGAGAATCTGAGGTCCCTTGGAGGAAGAAGTGGAGGGGAGGTGGGATTTTGGCTGAGTCTTTACATTGTCTTCCAACTGGGGATGCCAAGGGCGTGGAAGTGATTATTACATCATGCACTTAGCTCGCCACAGACTGAGGCAAATCCAGGTCATATCTGAGCTCAGTGTTTAGAAGAATCAAGAAACTAGGCAGCAAATGCAATTCCTTAAACAGCTGACCTGCTCATTCTTCTGATGCCTGAATTTCAGTGCACATTGAGAGATCGTATTTCGGATGAAAAGTCTTCTGAGGCAGCAAATAAAAGAGCATCAGGCTTTTCTAGCAACAGGTGTTAGCCTGAGGCTGGGAGAGAAGACATGAGCGTGGGGTTTCTGAGAATCTCCAGAGGAAGGCTCAGGGACATGCATGTCCCGCAGGGAGCCTGCAGGGTTGTGGGTGCCGCGGCTGACAGGCCGCTGGCAAACTGACGGAGGACAGTGGTTCTCACCTGTCCATTCTCCGTCCTGGCCTGCAGAAGCTGAAGACCTGAGGGCCCAGGGCTGGCACCAGGCGGCCCCAAGGGTGACAGAAAAGGGAAAGAGCGCAAAGGGGAGATAGGGAATTCCCAAGGCTGAATTTATTTTCTAATCTTAGAATCCTTAACTGACCTGGAATATTTTATCTTCATCACTATTGTCCAACTTTATAAATTTGAGATTAAGACACCTAAAAACATTAATCACATAATGGGTACATTTCTGTCTCAGGGGGAAAGGTCACACTAGAAAAGTAGAGTTGTCTTCTCCTGTAGCATAGGAAAAAATGCAAAAAAACCCAAAAAAACCCAAGAACAACAAACAAAACAAAAACAAAGATTCTTAAATGTTCTTGATGTTGATGTGATGCATTGTACTTTAATAACTCTAGATTTAATTAGCTAATATTACCTTTAGGCTCCGTGCAGCACTGTTTGTAAAGGAGCTTCGTTTGCGACTCCAGTCTCACCGGGCTTGGGGATTAGAGCCACGTTAACTACTCAGTAAGAGTTGGGAAACTTCTCCTTTTCTTCTGCCCTAAAGCAGTTTATATGACCAAGGAATTCATTTGCTTCTAGGAGATTTAGGAGAATGTTTATAAACTAGCTGGCATGGGGCATTTTTAGGAATAGATTGACTCAGTTTCATATATTTTGCCAGATAATCAAGCACGTCATCCAGATTATCAAATTTATTGGCATACTATTGTATATAGCATTTACTTTTAAAAAATCTCAGCCAGGCATGGTGGTTCCTACCTGTAACCCCAGCACTCGGGAGGCTGAAGCAGGAGGGTCACTGCAAGTATAAGCCAGCCTGAATTGCATGGTAAGACCCTATTTCAAAAAGACACACACACACGCGCACACACACACACACACACACACACACAAACCATCTACATCTAGAATTTTTAGATCCTCTTATTTTTCACTAGCTCAAATTCATGATTATTCCAAAGAATCAGCCTTTCACTTTATTGATCAATATTATGATAGTTTAAAATTTCTCTTTTCTGCTTGTATTATTTCTTCCACCTTCACTTTCTTATTTTGCCCCCTAGAATCTTAAATTGATTTCTCATCAATTTAATTTTATTCTTTCTGTGTTATTTCATTTTTGGTGTGTATCTTGTAAACAACAGAGCTAGGTTTTATTATTTTTTTTTTCCTAATCACAAACCACAATTTCTGTCTCTTAACCACAGAAATGAATCTAGCATTGTTTAATGTGACCGATTTTGTCTTATTTCATCCATCTTATTTTCCGTTTTCTAAACTTTTTCATTCTGTCTCTTCTACATCATTTCTTGCCTTTAAAAATACATTTGAATAGGTAATATATGAACATGGCAAAAAAGAAGTCCAATAACATAAAGAGATTTATGGTGAACATTAAGTGTGTCACCTCTGTCCCCAGTTCCCCTGTGCCCTGCATCAAAGGCCACGAATATTACTAGTTTTAGAGGCGTCCTGAACACAAACATACACAGGCACTTCTATGCATCTCCTCCTAATGCATGCAGTCATGAGGGACATGCCTTATGTTAGACTTTGCTTTGCTCACTTGGTTGTTTATTCTGGAGGCCATTCAGCCACACAGAGTGGGGCATCGGTTCTGACTGCCTGACATTTCCTTGTGTGCACGCACCATGGTTTATTTAACTGGCCTTTTAATGAGCACTGGATCAAGCTCAGTCTTTTGCCATTATCAACCCTGCTCCAGTGAATACCGTTGGATGTACACAGCCGAGTGTACGTGTAGAATAAAAGTCATAGCTCAGCTATGCGGATTCATTATTCTACTTCTGTCCCCAGGGCTCTCTCCTTTTCCTTCCCATTGTCTATTTAGATTCTGGATGATAATTGAAACAAATTTTAACTTTACGGCATTTACTTTTCTCTTATGGTGATTTAGAATCTCTAGTGTCTGTTTTTAACATTCCAGAAAGTACTAAAAATTTCTTATTTTCTAACATGGTGGTACCCTTTTCCTCTCCCTCCATGTTGAGCAACAATAGAGATTTAAGAAGCTACACACACACACAGACACATTCAAGTATTTGGTCATTTTGTCTCTGTCATTTGAGGGGCATAGAGAGTTATGGTCATTTTATCAAATCTCACCAACATAAATTTAATAGAGAAAAATTTAAAGAGTAGAAGTACATGCACTAACTTAATTATGTTATAGATAATTCAGTAAAACCTGATTTTTACTTGCTATAGTATTGGTATCTTCAGTATGCACACTAAGAGTAACTCTTGGGCTTACTTGGCATGATTGGTCGATTTATCACAACACTATGAAATATGAGATTAATGTGTTCTTCTAGCTCTAAAAGTAGTTTCACAGCATTTTGTCAAAAAATATTCACACCCAAAATTTAGTTAAATATCTTCTTTCTACAGTTCTTTTACAGAAAATTACCTTAGCCTGGAAGAAATTTCGACTCTCACCTGAAATTTTCTAAAATGCCCTCATTCTCTCCTCCTCATCCACCCATCTGCTGATCAGCTTCTTTGTTGAATTCCTGTTCTCATTTTCCAGTCCCTTAAAAGTCAGAAATCTGGCATCACATTTGTCCCCCGCCCCAGGTATCTCTTCTATTCTCAGCACCTTTGGGAGACGAAGATGGAGCAGTGAGCCAGACCGAAAAAGGAACCTGCATTCCAGTAGGGGAAGCCTGGGACAGGAAGCAAACTGCCTGTCGCCAGACGTCGAAGTGTTCCCCACCTCGCTGCTCTTGTGCCTCTGTTGACTTCCTTCTCTCCGTCCTCACTGTCCTTCTGCAGTGTAGGGAGCTAGAAACTGACCACACCTACAGGAGCTGGCCAGCCAGGTCTGAGAGCAAAGACTCCCAGGGGCCAGTTGCAAAAGAAGCAACTCCAACCCTCAAAACCGCGGGCTCTTAGGCTGCCATACATGCAGATTACGAGGCAACAGGGTGTCATGTGACATTAAGTCGCTGAATGTATAAATAAACACCCCTAAAGTGAGGGAGCAGTTCCTTTCCTCCTGTCAGGAGAGTAATGGCTCCACCTCCCCCAGCTTTTGCCTTTTATTTTCTTATCCCCACTGAGAACCGCAGGAGCAGTGCAGGTCTTGACTCTGTAGCATCTACACTTCTGCAGTGGTTTCTTTACTGCTCCTCCTGCTCCTGGTCCTATTTCTCCCAGATCCCCTTCTAGGGCCCATGGAGCTGTGCACAAACGCTTCCTGGCTAAAATGTTTTAGTGGCCTCCCCTCCCTCGGTCTTAAGCTTGGAATTCTCAGGAGGACATTTGGGGATGGCTGCTGTTGCAGTCCCCTCTCTCGCTGATTGTGCTGTCTCTGCCTCACCTCTCTGCCACTCTGAACAACACAGCCAGCACCACCTGCACACAGCTGAGGCCTCAGGGATGCTGCATGGCTTGGTCCTTTCAGGACCCTGACTTTGTTTTTAGCCACTCAGTTCCTCCTTCCTGGACCACCATTCCATTTGCTTGGTGAACTAACTATAAGCATTTCACTCAATATCGGCCACTTTAAGAAGCCCTTCTGTATAACAAGGACCAAAAGCTCACTTTGTCTCTGTGCTCCCTCTGGTTCCCCATAGAAAACCATTCCAGCCCTCCCCGCTCCTCTCTGCGCATGTCTCCATGTCAGAGGGAGGTTCAGTGCAGTCAGGAGTCCCAGGCTTTTCTCAGTAAACAACAGCAGAGCAGATGAATTATCACCTAATGGCTGTGTTTAAGAGACTGGTTTGAAGAGAACAAAAATTGAAAAGCAGGATGAGCCACAAAGGATGATAACATCACTAAGTGAGTGGGTGTAGTAGGGCATAGACCAAGTTTATTACAAATGTTAAGAATGAATTTTAATATGAGAATCTAGTGCAGGTTGGATAATTATTTAGGCACTGAACAACTTAGTCAAGAATTATGTGACAAAATGTACTGCCTGAGTTATAGGCATTATTTACTGTGACTTAATGTCAACCTGACAGTTTTGAGATATAGGCAGCAGCAAATCATGGAAAATCATGTTTTACCAAGATGTTTGAAAGTTTAGTTCCATGTAGATTTAAATCATAGTCTAGAAGACTTCTCAAAGCAAGAAAAAAAAGTGCTCATATTGCAGAAAAATGAACTTGAAACATGGACATGATTCTAGAGAAGTGATTTTATATTTGGAGACAGTTCAGTTCATTTCTGGGAATCAAATAAACATTCTCACCACATAAATAACAAAATAATGTAGGGGGCTAAATTAATCAAGGATTTTGCATTTCTGAAGCCCTTTACATTTCTCATGGTTGAACAAGAGGAGGGTATGGAAAAATATACTGGGAAAATTAAATTGACTCACTTTCAAAGAATCTATTAATTAGTTTCATTTGTGATTTTATTCATGTCACAGTGAGCAATGAATCTGTGAATACAGACACGGAGATTGAGTGAAGCTTTTGAAAATGAAAATAAGCATGATATTATACTGAAAAACAGCAGTAAGCTGCAAGAACACT
The DNA here is from genome assembly GCA_004027455.1 of Hydrochoerus hydrochaeris. Lineage (NCBI taxonomy): Eukaryota > Metazoa > Chordata > Mammalia > Rodentia > Hydrochaeridae > Hydrochoerus > Hydrochoerus hydrochaeris. The sequence continues at coordinate 485,907 of PVLA01000192.1, read as the reverse complement.
GGGTCTCAGTCTATCAGAAATAGAAAAGGACATCCAGGAGTCATTTCATGCTATATTAGGTTTTCTTAAAGATGATATTGGGGTTTGACAAATGGTTTGTAACATGTTGGAGAATTTTAGACAAGCGCTATAGCTACACAATAAATAACCAGCAAAACATTTCTTTTAATGGTCCAGGAATTTAGAAAAGTTTGCCTATAGTAATTTTAGCTAATATGCTTAAGTTCTATATCTGGAATTTCCAAAGGAGAAGCATTTCTGAAACATTTTCTAGCTTCCTGCTCAATTTCCTAATAAAATTTGGAGATGCATTTCCCACGGGGGGTGGTGAATTAGACTAGGTAAATAATTCATTGACCATTAGCTTATTATACTATTTTCCTAATGAACATTAATATTTGAAATAACTTGAAATAATTGAACGATTGATAGAAAATGCAAAAATCTAGCCATCAAGAGATGGAATGTTCCAAGACTACCAACAGAGGTGCGGTCAGGAATACTGAGTAGCAATCAAATGCCTTTAAGCAGATACTTTCTTCCATTTTCCCTGTTGCATACTCAAAAGTGACTTGGTACAGGCAACTTAATGGATGGACCTAAAACACTACACCCCTGAAACAATCCATATTTAATTTTCAGTCTTTTGAAAATGAACTTTCTTTGGTTGACAAATTGTTATTCTTTTGCCAAAGGTACTAACTTCTAGAAATGGGGATGTTAAGTGATATGGAAGAAAGAGAGAAACCAAAGGAAATTCAAATATACCTGCAACTGTGCAAGCAAAGATCATTGAAGAGAGACATAAAATTTTTATAGAAAGCTAACATTAAGTTAAATGATTTCCCACTGAGTACCATATAAATAATTGCCCCTTAATATCCCACCTATAGGGGACTGGCTCCAGAAACCCTGTGGATATGCAGATTAGATGCTCAAATCCAATGCATACAATTGTACAGTGGTTGCTTATAACCTGTACACACCCTTCCACTCTGATAAATTACTCCTAAAGTATATATAATACCTAACATGATATAGATACATATATATAGTTGTATGCTGTATTTTTAAAGGGAACGATGACAAGAAAACAGTCTTTACATGGTCAGTACAGATACAACACCTTTGCCAATTATTTTTGATCTTTGAGTTCATAGGCATGGATGCTGTGAATATAGAGAGATAACTGTATTAACTTTTCATGCCATGCTTTTGAATCAGTTCCACTGTTGAATTGGGTGAATAAAAAGTAATACTGTGGTGGTAACTATTGAATTGAATGAAATTAATATAGTTCTTCTATGTCCTGTATGACTTTCATAAATGAACTTATGCATTAGATAAAACAAGTGATTATTTGACTTTTAAAGGATATTTTATATGTACAGTGGACTTTCCCATTCATTTTAAAAGTGTGCTTTTTTTTAACCTTGGTGTGCCACTTGCCATCTGTTACTTTTAGTGATAAAATTATCTTACAACATGAAGTACATCACATGACCACTCCACACTCCCTAAAGGGCCTCACGGAGGAGTGACCGGTAAATAACAGAGTGCCAGAAAATAGCAGGGATTTTCTTTGACTGTAATCCTTGATTCTTTTTTTTTTTTTCTTGGTCTGTAGTTTAAAAACATCAGAGGTTCTTTCTTCCTCTAGACAATGCAAGTCAGAGGTCAGAGGTTTGCTGGTTTCAACACCAACCATTTTTTTCTCATTATAAAGGTGATGCAATGCTTATCATTAAAAATCATGGAAAGTTTTGAAGAAGTCAAATAAAAAACAATATGCAACATCCCAACCTCTGCTCATTTTGTTGACTTTTTTTGTTGTTGTTGTTTTCTTAAATTGCGCAGAGTATGTGGAAGGGCAGGGGTTTGGATTCTTATTTTTTTTCTAGGTCCATTCATGTTCTTATAGTATTGAGGACTATTCAAATACCCAATTTTTAATATCTACAGAATATTTGTCCAATGGATATGTTATTACCTCACTTGATACCTTCAGTGTTGACCATTTGGATTATTCCTAAATGTGTGATGTAAATAAATATGTGATAAACCTTTTTGCATATGAATCTGGTTCTGTACTTAGCATTTGGTCATTGGATAAATTCCTAGAAGTTTGGGGTTTTTATCACAAATTGCCTCCTAGCTAGACACGAGCATTGGAGCACATTAACCCAAGTTGTCCTTGAACCGCGTCTGCAGTGATCATACTCCAACCCCATCAGTGAAGCCCAGAGGGAGAGCTGCTGGCTCTGAACTGGTGCGGGGAAGGACGCAGGCCTCTTCTGGGAACACAAACTCACAGCTACAGGCAGAGCAGCTGCGAGCAGGGTCAGCTGTGGTCTCCTTGTCTTTGCTACCACTAACCCGCGGAATGGGCTTGGGCTCTTATTTCTTGGAAAAGGAGTTTTGGAAAAAGAGTTGGCCTCATCAGTCTCTCCAGGTGTTACTTCCTGATTTTTCCTTTATCCTTTTCAGTGCTGCATATGTCTCGCGGGATGCTGGCTTAAGTAACCGGCATGGCAAGTGAAATCGCTCAGTGAACAGGAGAGTGGGAACTTCCTTTACTTTAAAAAAAAAGCACATAAGTTATATCACAGAGAGAAAATTTGGAATAGGGGTCAGTGACTCTATCGATGCTTCCTAGATTCATGATCAATATATCTTTCATTATCAGTAAAGTGCTTTATGGCCCTAAAGTGACAGGCTGGAAACTGCTGCCAAGCTGATTTTGTGATGAGGGCAAGATGCAGGAATAGGTAAAAAGTCCTCCTGTGGCAATTCATGGGACCATGAGGGAGGGGTTCCTAGGGGTAGGACTGGATGACAACTTGTCATCCACTGTCTCCTGTTCCTGGTTCTTCTTTTTTTTTTTTAATTATTTTTTTATGTTCCAGTTCTTTTCCTGACAATTGATGATGCTGCCTCCGTTTATTGTGTAACTGTATAATTGTACCTCACTGGATGCTAATCTGACAGCGCCACAGGACCAGCAGCTTCAAGAAGCTTTTCTATATGTAACTCATGACTGTGACTAGCGGAAACAAGAGTATTTATCATTTACCATCTTGTCAGCCATCTAGATAAATGAAAATTCAATTTGACTTAAGGTAGTATTTTCCATTTTGGGAAGAACACTGCTAGGCTTATGTATTCTTCACATATTTTGAAAAATAAGTAGGCATCTCTTTGAGGAGAAATACCCAGGACCACAGATGGTAATTCTAGGTTAACACCATATGGACTTATTGGGTTGTAAAAAAGTTTTTTGTTTTATTTTTCTTAGTTTTCCATCATTACAGGATAGAACTACCTATTTTTTTTCACTTCCCTGTCATATTTATCAGAACAGCACATACTTCTATAATCCAAGCACTTCTTTGAGGAGCTATTACCAAGGGAGAGTTTATTATAGATGGACGTTTCCTCTCTTCCCTATTCAAGGCAGCCCAGTTTCCCTGGTGACCAGATTGTTGACAGTTGCTGAGGCTGGTAGACCAGCTGTCCTAAGTGTGCCTGTTTGAGAACCTGTCCGTCTAGAGGTTATGCCCTCTATTACTGGGCCAACCTCACCTCCCAGAATTTCTGTAGGGTCACCCTGAGCTGAGATGGTAGAGACTTTGAGGATAACAAGGAGAATAACATCTTGGTTTTCCTTATCATCTTAGGAAAAGATTTTATTTCTCCTGCCTTTTCTGTACAAGTATAGTGGTACCTTGGTTCATGGACTTAATTTGTTCCACGGTTCTGGAAAAGATAGGCATGTTCGTACTCATGTGGGAAAGATGGCTGCAGTCCTGTTCTTCACCCACTGCAGAGTTTGCAAACAAAAACAGAATTTTCCAAATACTTCTGCTTGGGAGCCAAACTGTTCATGAACAAAAGCATTTGTGAACCAACATACTACTGTATAAAAACATGAGATGATTGTGTGTGCGTGTGTGTGTGTGTGTGTGTTTATTGCTAGGGATAAAACCTGGGGACTCACACATGTTAGGCAAGTTCTTTTTTTGCATCAGAATGTTATAATTTTTAGTTTTTCATTAAGTTTATTGATAAAATTCAGATTTACATAATGATCGCATTCACCATTGGGAATTTGTACCTGCACGTGATACAGCTTAGTTCCTCTTTTTTCCCATTCCCTCTCCTGTCTTCAACCTTTCTTCCTCTCCTTATTTACAGAACTTTGTCTTCATTTTATCCTTTATTTTCCCATTATTACCTTTTCCCTTCCATCCCCCACCCAGTTCCTGTTTTCTTTTGAACAATTACTTCCTATTTCACAATATCTATTATACGTTTTGGTTCTTATTTACTCTTCCAGTTTCTCACACCAGAGAAATAATGCAATATCTACCCATCTGTGTCTGTTTTATATCACTTAGGAGTATGGTCTCAAGGTTTATTCATTTAGTTATAAATGTCTCAATTTTATCCTTCTTTGTGGCTAAGTAGTACTCCATTGTATTTAAAAAACTCACATATTTTACCCATTCATTGGTTGATGGGCATTAACATTGTTTCCAAGAGTTAGCTATTACAAGCTGTGTTGCTATAAACATGGATGTGAGCATATTTCACTGTTGTATAATGCTTTTAATTTTTTGAAAAGTTCCCAAGAAGGGGAATAGCTGGGTCAAATGGATCATCTAGTCCTAGTGTTTTGAGGGATCTCCACAAAGAAGATATCAGAAAATGGAAAGATATCCTTTGATTTTTGGTAGGGAAAACCAACATAGTAAAAATGGCCATATTCCCAAAATTATTATACAGATTTAATGAAATCCCAAATCAAAATACCATTAGCATACCTCACGAACAAGAGAAAACATTCCTAAAATTCATTTGAAAATAGAAGAGACCTAGAATAGGAAAAGCAATTCTAGGCAACAAAGGCAAAGCAGGGGGCATCACAATCCCTGACTTGAAATTATACTACAGAGCTACTGTGATAAAAACAGCATCATACTGGAAAACAACAAAACAACAAACTACAAAAGACAACAAAATAACAAAAACAAAAAACAAAACCAGATCTGAGGATCAATGGACCAGATTTGAAGAGGCAGAAACAACTTCAAACACACTCAGCCATGTTATCTTTGATAAAGGGACCAAACATGTTTACTGGAATAAAGACAGCCTCTTCAGTAAAAGATGCTAGAAACTGACTTTCCACATGCCTAAAACTAAAACTAGACTCATGTATATCACAGTGCACTAAGCTAAAGTCAAAATGGATTAAAAATCTAAATATTAAAACAAAATGCTAAATCTACTGGAAGAGAGAATAGATAGAAATCTTGAAGACATAGGTGTAGACAAAGACTTCACAACAAAACCCTAACTGCAAGAGAAATACTAAAAAGAATCAACACCTGGGATTTCTTCTTATTAAAAAGCTTTTGCACAGCAAAAGAGATCACCAACAGAGTGAAGAGACAACCACAGAGTGGGAAAAAAATCTTAGCCAGTTGTTCTTCAGACAAAGTACCAATATCTAGAACATATAAAGATTTGAAAAAAAAAATCAGACCCTCCAGATTTGAAGACTCATTCCAATAATGGACATCTGAAATGACTGGACATTTCTCAGAAGAAAAAGTACAAATGACAAATACATGAAAAAATGTTCAGCATCACTGATCATTCAAGAGATGCAAATTAAAACAATGCTGAGATTCCATCTCACTCCAGAAAAAATGGCTGTTATCAAGATATCAAAAAGTGCTGGCAGGGCTGTGGGGAAAAAGGAATCCTTCTCCATTGTTGTTGGGCATGTAGAAAGGAAACTTCTTTAGCACTGAACAATAACTGCAGTCCAAGGCAAATATCTTGGAAATAGAACATACAAGCTGTCTTCCTGAATCCTGGCTTCCTGCACCTTGCCTGGGGGAGTAACAAAAGGGAGCCATTTAATTAACCCTTGCTGCAGAGCCCATGAGAGGTTCTGCTGCATATAATCAGGAGAAGCATTTGGGAAGAGAAAAGGTCAGGGAAGCCTTTTAGGTTCCCGAGTTTTCTTTGTATGGTTGGCAGCAGGTTGTGAATTTGGAATAGTACATGTCCCCTTTCAAAAGGATTGTACCCTAATCATCTCACTGCTCAGAATCCTGGTTTAAATACCTGGAAAAAAAAAACTTGACTAGTGAGCACTGGGGCTCTTTTTAGCTGTAGAGGCCATATATTTTGTTTATGCTCAGGCAAAAAATCAGCATTAGGGCATCTCATAGCTCTGGCCTCCTGCCTGACACATTAATTCTTCAACAACATTATAAGAACCGATCTTGACTTTGATTGGTGGTGCCTTGAAAATCTCGTTTCCATTTGCTGTGTCACATAGTCTGCAATTAGCTTAGAGAAAATTATCCATTTTAAAAATGTTCACCTTTTCTGGCAATGGATGATGCCCTTATGATCTATGGTCTAGATCCTAAAAATCACATTTTTATGTTTAGTCTATAATGCATGCAGATTCTGTCTATGGAGTTGCGTGAGTGTACATCACAGGGCCTCCGCTACTCAGGAAAATCCATCACGCTTTGGCTTATGCTACCCCTCAACGCCCATGGTCCAGATCTTACTATAACACTGCGTGACCCTTAACCGTGATTTGTCACACTGAGTAGATTAAGGGCATCTATGGGATTAATAAAGTACCCTTCTGTGTGTGTCTGTGAGTCATGGGGTGTGACCGTGGGTATTAGCTATGATTTCTGGCACCTTCTCTGAGGCTGTTCCCCTGCTCTGCTCCACCAGGATGCTCCTGTCTGAGCCAGCTGACCACAAATGAACCCTCTGAAATCATGAGCTAAACAAACCTCTCCTCCTTTTAGTTGTGGGAGTCAGGTCTTTGATCTCACTGTCTTAATCAATTAATGTGTCACTGGGACAAAATACTTGACATCCACAACTTAAAGGAAGGGGCAGGTTTATTTCGGCTCTCAGGTTCAGTCTATGCTTGGGTAGCTCCAAGGCAGAAACAAGATAAGCCCAACTAGAGAGAAAGGAGGAGCTGGGGACAAGAATATACCCCTTCCAGGTCATGCCTCCATCTTCACCAGGACCCCAGCTGTTGAAATCATCCCTGGATGGATCCACCGATGAGTACGGCGCCCCCAAAATCCAACCACCTTCCAAACACATAAGGCTTTTGGAGGACAGTTTAGATCTAAGTCATAACACTCAGCAACCAGAAAGCTGACTAACCCACACTAGCTCATGCAGGACCTAAGAGCTGGACCAGTTCCCATTCTCCTCCTCACACCCACATATGTTTTATGCCCTGGTTTGGAAAGGAGAGATGTTATGCAAAGCATGAGCTTAGGGATTAGACACACCAGAAGGGATTCGTCCAGCTGCTAGATGTGTAACCTTCCGCCCCCCATGGTACCTTCTGCGCTTCACTTTCTTTCTGGGTGAAATAGGGATAACTCTTTGTCTCAGGATTATTGAAAAGTTTTGTTTAGACTCATCTTTTATAATCAGTTTCTGAGGTCAGGCATGAGCTTGGCCCTTATTAATTAATTCCCTCCCCATCTGCTGCGCTTGGCATGTGCTCTCTTTCTTATCATGATGGATTCTCCTGGTCCATTCTCTCTACAGATCTGGGTTGGCCCTGAAGCTATCCTTGGTTGTTAGCTCCTTGTCTTCTTTGGCACAGTTCAAGTGTCACCATTTATATGCCCATCTTGGTATCTGGCTTGGCGCATCCTCAGAATTTGTGTGAATGTATCTCTATCCCAGCACAAAAGATACCAGCATCAGTGACAACATTATTGATAGCTTTTTAGTGTATTTACAATGTGTCATATGCTATTACACACTTCACATCATAACTTTGGATAACCTCACAAATATCTGTCACTAGTTACTATTATTAATCCATTTCTCAGCTGATGACCTCCAGGCCGGAGAAGTTAGATACCATGTGGAAGGACATGAAGTTAAAAAAAGTCAAGGTACATATGAATCTGGACAACCCAGTCTGACAGAATGAGACAACTCATTCTCCTATTTTTTTTTTTTTTGGTCTGTTTTCTCTTTGGCTTCCTAGGAGGGCAAGGATATCTTTTCCATATCTACATTTCTATTACCCTGTAGTGAGTCTGATTGAAATAATGTGGTAGTTTAATGGATGCTTGTGGAACTTTTGCCCAGTTCAACCCTGGCCTGTGCTTTTCTGATGGAAAATGTCTCTGAAACTGAGCAATCCTGACTGGGGTTAGTTTGGTTGGGTCAGTAATGAGGCCTGTTATGGCTTAGGGTAAAAATGTGCCTCTGTATTATTTCCCATCCACAGACTGGTCAGGTTTGCTTCTAATATACCCAGTAAAAAAAACTAATCAGCTCAACGCTACATTCCAGGGGCACACAGTTCCCAGAGGGGTAGGACTCATTTGCTTGAAGCCTTGTAGTTAATCATAAGCCAAACAGGTATCACCATGTGCTCAGCATTGACAGCATGTACTCGTAAGAATTGATATTCAGACAAGTTCCTAGCCTGACACATGGCAAAGAAAGAAAGCTTCCTGGATGCCTCGTGGTTTGGGCACAAACCCATGTTTGAAGGGCATAGAGGGCCAGTGCCAGGACATTGTGGAGTTTGCATCTGACCCAAGATAATCCTGAATTTTGTTTATTTGAGTCAATGCTTTGAAAGCATTGTAAATGGAGCTATAAGATTATAGTGTAGTATGCTATTGTCTTAAACAAAGGATAGTAAATAAAGGAGACAATCACAAAGGCCATTTACTGGAAATGCAATCCACCCAGAATGGTCCCTGCCTTTGTGTCTGTGCTCTCCAGTCCCCCTTTCTGTGTGCCTCTCCTCCATCCATGGGCAGAGGAAGTCACTTCTTTATTTACACAGTGCTGAGCCTGGAGTCACTGTTCCTTTCTCTTCTTTCTTTGCAGTTTTTGATTTTAACTGGGCTCATCCACAGCCTTTTATTCAGGGCCACGGGAGGAAAATTAGGAGCAGCAGGATCCTTTGTCACAGGACAAGAATGGGAATACAAGAGGAAACCCAAAGTAGCCCTTGTTGGTTCCCCCTTAAACCAGCTTGGAGAATTAAAAAGAAAGCTGACGGGAGAAGGAAGTCTCCACGTGAGACTGCACTTTCTGCCCTGACAATGTGCAGACCTGACATTTGTTAAATGGTCAAAGGGACTATTTGTCCAAGGCCTGTATTATCCCAGTGAACTTTAGTTTGAAAAGTTTTCTGCTCGTTCAATCTCAGATGGGACTGATTTACAGAAAGCACAATGCAGTTCAGCAGCTGTGCTAGAAATCCTCCTGCCTCCCTCGTTCCTGTATAGACAGCCTCATGTGCTTCTCTGAACAGTCGAGTTTATTCCCATTGTTGATCACTGCATAAACCATCATCGCTTAGGGCGCCAGGGTTGAAACTTACTGCATGAAAATCGCAGTCTAAGATTTCAGTGATACCTTTTTAAAAATATTTTTTAAGAGCAACTCTTTTCATTCCTCCTAGGGTTGCTTTTACTCACTGTGTCCTACCTAAGACATTACGTGGCCTTCCGTGGCCCCTCGGTGGGAAGGTTCGTGAAGAGTATTTGTCAGTATAATTATCAGTAGTGACCCGCACTGAGGTTATCTGGAATTTCAGCAACCGTTCTTGGTAGCTCCTTTACATCGACTCTAGAATTGAACTACTTTTCCCCAGCCCAGGTCTCAGCAACAGTCCTCTCTCCTGGACTAAGCAGCAACCTCGTTAAGCCGTTTCATTGCTTCTTCCTTCTCTCTCCAGCCAACTCCATTTACTGGCGGAGCATCGAAGCAAGCGTTGCCTAGTCAGGCTGCTTGTGTGTGAGGCTCCCTCCTGCTCTTTGCTACTGGTTCTTTCCCTTGGGCAAGTTCGGTGCCATCTCAGAACCTCAATTTTCTCATCTGGATAATGACAGTAATCACAGCTCCCATCCTAAGTGTTTTCTGTTGAAAGTTGAAAGAGATAACGCACATTAAGGAGCTGGCGCAGCCCTGACACGTGTGCTGGCATCAATGCTAAATTACAGAGTAAAGTGGTCTGGGCTTTGTTTGACAAATGGTCTACACAGCAAGATGGATGAAGACAGTACAGATTTCACACACAGAGAACATGCACCCTCCCCTTCGGGACTCTTGCTCAAAGACCTTCTGCGGTGACAAAAAAACTAAGGATTAAGGAGTTACAGAGAAAGGGGAAATGATGTAATAGTTCATTTTGATTTTTTCCTCACACTTAAAACTCTGTGTAAAGACCAAGAGTCTATGTAAACCCCTTCAAAACACTTAGTGCTGGCCAATATGGGATCTCTTCTTTCACAGCTAAAAAAAGTTTGGGGAGTACTGTAGTCAAGGGTTTGCAAGGAGAACAAGACAATGCAGGATACATAATTTACAGTATTATTTTTGATGGTCAACCAAGGAGTCAAATACAAAGGAAGTACAGGAAATCTGTTCACACACTAAAGACCTACAAAATCCAGCTAAGGGCGTGGATCCCATGGCAATAACCTGCAGGAGTTTAGCTGAAGACCTAGAGGCTATGACGATGCCTCTATGAGTCCAATGGAGGCCTAGAGCCCACACCGATAACTCATGCAAGTCCGTTTCATGTATCTGTGCTGGGAAGGCCCCAAGGTCAGTGGTGGAAGCTAGAAAATCTATGTCAGTGGGGTGAACGATCTGTGCCAGTTGATTGAGGGTCCTGCACTGGAGCCAAGATGCAATGCTCAAAATAAGAACCAGGGCTCCCCTCAAAATTACCACAGCCATCCTCAGCGACACTGAGGTCCCAAGCTCCTTGAACAATGAGAACAGCCAGGTTCATATCAGGAAGCCTGACAAGCTTCTCTTGGAGATTGAATAGCACACATATTCCGCTACAGAGCCAGGAAACAACAGTCAAAGTAAGGACCAGAGCTCTGCCAAGTGAACCTCAGCCATTCTCAGTGACAAGGTCCTGAGTTCCTCCAATGATAACAGCTGAGTTCATATCAGGGAAGCCAGCAGGACCAGCTCTTCCTGGAGAACCAATGGCTCCAAACAACACTACCACTTAGGAGAACCCACAATGCTTCTCTCTTCCTTTCCTCTTCTCCTTTTTATGCTGGCAACAGTCTTCCTGCCCTGTCTTTGTGTTTGTCTCCTTGGGTGACCATTGTAAATAGTACTGTAAGTTATGTGTCCTGTGTTGTCTTGTTCTCCTGGCAAACTCCCGACTACAACAGGGAGAAACATTGGACACAGAAACGTGTCATTTCACAACAAGCACATTTGGAGAACTGCATCATTAGCCTGTTTCATCATTATTCAAATATAAACTGTGCTTATGCAAGCCTGTGTCACTTGGTCTTTTGATGTGATGAAGGGACATGGGAAATGCAAGAGGTCTAAGGTTGCTGCCTGTGTAACCTGGCATATTATTTATAATAAAGTTTTTATATATAAATAAGAGGAGCAGATTCCAAAATAATGACAAGAAGTATAGTATAGTAAATATACAAGGCAGTAACAGAGTTGTTTGTTATCATGGTCGAGTGTTATGTGCTAGACATAATTGTATGTGCTGTACTTTTAGACTGGCCATGCAGTAGGTTTGTTTGCACTGGCTTCAGTGCAAACACAGGAGGGATGCATTATGCCACCCTAACATTCCGATGGCTATGACATCACTAGGTGACAGGAACTTTTCAGCTTCATGATAATTTTATGTCACAAATGTGGTCCATCATTGATGGAAACTTTCTTGTGTGGTGCATAACTAATCAAAATCTACATGCTGTGATAAGATTCATGGGGAAATTCTAGCCAGGGAGCAAAAATAAGGGCTGAGGAAACCAAGGGCCTTGCTGATTGGTGTGAGACAAGAAGACTTCATGGAGAGGACAAGATGTGACCCAGATTTCGTGGACTGTATTAAAATCCCAATAGGGAAATTTGGGGGTGGTAGAGGGATTAGGAAAAAGAAAACATGAGAGAAAATAGAAGTGATCACTAACAATGGTCTATGCAAGTATTCATTTAGCCGGAGGTTTTGGTGAAGGAAAGGCAATTTGCAAAGTAAGCCTAGAAAAGAAGGTTGGGGTCAAGCTGTGGGTGATCTGTAATGGCAAGGAATTTGCACATTATCAGGTACTAGGTCTTGCGCCAGGCATTTCACAGACACTACCTTTCTAATGTTCACACCGACTATGCTGCTCAGAGAGAATCAGTTGCCCAAGATCACTTCGCTGATAAATGGCAGAAGCAAGATGTGGTCTCAGATCTTTTGGATGTGACACTCTGTGGCAGCCTTGCTAAAGTCAATCACTGTCAGGGGCGACTGCAGCTTGGGTGGGGAGTGGAGGTGGCCCTGCTGCAGGACAACTGAAACAGGCTTCCTAGACAAGAAGGGTCTGGACTTAGGGTGGCTGTGCCTGGGAAAGAAGGCACCGAGTGAGGGGCTTCAAGTAGAACCACTAGGTGGGATGGGTGGGGGCCTAAGAGGGTGAAGGGAAGGGGAGAGAGAAAGAGGTCTCCACATTGGGAGCATGGGTCTGTTGCGTATAGAAACTGGGAATCCAGGAGAATCTGGGGGCAAGTGGTGAGTTTATCTAAAACTTCCATTCCTTTTGACTCAAGCCGAGTGCAGGCCCAGGGCCAGACCCCAGAATACAGGAGGACGGGTGGTGATTCAGACAGCGCTCTGACCTGTGATGAAACCAAACTGAGCATCTTCTCATTTTGCATTAGCAAGTAAAGAGAATGTGCTCTTCGTTAGATATGTTTGTTGAAACCATGGCTCAGCCAGTGGGGGAAAGATCTGGCAAAACTCAGGAGCCATTACTGGCTTTTTAAGCAGCATGTGCTGAGTCAATGTGTGTGCATGAGACAAAATAAACAGAACCTCTCATCGAAGTAGTTTCCAGAGGCCAAAACTGAAGAGGTGTGCATACACGTGCGGACACATGGTTCCATGCCCACACGGCTGGGCACTGCTTAACCACGCTAACGGCTGTCTGGAAGCATCTCTGGTGTGATTTCAGGGTGGCTGTCCTGGACGACAGAATGCATAGTTCAACCAGCACTGCCTCCCCAGGAAGACCTCAGGACATGCCCACACCCACCTTTATGACTGCAGTCAAGTGCTAGAGCCCCCCTCGTCTCCCCACGCTAGTGATTGTGGTTATGAAGTGATGTGTGCTTTATCTTGATATGTCAAAGAATGAAGCAGTTATTTCTATAGAAACATTTTCTAGCTAAGTTTGGATGGTCCCTTACTCTGAAATAAAAACAAATTACTTTTCTTGGATGAAAATGTCTAAAATAGAATAGACATTGTTTGTCTTCTTAGGCAACATTTTTATTCTACTTAGGATAAAAATTCATCCTCCCAACATGTTTTTTTTTTTTCAGACAATTGTGTCTTCACACTAAGTCATATCCCAGCCCATTTTATTTTTTGAGACAAGGTCTTGCAAAGTTGCTCAGGTGGAACTATAACCTTTTCTTGAGACTTTTTTTTTGAAAAAAAAAATGTGTAGTCCAGGGTGTCCTGGAACTTGCAGTCCTCCTGCTTCGGCCTCCAGAGTGCCATGATTATAGGAGTGTCCCCCCACACCGGCCTTCTTATTTTCTCTCGGTGGGGTTTAGTGATGGTCTCATTGCTGTCAGGAATCAAAGGCGGTTTTGGTCTGCCTAACTGGCCCAGTCTGCTCACACTGGGGTTTGAGTATCTGACACGTAGTCTCCTGTCTCTGTGCTCTGACTGATTCTTTTCCACACTCTCGCTCATTGAGGCTGCCCTGATTTCCAGCTGTGTTGGGCAGGAGGCTCAGGCAGAGGAGCCATGTTTGCTGTGGCATTAGGTGACAATGGCTATGTGGAGTTTAGTGTGTAGACTGCCTGCTATCAATATCAAAATGAACATCAGTGTTTTTTCCTGTGTCATTTTACTTCCTGGTTTTCTTATATATTCTTTATATAGGTAAAGTTTCTACATAAGGTCCTTCAGATAAATTGCCATAACCTTGGCAGGCACATTTTCTAATTGTATTTGAGCACTTTCTGATAATCTCTGCTAATGAGTGAAGAACATATCTAGATCTCTAAAGAGAACCATTACAAAACCGAAATAAACATTTCTGGCTGCTGCGGAAGTAGAAACCACCTCCCATGTGCCGGCGTGTCCTGAGCATTGCCCCCATGGAAATCTCTTTACTCTTCCCAGCAACCCTCTGCACGGTCCCTGATTTTCAGCAGAAACAAGTGAGTCCGGCAAAGGGAGAGTGACTGACCGAGCCACCTGGGCAGAATCCGCTTGCTCCCCATATACACACACCCCGTCGCCCTCTTTCCCACTCAGTTCTGCTGACGCTGCTTCCCGGGTTCTGGATTCTATGGAGAAACAGCAGCAGCACTGGAGAAGCCACAGTAAGCTCAGAGGCAGCACTCGTGTGCCATGTCAACGGTCATTGCTTCTCAGAGACCAAGAACAGCAGCAGCACTTGGCTGGCCGCCCTGGGGGCCTGAAGCCTTTCTGGCCGTGTGGAACAGCTGTTCTGTCACTGAAGCTGCACTTTTTCTTTTTAAATGTGCTCCATTCCTCTTATCCAATGGATCCTTGAAAGAAAAACCATTAGCTATGGAAGGACACGAATCATAACTGTTGACCATTCTACCTTTTGCTTTCTGAAGTATAGAATTTAGTCTCCTTTCATTTCCTGGAAAACTGTTAACGTATAGGCCATTGTAGAAAGATCCTTGGCTATAAAAAGAAGAGAGGGTTACGTACAGCCTTGAATCTCCTCTCCCTTGCTCCCTCAAGAGTACCTACTGTGTGCCAAATTACCCAAGTGAATTTTATCACACTGATCATTACCTCTTTAAACTTTTGCTTTTTTAAGTTGGAGAATTCCCTAGGTGCTCACAAGAAGTTCTAGCATGGAATAACACAAGCTGCTCAAGACAGCCAAATTAGAGAAAACCAGCACAAAAAAGTAGCATGAGAAATGTATATTTTTAGCTAGTAATTATAAACTACTGCACTTCATGAGGTGCCGTTGCACACAGTAGAATGTAATCGTTTTCTGTCTGGTGCCTCTTCGAGGGTTTTACTTTCCTACTCATTCCTTTTAAATCTCTTCCTTATCTGTCAATTGCAGTAAAACTTCCAACCACCTTGGGACGCTGTGTGCAGATAGATACATAAGAACATTCAGGAACATTCGTTTCCTGTGTGCCTGCCTCATACAAACCCCGCATTCTTTTGGGTATGCTTTCATCTCCCTTTTTCCCTCCTTTCTTTCCAAAATATTAACTAGGAGTCTTTAAGTGCCAGATTTCTCCTTCCCTCATTCTTTTCCTCCTACTTCCAAAGTGATCCTAAAGATACAGTGTGTGTTTGTACATTCATATATATATATAATATGTGTAAATACTGTTATATACTGTACACTACTGTTAATATAGAGGAGTAATGAACATGATACTTTAGGATACTATATGTTACATGGTCATATGTGTGTATTACATACATATATATATACATATACAGATATAATGTATATACTACATCTGTCTTTAGGATCTTTTGTGTCATTTATGTTTTAGATAGTTAGAAATGGGTAGATGAAACTTAATCACCTTTTTTTAAACTAAACTTTAAACTTAACTTATGGCTTTTTCTTTCTATACAGTAGGAAAGAGAGCTAGGTAAAAATTAGTCAATGTTTATGACCTCAAAAGCTTCATTAATGCAATTTCATCCACTCAAAGAACAAGTATAGATTTTAGGTGATGAGCAAAGCTTCCTTCTGGAGGCTTTTTGGGTTTTTAATTGTTTAAAATAAGAAACAATGGAATATGTTAATGAAATGAAGCTAACCTTAGCGGTGGGGAAAAATTACAAAATTACTTACTACTTGATATGTCCCTGAAATTCTGAGTTAAAGGAAAATTAGTAGGTTTATACCAGGCACAATAGACAGTTTTAACTGCTTGAGAAGGAACCAGGTTTTATATTGATTCACTCTTTAGAAATGAAGAACCTGATTTTCACGAGGTCATACAATTTGTTGGAAACACTGATACCATTAGTGGCTCTTTGCAATTACAGTGTCAACCTAAAAGAACAGCCTGGGCCGAGTTCAAGCCACGTGTGGTTATTGTAAGTCCACAGGCTTAAGGCTCGATTGAAGGGAAGGATCCCTAAAATCAAGTGGACAACACAAAGGGGAATTTCTTTTCCAAAGGAGAGAGCTGTGAATGCGATGTACCAGAATGGTTAACATATAGAATCATCACATATCTCCTCCTCTTTTTTAAAAAGGCTGCCTAACATGCCACTACATGTCACTAGGAGCTAACGGGAAGGCAACCCCCAGCCACCACTGCCCTTGGTGTCCCAGGAAGGAGAAGGATCGCAAGCATTTTCCAGCTTGCTTGGCTTTTGAGCCTACCTGTCAGGCTAGCTCAGTTCCTCCGAGAACTCCCCGATGTGACAGGCAGTCAACAGCTTTGCCGGGTATGACAAGTTTCATTTCAAGGGGTCTAGCTTGTAATTTTCAGCAGAACAGCTGCTGCTCCAGGCCCCGGCACCCCGAGGCTTCAATTGCCTTTCTACCCTGCTTCACTGAACAGATTCCGCAATCACAGAGCTGCTGGGCCCAACGTGGCAAAGCCTGAGAAGTGAGCGCACTCAAGGAAAGGCGTATCTTAATAGTGTTCTGAAACAGTTGTCCTCAACATATTTTAAAAGATACTTCCCATTTTAAAATTTAAAAATATATTTTAATTGGCCTGCAATAGTTATATGTATTTATGGGTTAAGCTGTACACTACCATGTATGTATACAATGTGTAATATTCAGATTAGGGTAATTGGGATATCTATCAAACATTTGTCTTTTTTTTTTTTTTGGTATTGGGAACATTCAAAATCATTGCTAAGAGTTATTTTGAAATACTATACAATTAATTGTTGCTGACCATAGTTACCTGTTGTGTTACGGAAGATTAGAAGTTACTCCTTTTCCTACCCAATGGCACCCCTGTATCCACTCCAACCCCCCTCCATCCTTCACCCCACCCAACATGGTTCCGGGCTCAGGTATCCACCAGGTTGCTCTCTGCATCTTTGAGATCCACTTCTGACTCCCATATTTGAGACCACAAGGTACTTGTCTTCTGTGCGTGCCCTATTTCACTTAACATAATAGTCTCCAGTTCCATCCATGTTGTTGCAAATGAAAGAATTTCACTCTTTTTTATGACTGAGTAATGTTTTAGTGTGTGTGCGTACCATACTCACCCACTGCTAGAGACTTAGGTGGAGTCCGTATCTTAGCTATTGTGGTTGGTGAAGCAGTGACCTGAACATGCTTTCTTAGAGTGGCTGACTGTATTTTCTGGTACAGCCTTGGAAATGAGGCTTTTCTTGAAAGAGGTTGAAACAGGGAGGAGTCTTCCTTCTCCTCACTGGTACTGGACTTTTGCTTATTTGTGGATCTCATCCTACGCCACAATTTTTTAGGCTTTATTTACAATTTTTAGAATGACAATGTTTTAAAATTTTATGAACATGTGAATAGATATTCAACAAAAGAAGCTATATCATTCTATATATTAAACATATTCATATACTCCCAATACACATTTTATGCACATTAAACACATATACCGAATATTTGAAAATTTTCAGCATAATACCTGTTTCAAATATCCAGGCCAATTATTAGCTCATATGCAGGGCCATCTATTCTTTTCTTTGCTTTTTTTTTGAGACAGGGTCTCACTATGCAGTTTGAGATGGACTTGAACTTACTTTGTAGACCAGGCTGGTCTCAAACTCACAATGACTCTCCTGCCTCAGCCTCCCAAGTTCTGGGATTACAGGCATGCAACACTATGCCCAGCTCAGGGCCATCTATTCTGAATTTTAATTTCTAAAACATGGTCCTTGGGTCCAGATGAACCACTGTATTTAGTCTAGAAGTAAAATTCAGATTTTTATTCAATAGATTGAAAGTATTTCCTAATACATTCTTTTGACATTGGGTTGGTGTTTTGATTTAATGTTTTATGAAGTCAGAGAACCTTTGTTATGTGGCATATAACATATGTTTCTCAGAGCTTCCTTGCTAAAACATAATGGACTTATTGTAATATTCTAAAATGAAATAGTATATGATAAAACCTTATAGAAAAATGGATTAAAAAATACCAGATATTGAAATGTTATATATTTATTAACTTCTTACTATTATTCTTTTTCATTAGTATATAACATAATTTTGCTATAATATGTTATAAGTAACATAATATAGGTAAAATAATAATATATAACCATTTAGTGTATTAGTCTACTTTATTGGCTCTGTGGCTTTGAGCAAGTCATTTTAATTCTTGTTTTACAGAGAAGGATACTAATAATAGCTCCTTTATAAATTTTTGTGAGTAAATTTTATATGTATACAACAGAAAAGACGCACGTGCGTGCGTATGTGTGTGTGTGTGTGTTACAGGGGCTTAAATCCCAGGGCTGTTGCACTGAACTACACTCTAAGTCTTTTTTTTTTTTTTAATGTTTTGTTTTTAGACAGAGTCTCTCTAAATTGCCCAGGGTGGGTTCAAATGTGTGACCCTCCTGCCTCAGCCTCTCAGAGTGCCAGGATTACAGGCATGTACTATCATGCCCAGTAACACTGGTACATTTTTGAAGAAGCTAGACCAGCTGGAGAGATGGGATCAAGCAGTGTAAGTAACCTGGAAACTGGGAATGCTCAGCAATGCTGATGTTAGTATTGCTATTTCTGTTGAAGTCCCAGTTTCCCCACCAGGAATCTGCAGGGGTGGTTTAGATCTGGACGGTCCCCACAGTTTCTCTCCTTGGCAATGCTCGGCTGTCTGTCCTTTGACTTCTCATGGAATGATGGGCATCATAGATGAGTGAATCTGCTCAGCTTTAACACTAATGAAAGCTTTCCCTAAGGTAGTGAGTAGAAGCGTAACTGCTTTGTCTTTTCCCAAATGACTGCATGCTTTGCTTTTTGGTTTTTGTATCACTAGAATAATGAAATGACTTTAAGCAGGTAATTTCCCCCAGGGCACTAAGAACTTGGCCCAGCTTTGAATGCTTCAGGATCCTAAAGGAAGAGACTGGGCTCTGCCTGCATAGCATCAGAACAGCTTGTCAATTGGTCATTTCCCTTCTCCGGAGGCTCATTCTGATCCAGTAATTTCATGTTATAAATCTGGGAGAACGTTTGGACGGCTGAGGGCCAGTTGTCTAACAACTGCTACTGTAAATCCTTCATTCCCCAAATAGTTGCTGTCTTTCTCAAATACCTTCCTATGTGGAGCAAATGCAGGCCGTGGGGGTTATTAGCTGCTTAAAATGAGGCTTTGAGCTAGTGCGTGTGTGTTCTCCCATGGAAGACACTGCATCCTCATATTTCCCAATGTTTTGGTTCTATCTAAATCCCAGGGCTCTGTTCCTTGCTCTCCAATCCATAGAAAAGCTATTTCTAAATTTAAAAAAATTACCCTTTCTTCCATTTTTTTTTTTTTGAGACAGGGATTCACTATGTAGCTTATCCTGGCCCTAAACTCACTATGTGGCCCAGGCAGTCCCTCGGCTTCTCAGAGTACTAGGATTATAAGAATATGCCACCATGCCTGGTCTTAAATAAAAAAATCTGGACACTGAAGAAAGACAAAGAAGTCTGAGAGATGCAGTTTTTCTAGGTACTAACAATCCTATTACAAAATAAACCACTTCTGATCAGACGTAGTATATTAATATTGCCTGCAAACAATTCAAGAAGAAAAGACAAAAATAGAAATCACAAAGAAACAGACAGAGACAGACAGAGAGAGAGGAAGAGAGGAGAGAGATTCTCTTTGGTAATGGTTTCTAACATTGTACTCGAATAGCTTTTTGCTCTGTGGAAAGACTACACTGCACATGACCGATACCTCTTCAGCAATAGGTCACCGTTTCGTTAGTCAGCAGCTGGTTCCTAAGCAGGCTTGCTGGTTGATTACACTCGGGAAACAGGAGACTCACAATAGCACTTTTACAGCACAGTGGAATAACCATGTTAATGTAGGATGCAAATTCAAATGGAGGGAAGTGGGACCGTCTGCAGTTCATCTATGAAGGGCTGCATTCAGCACAGATGTCAAGTACAGACTGGGTCTTCATCTTTCTTTTTGTCACGCAATTACTTCTTGTCATGTGGCTCCTTCACGGGATCGAGTTCAGGGAACAAAGCTTCTCCAGTAGGCTTTGAGTAAAGTCAAACTCCACCAGGTGTAAGAGTGTGTTCCGCTTGCTAACTCAGGAAGTTGCCCAACGAAGTGTTTGGACATTAAATGAATTATAATTAATTATATTATATGAAATTCATGAGTGGGAAGGGCAAGAAGGAAGGGCCATGTCTGCTTTATGAGAATTAACAATTACCTCTGTTCAAAAGCCTCAGTATTAGGCAGCCTTGGTAAATAGCACTCACACGTGATTTTAATAGCAGGGAAGGCTTGGAATCGTGTTTGTTCAAGAGTTTTTTCTCATTTGGGTCGTGATATTGATGCCAGGATACCTCAGAGCTTGTATTTGCCAAAGCAGATCCCTTTCAGAAAGAAGTTTTGAGAACCGTGGTGGAAACAGCAGGAGCAGGTGTTGACAGTACTGAGTACCCCTTGAATCAGGTACCTGCTCTTTTCCAAAACCATGACCGGAAGTGATAGGTGCTGCTAGTGTTTCTCTCCTAGCTTAAAACTCAGTCTAATGTTTTTAGTGGTGGGAATCTCATGAAATAATGTATGGTCCGGTCAGCACCACTGAGCTGTAAAGGAGGATGGGTCCGAGCCATTTGTGGGAAAATGGATCCCTTAACATCATTCCATGATGTTAAGAAAAATGTCAGACACGCTAGCCTAACTATCACATGGCTTTTCTTATATGAGAAACCCAAAGTATAAATAAGAAACAAAATAAAAGATAGCAAATAGGAAGTAGGAGGACAGATTTTTTTCAAACGGGAAAGGGATCCTGAGATGGAGAGAGGGAAGGGAAGCAGATGAGTAAAGAACTGAGACGCGTTACACACGCAAACCTGCTTCCCACAAGGAGCGCAGCCATCCTGTGACGCAAACCTGTACTCATGAAAAACAAAAGCCGAGAGGAAAGAATTCAAACAGATAAACCCTGTTAATGAATAACACGAAACGGTGACAATATTCTATTGGTAAGTGAAAATCCTTACTCTCTAGATATCTATCACATGATCAAAACTGTGCCTAAGAGAAAACAAAATAAAGATAATTTATAAGAGGATTTATATACAGAGAAAAGAAGAAGAAAATTCCGGTTTTTTGTGTTTAGAGGTTATGGATGATAGTCTGCCTTGGTTTATATTTTAATGTTTTAAAAGTTTCCATAATAAACATACTTTGATCATTATATATTACTTGTCTGGGGGAAAAATGAACTTGATCAAGCTCTATTCAGGTGTAAGATGATTGTTCACAGAGGAATGTGAAATTAACTTAAAGTATGGAAGAGAACACTTACTATGGAAATGAACCACAGAAGCCAAGAAAGGCAGCACTGACATCATGGAGATGTAGCTTTTAACATCATCATTACTTTTATTTGAACTCTCTGATTCCTTAGTACAGCCGAGGCCGGAAGTATTTTGATACCATTTCTCTTGGGTTTGGAAGAGGATAAAGGTTACTGAAATCTCCATTCCTTTATGAAATTGTGCTAAGCACGCTTAACATGCGATCCATGCTCTTAACAGTTTTTAAAGTGTACAACGCAATTGTTAACTCTGGGCACAGTGTCGTATGCCAAAACCTGGCATTGTGCCTCTATAGTTTAACTTTTTAAACTCCTTGCAGCCCTGTGTCTTCTAGGACTGGACAAAATAATTAAGATCATGGTATTTTTTTCCTCTAACGGACAAGTGTTCTGACATTGTCTCTTGATCTCTGCTCTCCCTCAGCTTCTTCCTCATTTATCTGTCTTTATCATGAGATCCCTCGAACCCATTTTATCTTCTCAGTGTCTCTGAAGCTCTTCTCTTGGCAATGTGTGCATTCGGGATTTCTTCCCACATCACCTCTGACTCTGCACTGTTCAGGTCACCAAAGAGCCCCATCTTGCTAAATCTCACGGCAGCTTTTAACACGTGAATATGGGAGGTATCAGCACAGTCGCTCCCTCTGGAGAATTCTTTCTTTACTTGGCTCTAGGACATTGCGCTTCGCTCCTTTTCCTTTCTATCTTACTGGAGGCTGCTTCTCAGGTCTCCTTCACGGGACCTTCCTTGCTTTCCTGAACTCTAAATGCATCATGCCTTGGTTCTGTCCACCTTGCAGTCCTTACACTCCATCCATAGGCCATTCTCAGGAGGCTCATTCTGTTCTACAGCCAACATGCTAATTGTTCATCTCTCCCATTCTACTTGTTCTCTTAAGTCTGGGTCCCTAAATTAAATGGCCTCCTTGGTGTTCCCACACAGATGTCCAACAAGTTTCTTAAAACTCCCATTTCTAAGAGAAACTCTTGTTCTGCTTTCTCCAAAACCCAGCCCCACTCCATCTTCCCCTCATCTTACTATAGGCCAACTTGGTTCTTCTATTTGTTAGGCCCGAAATCTAAAAGCCTTTCCTGGCTCTTTTTCCTTTATATTTCTCATCAAAACCATCAGACCAGGCCCGCTGGCTGCATATTTCCACTGTATCCCAAGTGTGTGTACTTCCACCCTCTTCTGCCCAAGTCCACACCACTGTCACATTTTGCCTGGATAACCTAGCTGGTAGACTCCCAAATAGTGTTCTGGCTTCCAAAGTTGACAGATGCCAGAACGATCTTTTAAAAACCCAAATTAGATCTGTCGGGTTACTACCTGCTCAAATTGCTTCCCGTCTCATTCATAATAAAGCCTAAATTCTCGGTCATGTTCTTCAGGGCCTGACCTCTTCCCCAGGCTATCTCTTCAGCACCTTTCTCCATCATTGCATCCCTCGCTTTCTCCCTCCAGATGCACCAGCCTTCTTACTGTACCCAACAGAGTAGGCATACTGTCCTCATCCTGTCTCATTCTACCTCATTGCTCTCTATTAATCCTGCTTTTCAAATCTTCCATTGCACACATATTTATTTTCTTATGTTTTTATTATCTCTTTCTCCCTAGAACGTAGGTGAAATGAGGATAGATACTATTGTATCCTCCGCCCCCAGAATATTACCCAGTGGATGGTAAACATTATGAATGTTTCTGGATGAATGATTGCAAAAATGGTCTGGCAGGCAGAAGAACATTACAGGCAGAAACTTTGGAAGGGGCCGGCCGAAATTTTACCTTGGCGTGTGTGACCTAGAAGGACATTCTAATTAGAATGGGAATGACTATTCCAACCCAAAGTCTGCCCACAAATCGATGCCACCAGCATTTCATGAGTACAGGCTAGACTTCTGTTCAGCGTTTTATAATTTGTCATGAGTGGTGGCTTGCCTTTCAAAAGAAGTACACTTGCTCCTGGAGTTTTTCTGCTGTGAGCTATGGTCGCATATGCCCATGTTTATTTGTGTACAATGTGTGCCATGCCTGGCATCTGCTCTGCTTTCCACCCTTCTGTGTGGCTGTGCCCATGGGTCACCTGGGAGTTTGCAGGCATATTCTAAGAAGGTTTGGAAAAGCCTCCTTTCTGAGCCTTCTGGCTTATCCTATCAGGGCCAAGCAAACTACCAAGAATTGCTAGCTGGCAGAGTGACAGAATCAACCCACTCATGGAGATAGGACAGCTGCAGTGGGATGGAGAACTTCCCAGGATGAAGGACCGGGGACGACAAAGAGGTCAGGGCTCACAGATGCAGAGGGCTGAGGTCTGATTAGAAACTAAGCTGTCGAGAAACATTGCATCTTAGCCAGAGCCAAAGCATCGGTGTTTAAAGCTGATGACAAATCCTGGCCACCTCAGGCCTCTCTGTGTCAGGACTGTGCTTCTGGCCTCTGTCACTCTGCCCTCATCTTTCATCCATAAAGGAACCTGCAAGTTCATCACTATGAGAGCGGAGGTTAGGATGTGGGTAGGAGTGTTATCTGAGCGAGATTCTTTCCCCTTGATGTGTTGGCAGCCCGGGAGTGTGTTCCTGCTGCCACAGGGTCTGGGCATGGTGTGCTCAGGCCTGCTGCACATGGGAAATGCAGGCATTTGGAGGAGATTGCCATGCAAACACCGGAAAAGAAATATGGCATTTCGAATCAATTTTTGACTGTGGTATCTCCAGAAAGTGATAGCAATGATAGACTTTTCCCCCTTGTTTTCTGCCAATGAACACATATGGTTAGGATGTGTATAAGTATGTATCTATCTGCCTGCCTATCTATCATCTATCTATCTGTCTGTCTGTCTATCTGTCTGTCTGTCTGTATGTATGTATCTATGTGTAAATATGCATCTATGCATGTATGTTGTATTGGAGATTGAACCCAGGCTCTTCCCACTGAGCTACATTGCCAGCCCTTTTTAATTTTTGTTATTTTGAGACAGGGTCTTGCTAAATTGCTAGATTGCACAAGATTGTGATCCTTTGGCCTCAGCCTCCAAAGGCACGGGGTTGTACGCATGTAGCACTACACGGTTGTGAGTGTGGATATTTTAACTATGTGAAATGTGACATGGAAAGGAGAAATGGGCAAGTAAAAGGAGAGGAGGAAAGATTAATTAGAAGCATTGCTGTTCTGTTCTTTAGAAAGATTTTCTCTCCTCTTACTCTTTTGTTCCCTTTATGGGGTGTTGCAAAATGCAAAGAGCTAGAGTTAGAAACCTCTGTGTTTGGATGCTGGCTATTTCAAGTATGGTAGTGGCTCAGGCAGGGAACTTAATTCCTCACTCTCATCTTTTAGACTGTAAAATGAGAGAGATCACATCTATATATAGGGCGGTTCTGAGCGTAACATAGATGCTGAAGTAGAGCCCTCTCTAAATAACAGTGGAAAGAAGGGAGGGGTAGAAAAAGCAGCGTGCGGTGGACCTGTGCTGTGCCCATTAGTTTACTAAGCAGATACTTAGTGCTGGAATGGTGTCTCAGCTCTGCCTGTGTAGACCCTAACGGTTCAGACAGACAAAAGCACAGGCAAACGTGTAGGTCAGAGGAGCGCGAGGCACCATGAGTGTCATCAGGAAGGAAGAGGGGCGTGAACCAGGGAGCTGCTTTGCTTGAGCCGGCGGGGGAGACTTGTGGGAAGTGGGTGGGAGCGGTTCAAACTTGGACTGAGGAGTCAGAAGGGAGCCAGTCCTCCCTCCTGCTATACCTCTGGGGCCCTCCCGGTGGCATTTCTTTTCCTCCTCTGAGTAGATGAAACTGACCCGGGCCCCCTGGGTGGCTGACATGCATGCTGCCGGGAAAGCAAAGGCCGCGTTTGGTGGCTCTCACATCCGCCTGCCCTCCCCGGGGACTGTGGGTGGTAACCCTTCCGCCCCGTGTGGGCCTCTGATCTTCCTCTCATCTGGAGCCAGGAGGGTGGGAAGCTGTGAGACCATCTGACCTCACTCATGTCAGGAGAGTCTACATTCTCTGCTCCTGCTTTGACCTTCACAGTCCGGGTAGTGTCTTTGAATGGACAATGACGGAAAGATGGGGGAGGTAGGCAGAGGCCAAGGAGTGTTCCACGTCGGCTGGGTGACCTGAAGCACAATACTGACCTTCTCCAGGTACTTTTCCTGTCAGTAAAAATAGGCGCCTTGCCTATCTCATGGGACTGTGGCGAAGAGAAAATTGCAAAGGCAATCTGCCTGTTAGGTGGTAATGTACTCTCTCTTCTCTCTTTTCTACCATTCGTTACTGAATGGCTTGCTGCTTGGGTGCAAGAGCCTATGGTCTGGTATTGAAACCCAAAGAGTCATTGTCACTGCTTATGACAAGTCATGACCAAGTGCTTGGAGAAGGAGCGATCACAATGTCGAGAACAAGTCAGTTGGAACCAATTTCACTGAATTCTGCTGTCTCTGCTCAGCCCTGAACAGGGCTGGCTCTTACTGTATAGCCTGATTATTTCACGGTATCCTTGGAAGATGATGTGTTTCAGATAGAGGAGATTTTACTTTTCATTCTCAGCAAACTTAAGCACATCTGCTTGTGAAAATGATGGCCAGCTTTGTCTAGGCTCAGGAGGAAACAGAGTGTGTGCCTGGTAATGCTGCTACGTAAGAACTTCCTCACACCAGAAGGTCCTAGCTCACGAGTTTGGACATCTTTTACATTCAGAGAAGCCCAGAGAAGTAATGCCAGAATCCCTAGAGGCAGGATCCTGACAGGGGTCGTTATTAAAGCTCCCCAGGTGAACTGTCATGATAAGAACCACAGTAGTATGGTTTCTTAATATCCCCAACCTCTAGATGTGTCTATGATTCTGTGAGCTAAAAAAAAAAATCCACTGGATAACCAGTGTGGCTGTTACAGCCATTGCTGTGACCTTCAGAGGCGAGGGTAAAGAAGCTGGTGTTCCATGGTGGACACATTGCGATGGAGATGACCATGGCAGTCCAGCTCCCGAGTGAGGCAGGAGCACTGGCCACCACGGCAGACAGCAGTGTACTGACGAACAACGTTAGGATCGGGCAGGAGATGCAAGAAAATAAGAGGTAAAAGGCAAGATGACAAGGTGAAAAAAAAGGAAAATACCACCGAGAGATGACAGCACATGCCTATAGGCCTAGCGCTCAGGAGGCTGAGGCAAGAGGATCATAACTCTGAGGTCTGCCTGGGCAAGTTAGTGATTTAGTGAGGCCCTGACCAAAAAAAAATGCATAAATAAAAATGGCTGGGGATGTAGTTCAGTGTGAAAGCCCTGGATTCCAACTTTAGATTCAAACTTTAGTACCACACACACACACACACACAGAGAGAGACAGAGACAGAGAGAGAAGGAAAATACTATTTAATATAAAGGAGGCAAATATTTAAAGGGTCAAGCTAGAAGATGACTGAACCAGATAAAACCCAAAGATAAATGATAGCTAGATAATGGTTGCAGAGACAGACTTGAGAACATGCCTGCCCCTCCCCCACGTGTCTTAGGATACTTGTCTCAGATGGAAGTTTGAACTTGGTGAAGACAGATATAATAAATTGGGAGAATGATATATTGGGAAATATGTGATCAACATCAGGTAAATGACCCTGGGTGAAACCATACGGTGATATACAAGGAAGTGTGGGTGAATGAGCTCTAATGATACGGAGTTTTTTATATGCATTTTTAACACTAAGGAGACAGCAATGGGCCTCTTATTTTCAGATGCATCTTTTACAAATAAGCTGTGCATGTTAATGGCCTTTTTAGCTCCCTCTTATTTTCCCTTTAAACTTCTACTTCCCTAAAACACTGTGATGTCAAAAACAATACAATAATTGAGCAGATTTTGTGAAATTGGAAGAGAATGAAGGCAACAAACTGGGAAATGCCAATTTTGGAGCAAAGATTTTCGAATTTTAGGCCTGTGACCTTTAGTCAAATGAAGTGTCATTGGGAAAGGGTTAGAGAAGTAAAATAAATTAAAACAATGAAAGAGTGGCCTAGAGGTTTATGTTTGGGACTTGTGTTTCACCTTGCCATTATTCATGTGAAGGTGCTTAGGAAATGGAGTTGTGGTGATTCTGATATGACGTCAGAAGGAGGTGTCTAAGAAGACGAAACAATCTCTGTGGCATCCCCAGCCCTTCTTAACCTTTCCCATCTGTACATCCTCCCTTGCTCTGTCACACTTCTCTATCCCTAATAGATTGTGCCTTTGGATCAACATACGTTCTGTCTAAAATCCAGAGGTCAAAGAGCTATCGGTCCTGCACAAATGAATATGAGTTCAATAATCTCACTGGCCTCCAAGTTCTCGGATGAAGTTCCTTTGTAGCGAAGAAATGACCGAAGGGAGAGGGATAACAATGGAGGGAGAAGGTGGGGAAATCTCTTAGGGAACCAGAAGAGGATTTGGGGGGAGCAATGCTACGAAAGAGGGAACAGATACTAAAAATAAACTTTGCCTGTTAGAATTTTATGTCCAGTGTCAACCTCATACTAAGGAAAGGAACAGCGATCTTTCTTTTTTTTTTGACCATCTTTCTTTGTCATGACCCACACAGCCAACAGGGTCCTGACAGGGGATGATGGGAGATTAAGAAAAAACTATAGACTCAGACTCACAGGAAAGCAGGAGCGGGTGGGGCCTGGCCTCTCTGAGGGAGAGGCAGTGACAACCCAGCATGGTCTGCCTCTTTAGCCATCCATACTGTAAAAATGGGGGAGGGGGTGGTGAGGGGTGTGACAGGACCGAAAGTGCAAGGTATCAATGCTGCTTTGTTGAGAACACTGAAAGTGAAACCGTCTCAGCGCTCTCTGTGCTGTAGTAACGGGGAAGAACACCAAGGCCGGACCCCTGCTGGACTGGCCTTGCTTCTGGTCCCAACAACTTGTTTACATGGCTCACCTCGGGTGCTCCCTGCTCTCCAGCTCAGCCACTCCCTACATTTCTTGTTTTCTCACTCCCAGTTTCTTAACCTCATTTTATCAGAAAATAGATGCTGATACATAAACAGACCAGTAGGTCATAGCCCATGCCCAAGCTGATGATTTTCTGAAATGCATGATTGATTTTGTAGCATGGTAGAGATTACTTCTCCAAAAACTGTTAAGGAGAAATGTGGTGGTTCATATACCTGAAACTGCTCGGAGAACAGTGAATCCATACCTAAATGTCTCATGTGCGGTCTCTGAGGAGTTCAGGGGACAGTCGCAGCTTCTGTGATGCTTACTTGCCACCACAGAGAGTTCCCTAGTACAGTGGTCCTAGCTCTTGGGGAGTTGCAGGTACTTGGGAATCTGAGAACTGTGTGCATTCTCTTCGTAAAATCTTGCATATCTTTTCAGAGGATTCATGAACTCCTTAAAGACTTTGAACTGCTCGTGAACTTCAGGCTAAGAATTGTTATTGTTCTGACTGGAGAGAAAACACTGGCTCTTGTATAAAAAGGAAAATGCCTATTGAGAACAGGCCACGCAGTGTGGCTGGCAAATCCATCCTGCTGCTTGTGTGGTCACAGAGGGCAGTGCATTTACTATGTGAGCAGCAACTCAAGGCTTTGCAGCTCTTCTGCATGATACAGATGAAAATGTTGGAGAGGTTGTGTTCTGCTCTTTGCATCTGGGAATCCACTAAAAATATCAACTTACATTCCACCTAACGTGATTTATGAAAGCAGTGTGATCCGAGGAACGGGGGTTTCTTGACGAGGTGTGAGGTTACTGAACTGCTTTTTGAAGGTAGCTGTTCAGCAGCCATACATTTGTGGGGACAGAGAGACTGAGGGTGTCTCTCAGCAGAGAGAGCATCTAAGAGGACATGGCAGGATCCTGGCCTGGGGGGCAGAAGGGAATGCAGAGTGAGGTGACACGGGTGGTCTCACAGTCACTCTCATGTGTGGGGGGACATTCCCAGAATTGAATTCAAATCACTAGTTGTCCTTATATTATTTAGTAAGTCAGCTTTTAAGGGAGTGAAATTATACAATAATATGTTTTTTAATGCGTATTGTTTGTATTCTATTTATTGTATTATTTTTATTTAATTTTCTCAGGAAAAGAGTATTTTTATCATATTTTTCCTTTGCCTCTAGTATAATTTTTTATGGCTGATAAAGGTCAGAGGCATTACAATACTGTGCATTTTCATTAGCTGGAAGAGAGCCTGAGGTCTGGATAGTGAAGTGGGAAATCAGATGAGTATTTGCTGCTCACTTCTGTAGTCTTCCCCAATCTGTTTTATTGCTTTGGTTAGCAGAAAAAAAATAGACATAATTCTTGCCTCAAATTATGAAACTCAAATGACACAAGAAGTATAACAGAAATGTGTGTATTATACAGCATTATTATGCATGATACACACCACATGTTATTGTTGGCTGTTATGATTTAGATTTCCCAAAAGTTTTATGTTTGGAGATGGGGTCTGGTAATAAGGGAGGGTCCCTAGGGGGCATGCTGTGAAAGGGTGTCTTCTTCTTGTTCCGAACTCCTGTTTTCCTTGTCACTGTGACATGAGCAGTTTTCCTCTGCCAGGCCCCTCTGCCATGCCTTTCTGCCTTGGAGCCTCCTTACCATGGACTAAACCTCTAAAACTGTAACCTAAAATAAACTTCTTTTCCTTTAAATTGTGAATGCTGGGTATTTCATTCCAGCCACACAAAAGTGGTTAAGACAGATATCTTGGTAAGAAATTATATAAATGACATTTCCTCTAAGTTTCTTTTTAATTTTAATAAGTTGTTTGTAAAAAAGGAGGGGGGTTGATCTAGACTGTGTTTACCTTCTCCTCATAGAAATATAAGCCTAGTGCATGGGTGGGTAATGGGGTGTATTCTAGTTATACCAACCAACAAGGGAATCTCACAGTTTAATAAATGTTCAAATCATTCCAGGAATGAGAGAAAGTGGGCTTCTACTTTAAAGTGAATTTAACTTTATTATCCTTGATATTTAGGATGGAATCAGCTGGACCATGGTGGGAAGAGCCCAAGATTTGTAGGAAGAGGCTCCTGGTTCACATCCAAGGTTATCATCAAATAACTAACACTGGACCTGTTGACATCTTAGTGTCTCAGAGATATTAATACTGAACCCAGCAAGATCAATTTTTGATCAAATATGATAATATAAAGATGACCTCACTAAACCTAAAGTGCTTCACAAACATCACCTTCATGAGCTACAATAAATTATCTATTGAGTTCTTATTATGGTCTTTGTATATATTAATTTAGCACTTATAATGAATCCCACGATTTACATATTACTACCTTGAGTTTTAGGAGGACAAAAGTAAGGCCTCTGGATGTAAACTAATTTTCCAATATTATGAATTATGTGGCAGAAATGGAATTTGAAGCAGGCAAATGAATTCTGAAGCCTGCACCATTCTATTCAAGGAATGGTGGGTGACTTTGAATCATCTGGGTTTCAGAAGCTGCAAAAGTTTCTTGGCCTCTCACTGCATGATGGAAAATGCTTTTTAATCCAGCCATGCTGCCTCTGTACCCTCTGTGGGAAATGCTTACAAGGGTTTGTTGTCTTTGTGTCCATTCTGAATACAAGTTTAACTTTTTCTTCCTTGAAGGGCTGTATCACCCTTGACACAATCTCCAGGTCTATACCTTACCCTGAGGAATCAAGCCAGTGGCTAAAGATAAGAACTTGGAGGTGGCTCTCTTGCTTAGTCAACTGGGTTCCTAGCTTTTTGGGACCATTCAGGGATTTACCTGCGAATTTAGAGACTCAAGGGTCCCCCCCCCCCCCCCGCTTTCCTGCCCCATGTGACCATGGGATAGAGGACCATGCTCCAGATTCATTACTTCCTCTTTGTAAGAGCTGCAGATAACAACTGTTTTGAAATCTCTTCCTATTGTAGTAGTGAACTGAATCTGTGCCTTTCCTTGGAAGAGCTGGCTCGGGTGAGGGCGAACCTTTTAGACTGTTGCCTGCAGCATGCATGCGGTAGGTTCACCACTCCTGCCCCAGGGGCTGCCCTTGGCCAGGTTTTATTTACTTATCTTTTAATTGAGATGCCTGTTGGAACGGCTGGGGGAGGACATGTCAGCCTCCTCATGCCAAAGTGATGGTTTGGCAGGTGTGGATTGGACAGGGCTCGGGACAAGAGCCACAGCAGCTTCTGCCAGTATGAACACATTCCTTGTGTGAAGGACCACAGATTGGGCATTGGGTTCCGGCCAGGTGAAAGAAGTAGCCCACAGAAGTCACACTGTCAATACCCAACTGCCCTTCCAGGCAGGGTTGCTGGCTGTCCTGGCTCTAGAATCCCAACTTAGCCGGGCTCTCAAAACACCCTCCGTGTCATTTAAAATGCTCAGATTTAAACGATGCTATTAAGAAGACTTTTCAATAAGATTTTAAAAAATAGTTGAGATGTAATTCAGTGTCTATCTCAAAATGCATTTCTATTTCTTCCCAAACACCATACTGGAGGGAGTGCTTTTTAATTGGCCCATGACTCCATGACTCAAAGATCCCTATTCAGTTATAACAACCTCCCTCTCAGGGTTATAGGAGGCCTTTTGAGATTGTCTGGTAATATGTGTTAAATTAGATTGGAGGAGGGTTTTGGATTTGAACTGACCATCTGCCCTGGGCCCAACAGACAAACCGATACAGAGTTTGGTCACAGTAATTGAGCATGGCTGCTTGCGGAGCCCCTGGAGCCAACTAAATTATGACCAGTTAAGTGGTCAAGCTGTAATCAATTGACTGGTAGATTGGCTAGGTGTAGCCAATTAAGGTGTTTACTCTGTTTCTCCTCTGTTCTCCCTTAAATGCCCTCTTAATAGTGGTGTTTTCAGAGCTTTCTGTGGTTCTGAGACTGTCCTATTTGTGAGCTGTGGGTCTTTTGTTTGTTTGCTTTGTTTCTCTTTCTTCAAACACTGCTAAATTTAATTGGCCTAAGGAATTTTTCCCTTTTTTATGGTACTAGGGATTGAACCAGGGCCTTCACACATCCCTCATGCAATTTAATTCCTTCTTTTTTGAGACAGAATTCCAGTAAGTGGCCAAGATGCCCAGGCTGGGCTTGAACTTGTGACCTTCCTTCTTCAGCCTCCCTGAATGCTAGGATTAAAGGAGGGGTTTTCCTTTTATTAACAACTTGGTGTCATCAGCAAGGTCTGACGTAGCGCAGCAGCCACCCCGTGGCCCCCAATCAAGAAGCAGGAGCGGGTTCCACTGCCCGCCCTGCCCGAAGTGCTCGCTGCTTTCCTGCTGCAGTGAGGGTGGTGGGTAATCATCTCGGAGTTTGACGCACTGCTGTGTGTCTTCTGAGCGATTGTGTTCTTTGGAGGTTCGGAAGTTACAGAAGAACTAGCAGTGGGTGTTGCAGGTGAGGCCTCGGGTGTCTGACAGGGTCAGAGGAAAAACTGACTTCGATGGAAGCAGGCGAGGTTACTGGAAGACCGGAAATGACGGTTCCTCTGAATGGGGGAGCCTGGGACCCCACTCTCCGGAGCTCCATCCTCCGGAACTCTATCCAGGTTAGTTTCTGCTCTGAGAGCGGGTAGTCTTAGTAGGGAAACAGGGCCAGTTTGTCCTGTGATCTTTTGGGGCTTTGTGGTGGGTGCCTCGGTTACAAAAACTGGACGGGGTCTACTTCTGGAACCCCAGCCAATTTCATGGCTCAGAACCCATGTTTTTTCTTTGGCAAAACTTGGAATTTCAGTGACCACAATAAAGAAGTCTTAACTTGGGGGCTGGACATAAGAATTTAAACCTTCTCAGAGGCGATGAGATGCAAAATCAGCAGAGAGGCCTTTAGAAGGTTAAATGAGGTAAGAAAAATGTTATAGATGGTCAGCCCTTAAATGCATGAGGTCAGCTTCTTCAGTCATATTTATGTCTTGGTTGAAATCTTCAGCTAGAACTAGAAGGAAAGGTGACTTAGTCTGCATGGAAGATACTCTGCATGCTGTCTGTCTGTTGGTGGGTCCTGCCTGGCCTTAGTAATGAAGTTAGAACACAGGCTAGGTTGGGAGCTGCCTATTTTTGCTCCTTGAGACCTGCTTTTAAAAACAAAGGAAACTCAGTTTTGGATAGAGGTCTGCATTTATCAGGTGTCCTTCTGCACCTGGAGGAAGGGAAGGATACACTCCTTAGAAATATCTACAACATTTTGGGCCTTATTTACACTTTCCGTTTCTCACACCAGAGAAACAATGTGGTATTTACATGTGTGTCCAATTTATTTCATGTCAGTCTATGGTGTTAAGGTGCATCCATTTAGCTAGGAATGTCAAGCTTATTCTTCCTTACGGCGAAGTAGTACTCCATGGTGTAAGGACCAAAATGTATACTAGAGATTGTGAAATAGGAAGAAAATGTTCAAATGGGAAGCACAACTAGTGAAGGGTGAGGGAGAAAGGAAGGAAGGGGAAAGAAAACAAAGTGAAAGAAGAAGGAAAAAATGGAAAGAAAGTTTTTGTAGATGAGAGGAAGAGGCGTTGAAGGTCAGGTAGGAGACTGGGGATAAAAAAGAATCAGGTTATATCACGTACAGGTACAGATTCCCTGTGATGAATGGGATCATTACATACACTTGCAATGTACCAATGAACTTAAAAAAAATATTTTCAACAGAAGGCGAACAGGTTTAGGTCTAAGTGACAGCCTCACCCTTGGCTGTTCGCCTTCCGGGCTTTCTTCTGACGTTTGTCATGGCAGGTGATGATGGTGTTTGGGCCTGAAGTTTGATCAAAGCGAGTGGCTTAGCTAGCAATCATTTAGGGTAGTAATCAGGCAGGTGTAATAATGTACATCTAAAATGTACCCCAAATGTCCTCATTGTTTAGAGGTGGGTCTCTTGGAGGCGCTGTACTCATTGGATGAACCAACCCACTGATGAGTTGGAGGCTCAGTGTGCGGTAGGGGGGGGTCATAGAGGTGCGACTTCCTGTCTCTGGCTCCTCCTTTTCTCTGCTTTCTGGCGGCCAGCTTTCCTCCACCAGGTGCTTCTGCCATGCGGTTTCGCCTTGGAGCCAGCCCACCATGGCCGAACCCTCTGAAACCATGAGCTAATTAATCAGGCCTCGTCTCCTTCAAGTTGCAGGTGTCAGGTATTTGGGGCTGGGAAAGTGACTAATACAGCAGGTGCATCAAGAAAAGGTTAGAGCCCTCTGACTCATCTGCCTGGAGTAAGGAGAGAAAGAAACGTCAGGGGCAGGAGAAGGCAGATCCTCAGTCAGCAGTTTTGGGGAAAGATGTTTAGGCCCCTAGAAGAAAAGATAGCTCGTAACAAGGTCCCTCTGGGTGAGGTGAAAGGTTCCTCTCTACTCGTAACTTATGAGTAAGAATTAATTTGCAAGGGACTGATGACATCTGAGTTCCTTTGGATGCTCGACCTATAAATAAATGAGGGGAATTTATTTATTTTTATTTTTTCATTTTTGGTTTTGGTACTGGGAATCAAGCTCAAGCTCAAGGGTGCTGTACCGCTGAGCTACATCCCTGGCTCCAAATGAGGGCAGTTTAGCCTTGCGTTTTGCTGTTTTCAAGTGTCATTAGCAATATAATGTGGGGTGGCTTTTCTTGAAGTCTCTCAATATTTAGTTTTCTGTAATCAGTAATTCAAGCCTAATTGTGAAGGCATGACCTGGGTGAATATAAATTGGATAGAAATCTGTGGATGAATTTATAGTTTCAGGATTTTTTTTCAGTGGCTTCACATCTTGGAGTTTTGCTGGGTTGAATTAAGTGGTAGAGATGTAGAAAAGGTCTGAGATGTTTTTAGTTAAAATACTGAAGCTTGCTCCTCAGCCGTTCTGGTTTTGTCATGCGTCGGAGGGGGGAAGTGTGGTAACCCTGAGCCTGAGGGTCAAGACACTCGGGTTAGCTGTTATGACTGGAGCTACTATAGAGTTTCTCCTGAGAAGAAACCAGCTGTTCATTGCTTTGGCTGAGGAAATGTGAAATACGCCTTGATTAGTTATAAACACTAACGAGTATATTTGTTTAGTAGACGGTTGACTCTCTCCTTCCTGTTGCCATTTACCTGGTGTCAAGACAGATCTCCAGGCTTGCTTTGATGCTTGGTAATAAGTGAAAATGGTGCTCATCCACAAAATGTTGATGTAAATTCAAAATTGCTTGCTTCCTGGTTTTGTGCTAGTTCATAGTGATAACTATGACTAGAAGTGATGCAAGGAAACGATGAGACCGCTGTGCTTACACCAGAAATTAAAGTTACCAGGAGTTTGAAAATTCTAACATACGGAAATTAAAATTAAAGCTATCTCTGCAGATGAGAAAGGTCTTTCCTTTTGGTAAGTGAAGCCATAAGGTATGAATGATGCGGTCGTTATTGTTGAGGGAAAGATTAGTGTTTTTCTAGTTTAGAGATGAAGGAAATAATGATAAAACCGAATCACTGAGATTGTAGATAGGTATATAGAGTATTGACTCTTGTTAAAGGGCTTTCATGTGTGATTTGGTTGGATAAAACCAGAAGGAGATCATAGGCTTTTCTAAGAACGGAGCATTAATATAAAAGTATGAGCAAAATTAGACTATGATTCCTTATGTTGAAATAACAAAGTTTTCTACAAGAATTTATTTGCTCTTATTAGGTCTCTTGATCCCTGATGAGAACTGAATCCTCTCTATTGAAAGGTAGAGATTTTTCTTATACTGTAGCTTTTTTTTGTATTTTCCCTTGAAATCCTTGTCTTTTTGGTTAAATGACTATTTCACAGTGACCTGTGATTTCCTTTTGATCAAGAGTTTTAAATCTTTGTTTTGACAAGCTTTCCAAAATCAAGTTCTAGATTTAGTATTTTGACTTTGAACTAATTGGGACATTGCAGAGGGCCCCGGAAGGTCTGCAAGAGATAAACTAATTAGACTTCTTTGATGCATGAAGTTACAAGGAAAGCATTGTTTAATAATGAACAATGCCACATCTGCAAGTTGTATCTGCAGAAATATGCTATTGAAATATGTTTCAGAAATTGTGTGAAACTTAGGAAAGTCTGAGAGTTGATTTTAATCACATTCCTGTTATCTCAGAATAACTAGTGTGTGCAGGAGAGGTGACCAAAAGCTTTTCACAGTGAGCCATGGTCAAATCTCTGAGTCAGGTCTTTGTTAATCAACTTTTGTTTTGATTTTCTTCTAAAGGCATTGATCTGCTCTTTTCTTATCACCTGGGAGGATACTTGTACAGTAGTTCCTCTCCCCTGTGTTGTTCATTAAGAAGAGGAAGAAGGAAAGATGGAAAGGGAGAGTAAAAGAGCAGGTCACTGGTGTCATAGTGTGACTCACTGATGTGATGCAAGGGAACAATGAGACCGCTGTGCTTACATTCTGATTCGTTCCTGTAGTTACTCATAGAGTAACTTCGATGGTAATTAACAGCTCCTGAGGACTTCCTAGGGGACCATATACTTTGCTAGGATTCTTTACACATGGTTCAATGCTTAACTCTCCCCAGAATTCTAGGGTGGAGGGCACAGACAATCCTCAGGAACATCTACATGGTGCTGGACTCCAGTCTGCCAGGTAACACTAACTGCCCCTTGTTTGTAATATTAAGAATCAGAAAACATCTATTTTTTTAAGCAAGAAACATCTTGGATTTTGTGATTCTTTCTCAAATATAGGATGTCTACTGACAAAAGGAGATGAAATTTATTTAGATGTTATGCTTGATTGGCTTTTATGACTCTATTAAAAGATAGAGAATTTGACTTATTTTCCAGTGACTTGGAAAGATTCATCCATTCTCTGGAGTCTTGAAGCATTATGCAGAAAATAGGAAGCCATGTAATATTCTGGACACTTCTTAGCCTTGCATTCTGTGGGGGCTACAGAATATTAAAAATCATGAGTTGAGTATTAATTCTTTTTGTTATACTTATGTTTGCATTACTGGAGTTAAATTCAAGAGGTAGTCTAGCCCAGAAAAGAGGGAAACTAAGTATCAGTCATACTATGACAATGAGTATCTTTGTAACTTTAAAGCTAAGAATCCTGGGAAGTCAGGTTAAGTCACATGTCTGCATCTAGAGCTAGCTCTTTATAGTCACCAGACCAGATCCCCTCCCAAGGGCCCAACGATATAAACAGCTGGGTCTGAATCAAATCTTAAGTTCATAAATCAAACCTATAACTCCCTAAGGAGATATGCTATTAGTAGAGATTTTAACAGAATTTATGGATACTGAATATGTATCACTCCCCTAAATGTATAGTCATCTAAATTTATTCATTCACCTGTCATCCATTAAGTGAAGATTTACTGAGTATATGATATGCATATGTTATGGTACTAAGCACAGTCAGGCATGAGTGAGTGCAGGAGAGAACAATCAATGAATGAAACTTAGAATGAACTCTTAAGAGCTCACATGGAAAGTTGGACATTTACATGAACAACTGACAGTGTAAGTGATCAGGTCATGAAGGCTTCCTCCTCATGAGGAGGATTAGTGCTCTTGCAAAAGAGGCCTGGAGGATCTTGAACTCCCTCTCCACTGTCTGGGAATCCAGCAAGAGGCACAGGTTGTAAGGGTCCCTTCACTGCACCCCAGAGCTGCTGGCACCTCTATTTTGCTCTTCACAGCCTTCAGAAATTTGGACAATAAATTTGTGTTCATAAGCTACTCAATTTATGATATGTTACTGTCCAAGTGGACCAAGAGAGTAGGTCCTCAGAAACCTCTTGACTGACGATGTTTAAGGAGTAATCAGTTTATTTTCTTTCCTTTACATTTGGAGTTGATGGACCAGATAGACCTACTTAATACCCTTGTCTCAGTGTTGGCTTCTTGATTTTAGACTCGTCCTAGTAATCGAAAACCTGCTGTCGGGAGGTAAGTAGGAAGCCCATGATACCATCCCACAGAGACTTTGAAGTATGTTACAGAAACCCCCAAGAAGCGAGAGATTAAGATGTGTTCATCTTGTCACAAACTGTGATTAGAATGGTACTTTTTTATTCAGACCGTGAGCCTGAATATGTTCCAATGAATTCCCCATACACAATCAGCAGCCCAAATAAGCCACTGAACAACTGTCTTATTTTGGGACCTATCAGGCAGGGTTAATGACAGTGTGGTTGTTATGATTGTTGTAGTAATTTACCAAAATCAATACCATTCAGCAGGAAAACTATAAAGGACTCTAGACTCTAAGAGCTAAAAAGGATTGAAACTCAAGATTTTCCCCCTGTATTTTCTAATCAAGTAACACTAACAAATCATCTTGGAGATGTGTGTACAAGAAGGTTGCTGTTTCAGTTTTTAACTTCTAACACAGTTAAGTACAGGCTCATATTTTACCTTTACAAGGAAAAACGTGGCATGTGAATATTTCATTTGTGTAAGAAGGATGAAGAACAAAAATCTACTTGCTCTAAATACAGAATCTCTCCTCTTCTTTGCCAGCTACCACCAGGTACCTCATTCAAAATAATTCCTACTTATTCTAGATTATGGTAACAACTAATCCTAGCAGAGGTTACACACATACAATAATAAGTGTTGAGGACCCTATGTGAGCAACGCTGCCTGACAACTTCCACCAATGAACGGCTGAGACATAGGCCACCAGGCAGCTGCAGACTTACAAATGTACTTTCCTGTTGAAAATTATAGTAGATAATTATGAAATGCCACAGTTGGGTGCTTGTAATTGCATTTCAACAGAATGACTTTTCAGATCCAGGAAACTAGCAATTCAGAAAGCCTGAACTGTTTGGTGAGCAAAATGATAAAGTAAAAAAAATTGGGAATGAAATTCTAGATTGCATTCAGATTATGAAGGGCTTTGAAAGCAATGCTAAATAATTTGAATGTTAGTAGCAAAAGGAAGTCCTGGAAGGTATCTTGTAAGCAAGGGAGTGACAAAAATCATGCAGGGGCCCCAAAGATGAAGCCTAGACCACTATATATAGCAAGTGTGGAGTAGAGCAGGGTTTTCTTCCAAAGACCAGGTAACAGCCAATCACGATGGCCCCAGTGATGGACAAGGAATGGTAGGTACTGGAATCAAAGCAGAGGAGGCAAATACAAAGGCATTGTCAAAAGAAAATCAAGGTGGCTTTGCAGTGACTGGGTGAGGTGAAGGAAGGGGCCAGCATTCTCAGACTGAAGGAATGGAGTGAACCAGAAGGGGCAGCATCAGAGAGGCATTCAGGGTACTGGGGAGACTGATTTGTTTCCGGATATGTGAACCTTGAAGGAACGACAGGAAGACTACGTGAGACATCAGCTACGTGTTGCGGTGACGGTGGTGGAGATGGGTCGGAGATACAGCGCCGTGAATGGTTTCCAAAGAGACCCTTGTTAAAGCCTGCAGGAGGATGTGATATCACCCCAAAATAAAGGATACTGCAGGAAATATTTAAGAGTCCCAAAAGGTGAGACTATCTTAATGATGAATAAAATGTAAAAACAAAAACAAAACCCAAAATATTCTTCAGGGCAGATAGCACAGAACACACACAAATAGATTAAAATAATTAAAAATAAATTTGTAATATGACATAAAGCAAAAGCTATATGCTCACTTAACACCTAGCATATAGATAAACTGAAAAAAAAAATGAGGCAACTTTCTTTTCCAGGAAAGTATGAACTGAAAGAAGTTGATGTAAGTATATTAGTATCAAATGAACTGAAATGCAAAGCAGAGGTATTGACAGGAATGAGCCAGTTTGCTGAATAATAGAAAAACAACTCATTATAAAATATAACTAGCTTAAAAAGTTTATAAACCTAGAAGCATAACCTCAAAATATATAAAGGGAAAATGACAGAATTTCAAGGAGACAGTCATGTGATTTATTATGGCAGTGGGCTTTAAATTCTGTAACAATATGACACAAAGGGAAAATGCACTGGAAACAAAGCTTCAGTCTGTATTTATGGAAGAACAAGGGGAAGAGAACAAAAGCTGAAGGGAAAGAGCACAGAGCCACGGTGTTTCAGGAAGGTGGAAGGGAAAGGTTGAACCCACTGTAGCGGGAGGCCTGAAGAGGGTTACTGCTCAAAATATGGACAGTTTTCAGGGCAGCTTCCCACAGGGATGATGGTGTGAGCAGCTTGTGTTGGACAATCATACAAGAAGGAGGGTACCATTTCCTCTGGACTCAGAAGAAGAAAAGCTTGCATCAAGATTGCCTCTTACTGGAATGGAGGAGAAGAAAGTGAAGTTTCAATTTATAGTCTTTGATCTTGTGTTCAGCATGAGGGGAATGAGTCTTTTCAGTTCAGTTCATTTCCGGTTCTAATCCTAAGTGTGTGTGTGTGCAATTTGACAAACTGACCTTAGAATTTATGGGAGAGCAAAGGGTAAAAATAGCTGGCAAACTGGAGTAAATAACACAGAGAGCAACTTTCCCTATCATATATCAGGACTTATTAAACTATACCAATTAGGAGAGTCAGATGTGTGTAAATAGAATCTTGATTTATCATGGATCTGGTACACATTGTATGTTTGTGGGCCGTCTGGTAATGATTCCGGCCAGGCAGTCATGGGTGTGGGCTTCTGCACCATCCTACATGCAGAAAGTCAATTCTAGATGGGTCACAGGCCTCATGTGAAAGCTTAAGCTAGATATTTTTTTGGAAGAAAATAGAGAATGTATAATATTTAGATAGGTGTTTATGAAATAAGATAAATTCAATGCAAAAATGTCTGATACATTTACATTAAATTTGAGAATTTCTGTTTATCAAGGGAAATGGCAAATATTGTGAAGAAATATCCCTAAAGTGGAAGAAGCTAGCTAATGTGGGGTTAGCATTTTGAAAATATATATAACAGGAATCAGGGAAAGTAGATGTGATCTACAATTTGAAAATATAGAAGCAGTGGCTATCAATGAACACAAATACAAGATTTTCCCCGCTCTCTAGGTGAATGAGAACCATAGTGCTCAGCTTGGGGGTGACACAGAGAAGCACTGGGCACATGGAAGTGGGGACTACAGAATCCTAAAGGTCTCACACCTGGCAGGGAGGACAGGGTGTTGGTCGTCATCAGTGGGGCCATGGAAGGTGGTGAATGAGAAGCCGCATTGTTCGTTTGGCTGTCATGCATGATTCTGTGGGGGCTTGGAGGGCTGGGTCCAGCCAGGGCTGGTGGGTTACAGTGCTGGTGGGGAGACACCTCTGCAGGAGCTTAGAGGGCAGTCAGTGCCCTGGGAGTAACAGAGAGAGAGGAAGCTGACACTGCTCTCTGCAAAGGAAGAGACCGTAGTTTCTCCTTACAAGATTAGGGTCAAGGTGTGGCTGGCCACTGGAGTCCTCTTTTCCCAGCCTTGATCTTCTTTATGGCCAGATAATGCTTGAGGAAGAAGCAGGAACAGGGATCCTAGGTTCTGATTCCTTAAATCTGTCCCCATATTGATGTGCTACTGCGGACAGTGTTTTTTTTTTTTTTAAACACCAAAACTGCTGGAAGTATCTTGTAGGTTGTTTTCTAGGGGGCCATGTCTTCTCAAGAGGTCAGAAATTTTGAGTAAGCAGAGGA
This sequence comes from Hydrochoerus hydrochaeris, assembly GCA_004027455.1. Classification (NCBI taxonomy): domain Eukaryota; kingdom Metazoa; phylum Chordata; class Mammalia; order Rodentia; family Hydrochaeridae; genus Hydrochoerus; species Hydrochoerus hydrochaeris. The sequence continues at coordinate 443,809 of PVLA01000192.1, read as the reverse complement.
GAAGTGAATTTCTTCAAGAACTGCATGAAGTGAGTAGAAAGTACAGTAGTGTCTCCATATGATGAAGCTAAGTGGGGCCGCCTCACCTTCCAGGATGCCACAAGGCTATACTGACTTGAGCTGCACCATCTGCAAACCATGTATGCAACTCTTTTGAAGCAAGTTAATCGGGTGATGGTGGGAGAAAGATATTTCAGCAGTTCTAGGGCCAAATCTCTTAGTTGAACTTGGCAAAGGTCAGATTGGTCTCAAAATATTGTATTCCATGTAGTTTGGAAGGGGCATCAAAGGACACCTACAGGCCACATGAAAGAGGAGGACCCCATTATGTGAGGTGTCCTCGTTTGCGCACCGTGGATACAGCCTGGTGACTGGGTAGTGCCCTGCAGCAGTCAGCCCTAGCTGGGTTTCCAAGCTCTGTGCCATCGCCATCCTGACCCTAAGTGAGGACTGCCTCGGTTCCCTCCTTACTGCTGTGAAAGCAGAAGAAAACGCTGACTTCATTTCCACTCGATTTGCAGCACACTTAGTGCTGTCCATGCATATTGTATGTCACAAGTAGAAATTATTTTAATTGTAATTATGAATTTAAAAATTTCTAATATTTCTGTCCAGCTATAGAAAGATAACTTACTGCCTGTTCAGAGTGCATTTTCTTGGCTCAAGGCGAGGGACGCTTCACCTTTCTTATAATAAGTAAATTGTATTACAGCACAGTTGACCTTTTAAGCAGGACCCATAATTAAGCAACCTGATTAGTGATGAGGAGGAATACAGTAGAATAGTCCTAGAAAATACCCGGAGAAACTCATTCAGCATCATTTGGTTCTATGAGCTTGAGCTTGTGCTTAGACTTGTATCAGAACTGCCTTTCTGGGAAGCGTGTGGGACTGTCAGAATGTCTAAAGCTTGTAAGTTTGCATGGTTAGCTTTGGCCTCAGCATTGGAAAATACTTAAACTACAAGATAAAATTCATGGTGTGGCTCATGGAAGTTCAAGTTTCAGGCAACTTGGTGGAGCTGGGAGGATTGCCACGTGGGCAGTACTCGGGGTGGCACGGGCTCTCCGGAAGACGGTGGCCATAACTCTGCAGCCTAACCCTCACTGCCTCACTGTGCATGGTGGCCAGGGTGAGCACTTGGGTGCCTGGATATTCCAGAACTGGTGGCCTCCCCTTCTGCTCGCTGTCATTTCAAACCTGGAAGCTGCTGGAAGGCTTCTCACAAAGGCTGTGTGGATGCTTTCTGGAGACCTATCTTGCGTAATATAATCAACACTTTTAAAAATATCAATAGTTTACCAATTAGGTCACTGATTGGGTTCAGAAGACCTTTGGGAATAGTTTCTGCTTGCTGAGACCTGATGAGAACCTGCTCAGAGTGGGCAGTTCAGTACACTGGCTTCCAAAAGACAATTTCTGAATACTTCTCACAGATGAAATACCACTGATTCTGAGTCCTACTCCTTGTTTACTAAGCGTGTAGAAGTTGAGAGTAATAACTGTACCTTTCTCATCCGGGTAGTTGCAAGGTCACGTGAGTTAATACGTTGAAGGGTTTAGCTGCCTGACTGGAATATAATAAGTACTTATTAAATGTTACCTCTTGTCATTTCTGTTCACTCTAACAGAGGATCCCTCTAATATCACATTTGTAAGACAGTTCACTCTGATATAAGAAATGTTTCTGCAGTCACCAAAAGGCACTTCAAAGGCTGTGCACAAGTTTGTGGGATTTTTGGGTATGTTTCTGTTTTCCAACTGTGCAGATTAACATATTACTCTGATTGTGTGTCACTGAAGACAACAGACATAAAACATGTTAGTGATTTACTATTCACAAGCAAAGTGAACCCCCCAGTGTAAGAGAGGGTCTACTAAAAGCATTTCCCAGGAGAAAACCAATTCCCCTTGGCTGAGGCCATCAGCAATATTCAGAAGTGCTCCAGAAGGAAATGATGCTAAAACCCTACTTCACACTCTGCATTAAATCCAAAGCAGAAAAAGCTGTGTCTTAGCTCTCTAGGAGTGGAAGCTACAGGAGCCAGTGGAGCCTGGAGAGGTTTATATGCTTGCCCAGAAAGAGAGAATGATTCAAGACAACAGATGGGGAGCGTGGAGAGGGCCCTGCACCCAGGGAGGGACAACATACCAACTCCTTCTTCTTCATGCACTCCATCAGGATGATGAACAGGTGCTGGGCTTGGGTTCGGGTGTATGTGAAGGTCTTCTGTATAGTCACCAGTAGCTGGTCCCTCAGAGATTCATTTATAAGTCTGCAGTGAAAACCAACACCAAACGGGTCAACCCAGCTCTTTGTTCAGTACACATTTGTTTCCTCCTCTTTCAGTTTACCTTTGTCACGTAACTGTACATAGTTAAAGGGGCACAGTGTGGTGTTATGCATAGTGAAGTAATCAAATCAAGGTGTGTGTCATATCTGTCACCTCACACCCTTACCATTTCTTCCTGGTGATAATGTTCAGTGTTTTCTTTTAATATTTTTGAAATATTCAGTATGGTATTGTATACTTTAGCCTCCCCGCTGTGCAGTGGAAATATTGTGGAACACAATATTATGGAACATGCATTGAGGATTTATTTTAGATAGGAGTTACTTCTTCCAGGATTTTTCTCACAGTAGTTATTTTCAACTGTGATATTTTTAAAGGTACATTTAAATATCTCAGAATATAACAAAGTAGAAAGATAGATTTCTTTTTTTCCTCTTGTTTTCTTTCATATGTCATGTGTTTAATGCCCTCATCCTTAAATTGTTTTCCAACAAAATGCCTTCAATTAATCATTTGCATCTTGGTAAGAATTTACTATATTATTTCTCTGTAAATTGCAATTAATTTCTACTTGGTATCTTACCAATAGATTTTTGAGTGTCAATAGGCAAAATAGTTATTTTTTCTCTGAAATTCCATGTAGGTGGATGCCTGTCTGGCTTATGATTTACATTATCACTATTTATGTCAAAGTTTTGCTCTAGAAGAGTGAACAGAAGTCAAATCTTAACCTTAAGGAGAAATCATACTGGCTTCTAAGCTGTGAACCAGTCTGACACCATTCATTCATTTAACTCAGAAGATGCACGGTGGATGTCTTATCGCCAGACACTATGGCATGTGCCAAAGATACAGCGAGAGATGAGACATACGCATTGCAAGCTCTCACCGAGTTACACGCCAGTGGAGGTGAACATGCACCAGCAACTCAGCTGTGAGTGTCAGCGGTAAAGAAGTTGAGAAGCTTGCGACAGACAATCTAGAGAGACCCCTCAGAGGAGAGGCTGTTTTGTCTTAGACTTGAAGAATGAATAAACATCAGGAGGGTTGGAAGTGGTGGGGTTGGGTGAGAGCAGACAAAATGGTGCAAATAGTCTTGGTTTGCAGAAGATAAAAGAAGGTGTTATGGTTTAGATCTAGAATATTTTCCCAAATGCTCGTGTGTGGAAGGTGATTGGACCAAGGGATGCTATCAGTGGATTGATCCATTGGTTGGGGATGAACAACTTTCTTTGCCTCCTGCTCCCACCATGATGTGCCACCCCAGGTGCCAAGGAATGGGACCAACTGGTCGTGGACGGAAACCTCCAAATCTGTGAGCCAAAACAAAACCTTTCAAAAATACCCGTGACAGTAATGGAAAGCTAACATAGGTTGAAAATTAAAAACAAAGTGGGACTGCAAAGAGGGTGAACAGGGACCAGATGATGGGGGGACTTGGGAGATCATGCTACAGATCTGGAGTTTTATCACTAAGCCAATGAGAAGATATAGAAGAATTTGAGCCAGAAGGTAACAAAATCATATGTGTGTTGCCAGCTAATGTCCTTGCAGAGCACTCCTGCCTGGGCCCATCTTCTCCTCGCCAGGTAACTCACGTGGGTGGGTTTAGTCTAGTCATGCAATATCAAGTCTGCGTAAATATAGTACATGGTCTACAAGAGACTCCTGATTAGCCACTTGATAGCTCTAATCATTCACCTGCTGGCGTTTAATTTTCACAACATCTCAAAATTCATATTCCATCGCTAACCATCTGTAATGAAATCCAAATTCCCTGAGGTCACTAACTGTTTCAGGGATCTGTTTGTCACTTCCAATCAGTCTGCCACTTTGTGAAAATCGAGAAATATGGGCAAATTAATTAGTCATGGCTTTCACAGGTCAGCAGATGTTAAAGACACTAATAATTCTATACTTTTGAGCCCAGTTTCACAAGTCTCTCTGGTTGTGGCTTCAGCTAAATCATTTAGCAATAAGAAGCATAGAATATGAGAAACAGTTTGGTCATTCCATAGTGTGAGATGCCTGTCATTGATGGAACAAAGACAATTTAGGTGGAACAAAGATAATTTCATCTATCTAAAAACCCCGTTACAGGCTAAACATCAGCTGCCATTCCTGTTTCAGTTCTTTTTTACATTCTAAGATCACAGCAAGAGGAAAATGTCATTTTTGGTGCTTCTCTACCTTTAACAGCTCTTCAATGTGTGTGGATTTGCCACTTAAAGAAATAACAGATGAGGCCTCGTATCTTTGGGAGAAGGAGTTTAATAACTTCTTCTTCAATACTGTTCCACATCACATGTGGACATGGACATGTTTACATTTCCATAGCAATTCATGTTTTATTGTGCACATTGAACCATGGAAATAGTATCATAATGGTCCATGAGGCAAACAGGTGTAAATCCCACTTTGAAGGAGTGGCAACCAGTCTCAGGATGGCAAGTGATTTTTGCTAAGTCATATAGCTTGGTGACCTCTGCATTTGAGGTGAGTCTACTAACTTTATCTCTGTAGTCTTGTTGCACCTTTTTTTGGTGTTCTAGTGGATCTTTCTGTTTCTTAATCATTTACATTGTAGGTTGAAATTTAGGCTCATGAATACTTTTCCTACACAGAGAAAACATTTGAAGGAAATGAGACAAGTTTAGGGCCGATAAAAGGAAAATGGTAAATGAGGAAAAGGCAATCGGCATTTAGGAGTGTGAAGCTTCTCTTTGCTGCTAGTTCTTTTTTTTTTTTTTGGCAGTCATATTGGGGAACGTACTTTCTAGTATTATTGTTTTTTCTAATTCTTTCCACTGTTCTTTAAAACATTGGAAGGATTTAAAAAATTTGACCAGGATATTTAATCACCAGCAAAATTTGAGTTGAGCTCATTTTAGATTTCTTTTTATGGCACTAGACTAGTGATTGGAAATCTGACATAACAACATGGTCATAGTATCACGTGAAATTTCAGTTGTAGACAAAGCAGTCCTATTTATGGAAACTGTCAATCTGTGGCTCCAAATGCACCAGTGTTATTTTTGGTATACTTTAAATTAGATGGTTTGGTGACAGCAAGTATAGTAGTGACAGTGAGGAAAATCTCTATACCATGGCATTTTTGTCTCCATTTTAATGCCGTATTTATGATCTGGAGCTTTTCAGATGAGTCATTGAGTAATTTAAAATAGGTCAATGTTTATGCAGAGCTCAGAATAACCAGGGAAACTCCCCCAGTTTACAATTAGTGTTCTATTCAAGTGCTGATAATACGACTCACACATAGAAATATTATCCTCCAAATACGTTTAATTATCTCCAATATCCTATTTTTGTTACTAGACTTAAAAATTACAAATGCACTTAGAATTGAGACTCTAAGAGCTAATCTTAGGTTAATTAATGGTTTTTGGGGCGAGAAGCCCTTTGTGTGATCCCTATAGATACTCTTAGTTTCTTCAGACACAGCATGCAGATTTTTACTTATGTAAATAAAACCTATTAGTACCACAATTTGGTATTGAGAAGAATTTTCCATGGAATCTCTAATTCTCTAAAGAAAAAATGAAATTTTATTGTTTCTTTGAAGTCAAAGAAAATGACTAAATAGTTCATAAAGGGCACAGAAAGTTACAGGCCTTGACAGAGGGCGTAGAGAATAGCATCTTTCTTCGCTTCCTTCCCTCTCTCTTTCCCTGCCTCCTCCTGCTAAAAACTACCACTGCCTTCCACATGGTGAAACTCTGGGACCATATGTAACAGCACGATTCTTCCTGGAGAGGCAGGACAGCATTATTATGAAAAGCCATCCTGGCCAATAGGCCATGCTCTCCGGATTTAACCTGTCACCTACTGGCTCTGTGATCACATGCGAGTTAGTTTTCATGTTGTCTTTTTTCATTTATGTAAAATGGAAATAAGTTTGTGCATGTTAAATGACTTCCTCTTTGTTATGGGTTTAGATATGTGCCAGGCACAGAGCGAATCCTATGTAAGCGTCTGCTATTGTTCCTATCCTATGATGCTTTTTAGGAAATAGTCACTGTTGTATTTCTTTTGATTAAGTAGCATAACCTATGGTCAAAGCATCTGTGTACAGTGCCCAGCATCTCCTGAGCCTAGCAGTCCTCTGTCTCCTTGGAAAGCCCAGTGGTTTAAACCTGAGACACAACTGTTTCACCACCAATTATTTTTTATGTTTGCGAAATGGTGATACGTACATCTAGGGAGGCTTACTCACAGTGGACCTTAGCAAATCTCTGTGCAGTCATCTGCACATTTATTTAGTTGTTCATTCAACAAATTACCCTGATGCTTCTTACACATCAGACACTGCTATGGATTGAGAGATGAATAATAATTAGCACTAAGGTACTTGCAAGATTGTATGTTTTGTAGTCTGATAACCTATTAATAGATAACATACTCCAAAACTTGGTGGCGCAAAACAGCATTTATTGTGTTATTTTTTAGATCATATAAGGCATGACTTTTCTCTGTCCCATGATACCTGATGCCTCAGTTGGAGTGGGTGAATGGCTAAAGAATCCCACAAAGGTTCCAATGGGTTTATATGTCTAAGGCCTCTGTTCTTTTCCATGTCATCTACAGAGTTGTGATGTCCGAGACAGTTGTTTTACTCCAAAGCTGCTACCTGCTCTGGACTGGCAGAAAGAGCTGTGTATCAGCCTGGGACTATTCTCTCCCTGGTGGTTGCTGGGCAAATAAACTTACACAGAAGCTGGCTTCTCCTAAAGGCAGGATTCGGAGAGAGTACTCAGAGGGGTTGGGAAGAAGCAGCAGGTCTTCTGACTTAGCCTCAGAAGTCCCAGAAAGCCATTTCCTTACTTTTAATCAATCATCCAAGTCACTAAGAGCAGCAGCCTGGATTCAAAAGCAGGGAAGGAATACACTTCTCTTGAAGGGAGAAAAGCGTGAGTACATTCTGGAGGAGGAATGCATTGGTAGTTATCCTCATTGGAGACACCTCATCGCGTGATTGGGCTCAGACAATACAAAGCAGTCATCTTTTATTTTTTTTTTTTTGTGGTCAACAGCCTCACCTGCCTTGCTCTTTGAAACATCTCTTTAGTTAATTATTGTGAGAATTACCATCATTCTTGAAAAGTGACAATCTAACCACTCATAAATATTTTAAAAATATCATTCCTGATTGTGCACAGAAACTTTGAATAGTTTTAACTTTTGATCCAGCTGCCTCTCTGCATTTATTTGGCACCAGTAGGTACCAGGTATTTCTTTTAGACCAAGGAATGTGGCCAGAGCCTGTTTTCCAAGGATGCTGTCGTCACACTCTGTCCCTGTCAAATGCTGTCTCTAATGGATATATCTTCAGTAAGGTCTGTGCATACTTGTGTCAGTCTTTAGTGAGCAGGTTAAGTCACCACCAAAACTGTATTTTTCCTGTTTTTTTTTTTATTTCTTGGTGGGTTCTCATAGGTAAGGTAAAACAGTGCCACTTGTTGACTGTGATAACTCTTGTTAGAAAATAGGTAACAGAAAAGTTTAACTTTCCAAGATACTTTGCTAATTTAACTTATGTCCTATAAACCTTGACTTGGGCAGTCATCATATGTTACTCAGAAGACTCCTAATTGATTCTTAATCATCCTCCAGGCCATTCCCCATGGTGCCCATTGGATAGTCCTACAAACAAGCGTGATTCTGCACATCCTCCTTAGAATCCTGGAATGGCTTCCCGTCACCAGCAGAACATCTCTATTTTCATACAGCGGTAAGATTTCTCCGTGATCTTCCCACCCAGCTGGGCTCACTTCTACTTCTTTCACATATATCCTGGGAATACTGAGCCTCCAAAACCCACCCGATCCTGGCGTGCCTTTATGCCCTTGAACTTGCAATGTGCACTGCTCAGTCAGCTTCCAATCATCAGTCAAAGGTCATTTAAATTTCAGTTTAACTCTTGCCTCCTGTGAAGAAATCTGATGATTAGTCCCTTAATGATTCCAAACATTTGACACGATTACATGTTTGTTCCCTCTAGTAGATTGTGATGTCCTGGAGTTAGTGATTGGCTCTTTATTCTTTGGGTACCTTAAATTCTAGAAGAGTTCATGGTTCCATTTTGCCTCTAATTCTGAAGAATATTTGTGGATTGACTGAGTGAATGAAGAGCTGCCTGCTCTTTAGCTGGTAAATAGGTGATCTTTCCTAAGCCCTTGTCTTCATGGTATGCTAGACCTGAAGCCTACTTGGGAAAACAAGAGATGTGGCATTAGGTGTGGACCCCAATGATTTGAATTTCTTTCCCTTTCTTTTAACTAGATTCATTTCTAGGAAATATCATTGCAATCTGCATATCTTTTTTCAAATGTGCAGAAAAGAATAATGGATCACCCAACTCCAATGTCTGTAGTTACTTCTCTTTCCAGAACCTACTGTAGTTTTCCCTCTGAATTGCTCTTTAGAGTCAGTCTTATCCACTTTCATCTCCATAACAACGTGCTAGTGTAATGTGTTGCTTATTAAAATGTTCAGTGACTGAAGATTTTAAGAATTTCACTGATATCAAGATAATTTCCCTCAGACAGATAGTGGTGGCTTTGCCAACTGGAAATAACTACATTACATAAAAGTCAACACAACATGTATCTATCTCTTTTCAACTAATCCATGCTATCCATGGAAGGGTAACATTGGTTTTGTAGACTTCTGCAGAAGATGGAAAGACATAATTACTATTAGATGGTGCTTTGGTCACAGTACAATTTCTTTATTTACTAACATGGAACCTGGGCCACATTTTTCAATCTCTTTGAGCCTCTTTATCATCTATTCAATAGAAATCGTGTACATCTTTCAAGGTTGATGTATTCAGGGGATTATAAGATCATGTATGGAAAGGACTTGTTACTGTCGCTGGCACAGAGGTATGGAACAACTGGCAGTTTTTTGTTAAATATGCTTGAATCTTTCATATCTGCAAGGAATCCCAGTGATGGCTAACTCAGAGCTGAACAAGCAAATGAGCTGAAGGAGACCCTCTCCCCGTAAAAGAGAGACACATTCAAGCAGTGTTTCTATAAGTGCTGGATGAAACAGGTCTGTGAATGGATGGAAAAGGATGTAGTACAGAGCCATGTAACCAGAATGTCAGTGGGGAGAGCCCATTGCTCTGGACCATTTTTAGCAAGGTCATGCAGGAACAAAATAGGTCATTTGGATGCTATGATATCCTGAAATCATTACTCTCAGATAATTTTGTGCCACCTCTTCCTGAAGCTTAAGACTGATATTTTCTAAAGTCTGTATTTTCTATGGAAGGGACTAATCAAATTTTGCTGAGGGATTCATGCCTTGGGATAAAGAAATGATAGAACTTTAACCATTTTATGGATGAACAATATGAGATTTGCAGAGATGAACTAACTTGTTTAAGATTATATAGCTGGTAAAAGCCACAGTTGGGCTTAGAAAACAAAAGAATCAGGAGGGAAGAATCTCCGATAGACTTATGCTGACCTAAGTGAATAAGCTCTACTCTGCATATTAATGCAAAGCTAGTGGTTTGTTTGAATAATTGGAAACAAGTGGAGATTTCTTCTGCCTTATACCTGAGATAGGATAATATACATTGTATGTGTGAGAAGACTCAAAAGTGCGATTTCAAGGAACTACTACTTTCCCAGAGTCACTCTTTCATTTTATCAGAATTACCATAATTCTACCATAATTAAAAGGCACGTCAATATTTTGTTCAACAATTAGATGCCCTAAGGCAGCTCTTAGGATAAGAGATGATTCATGGTAAACTCACACTTAACTGTAATTGACTGACATTACTATTTTTTTTTTAAAGAGTAACGCTAGTTAGAAAAATGGGATGATTAAAAGATTATTTTGAGAAACTTTCTCCTGAGGTGCAACCCTACATACAAATGTCCTTTGTTAGCCAAGGCCTGTAAGAGGGAGAGCAGCTTTGATCTAGCTTTAGTGAATGTCTCAAAAATTATTCATCTGGGATTTTCTTGAGGATCCACCCAGCAATGTGAAGTAGGTAGAGGGTGTTAGAGAAATGCCGTTAGCAGGGCAGGATTGATATTCAGATGGTACAGTTTGTCCCCTGGCAAATTTTGTCAGTGCAACCCTTGTGCTGTTGACCTTCTTTGCCCTCTCCCCCATTTTAAAATTGGAGCCAGCTGTGGCAAAGCAAGGCACAAATGTAAGTCTCAAAAGAAACAGTAGTTGGATTCTCTGGTAGGCTTAAAATTAATAAAAGAGGCCCTAAGGCCCCACTATGAAACAAATTCTGTGCTATGAGTTTTATATATGGTATGTAAGAAAATGGAATAATCTAAGATATTCCTAACTGGACAGTAAGCTCCTTGAATTGTACATGGACTGCACACGATATTACTCATATATTCTCTTTTCTCCTTTCCGTGGTGCAAATCAAGGTGCTGACAGCTTTTTCCCTGCTGCCTTATTTGGAGTCCTTACTCTGCTGTTCCCTCATAGCAGGTCATCTTCTAAAATGGTACACATTATGTTCATTTATTGTCTATCAAGCCTTGCTAACATGTAAGCCCCATTAGAACAGGGATTTTTGTCTTTTGGGTTTACTGGTATGTTTTCACCCATGCCTATGATGGGTTTAGAGAACATAATAGTTATTCAAAGTGTTTGCCAAATGACTAAATACATGATGTTGGACAAAAATACTAACAATATGAAGGTAGCAATGTCAACTACCATTGAAAATCAGTCAGACACATGAGCATTCCCAGTTTGGTGGGAACCAATTGCAGAAATAAAAGAATTACGCTGTCCAGTGTAGTAGTTACTAGCCATATGGGGGTCACTTACCTTTAATTACAAAGAAATAAAATTCACAATTTTTAGTACAATTTCAGTGCTTGGGGCTATCAGATGGGGCAGCACAGATGCTGATTTCCTAAGTTCTATTGGACGGTGCTGCTCTTGAGGTTGGCAGGGTCGCCAGATCTCCACCTTGGGCTGGGACTCGCACATATTTAGCTATGAAATCCTGAACAGTGCTGGCTCTGTCTGTGCAATTTTTCTTGCTTCCTCTGCTTTGGTTATGAATGTGCCCAAGAGTGGAATGTGTAATGTTGCCAAAGAACACAAGGACTGCCACATGGTCAGGGAGCTCTTCTGCCAACACCATTGGGAAAAAAACATCCTCTGAGCTCATTCCAAGCAAAATTCCACCAGTCAGTACTGCCCACAGCCATGCGAGAGGGAGAGTCAGAGGAGTTGTTTTTTTTTATTGTTTTAGGCCCTGCATGAAAGCATAGAAGATAGAATCGGAGCTGGACTGAGACAGGTGGAATCCCTGGGCAGGGGAAACAGGGACGCTTTTTCACTGGATATGCTCCCAGTGTCAGCTCAACATTTATTCAGGGACGTTAACTAGCTTGTGAGAGAAGACAGAAGCTGGGCGCAGCATGCTCTGCTGTCTGAAATAGCTCAGCTCTGGGGCAAGCAAAGTAAACCTCCTGTCACTGTGTTCCATCTTTTTGGAGGCAAAATGTTAGTACTAAGAACACGGTTCTAGCCTCAGTCTGCCTCGGAAGAGCACTCTACGTAGCTGTGAGATGTTTAGCAAAGGGCAGAACCTTTTGTTTTAACGTCGTCATGTTTAAAATGGGGGCTAGGAATCATGGCTGTCTCATACATACAGTTTGTGAAGGAAAGGCATTTAGATCTTTCTTTTGTAGGGGGAAGCTTCAATATATTTGCCTTTTTTTTTTCAAATGCATTTAATTCAAGGATAAAAAGAAAAAAGCAACAACAAATTTCAAAGCACAGCAATCAGAGAGCAATGGTAATACGTACATTGCACACTATATATTGGCTTTAAGCGTGCTGTTGGAGACAGAGGCAGAGGATTGGGGAAAGAGAGGAGTAACTCTAAACCCTCAGAGTAATTTGTCAAATTATTCCTTCTGATTTCCTCTGCTACTCTGGGAGGTGTAGGGCAAATATAATTGTCTCTGAATATAATGTTTGCTATATATTCTGTGACGGATTCATTTATGGATTTTTATATTATTTTTTATATGTTATCCATCACCAGGTACCTTCTCGTTCAGTCCAGATTCAAGCATATCCCACAGTAAAGAGTTCTTGTCATCTGTGTCCCGTGTACCATGCCTATGTGGAAAACTCACCTTAGCAGGGAATTTAAACATGGGTGTGCTGCACAGTGCAGATGGAAATTGGCTGGTTCCTTGGACCTCAGTCTCTCTAAGGTGACTGGTAGTATTTTTACTTTCCCCATTGGTTTCATGACTCAGTGTACTAGTGGATGATTGCTAATCTTACAGATATGGGGATATCTCAAAGAGTCGTGCTAACTTTCAGTGTAGACATTCACAGAATATGGACTGTACATTTCTTCCTTTGCCTCAGTTGACTGTGCTAATCTCAGTGTACTCTCTCCTATGTCCAGATGTGGTCTCAGAATCATTTTCAAACAATCGAGTTGCTTTGGCACTCAAGTTGAAAACTATTTGCCCTTCTTGCACTAGAGATAATCAAACCCCAAAAACACTACAAAGAGGGATGGGGGTACTAAGATCATAGACTCAACTCACTCTTACATTTTAGGTCTGTTTCCAAGACATGTGATTTTGGCAAGCGCGTGTTTACTAGGTATAGTTATTTATGGCTTACGACCTGAGGGTTTCTACTCATAGATGGACATTTGATTTGTGCTAAATATCCTCAGGACACATACTAAGCTTCTCTATCAGCTCTAGCACAGTCAGTCAACAATTAGAATAATAAATAAAGGCCTTACTGAATCTGAGTGAAGGCCTTTCTAGAGAATAGTGATACAGATTTGAGTTATCCCTGGCTTCCTACTTTAATGTGTTTTTAGTCTTGCTGTGGTTGAAGAATGTTTTATAGCAGATAGTAATGCTGTGTATAGTTTTTTTTTTTTTTTTTAAATCCTGTCGCCCATAATCAGCATCTGAGACATGGATGAGGAAATCTGGAGGAAATTCTTGAAGAACACTCCAAACATTATTATTAGCAGTATCACTGATGGTGATATTAATTCACTGTATTGCTGTAGGTTCTAACGATAGCCAGACTGGTACAAAATTCATTTTCTCTGAAGGACAGGGATTAGACATGGGGACATTTTGTTATCTGTGCCTCATTCAGATTGATTTTTCTATGTATTTGCAGATTTTAACCCTTTTGCAGCATTTTTTTCATGAGCAAAAGGCTATGTTGTAGAATCTGAGGGAAAGGAAGTGGGTAGAGAACTGTATTTATCCTTCTCTGGGAAGACAGAGAGCCCTGTTACAGCAGGATATGGTTACAAGCAGGGGAGAGGATGGTTTAGCTGGTTCACAGGATGGGAGGGGAAGGTTCACAGACTGAGCAGCCCTGTTATGAATCATAACCATCATGATGTACCATTGATCTCTTGAACATAAAACTCTGCTCTAGTGATTTGTTTAAAGGAGCCTCCTGGGTGATTCTGATGCAAGGCGAAATCTGAGAACTGCAGATCCAAGCCTTTTGCCTTCAGCTAAGCAAACTGTATCTTGTCCATTTCATAGATTGTAATTCTACTTGAGATTTCATTTGAGAAAAAGTGGAAAAAGTAAAAATTGGGTAGCTGGAGGCTGGGCTCCAGTGATCATCCAGGACAACTGCTGTCAGAGGTGAGTGTGGTGGGGGTAAGGGTGGTGGATGAGCTTCCAGTCCTCGCCCTAATGACTGTCTCTCTGGAGCAGGCAACCTTCCCAGTCAGCTCGCACTACTTCACTTTTAAATACCTTTGCTTTCCTCACCGTTTCTCTTTTCAAAAATTGCACTAGTGAGAGAATGATGTGCAGAAGTAGACCAAATGCTCTTGTGAAAGCCATGTAAATGAAAACACTACCAGATAGGTCTCTCAGTCCCGTCACAGTGAGTGTTCCTATGGTACAGTTTGCTCTTTGGGGAAGAATTTTCAAGTCTGACAGATGTTTAAAACCAGGCACAGCTGTGGTAAATGAAGAAATGGGGCGGTTCTTACTAAATTACATTTTTCAAGTCAGTTGATTCCATGGAACAAATGCAGCAGAAGGTACAAAGTACTTGTGGTTAGAGTGCCGTGACTTGTGAGAAGAGTACACAAGAGCACAGAAGCTGGTGAGGCTGTTTAATTCATTTATTTATTTTTGGTACCAGGGATCGAACTCACAACCTCCCGCTTGCCAGGCAGGTGCTTGTGCCACTGAGCTATATCCTCAGCCCCTGTTGAGGCAATTTTTGAAAACATGATGGAGTATTAAAAATCTAATTTTTGCAAATCATAAAACAGAATTTTTGATAAATGTGACCCATGATGGCTCCAATTAAAATCATCTAGGATTTTGGTTCCAACTGAATACATGGGTGCCACTCAAGGTCCATCAAAATCAGGAGCCAAAGAGAAAACTACAAGTACTAAAGCTCTTCCGGTGACTGTCATGTGTGGTTTATTGTGAATGTTCTCTTAAAACCAATAGCCCAAAGTTTTCTAAGCAAATATAAGAGGAATGTAATGAATAGGTATCTTTAAAATCCTGATCTGTCATCAATGGGCTTCTTGAAAATTATAAGTTCTCTCAGAGGTATTTCTCTATAATAATGGATTAATGGTCCAGCTCATTCCTGATGTTTACTGTTCATGTTCAAAAATGTTCTCCCAGTGAGCTGCGAGCGGAGCAATTCTAAAGCAAATTTAATCAACGTAGCGAGCTGATAAGCCAATTTAGATCAATAAAACTGTTTCCCTCCATGGTACCTGCTTCTCTAAGCTCCGGATAAATTTTTTTAAAAGTCCATGCTTCATTCACTCATCTGAACCAGGAGATTAAATAGCAGGTTGTCAGACAGAAGTATTTTATTCTGCATTTTCCTAAGTAAATGGTGCTTCTCTAGCCTTGAGGGGTTTAGATACAGGAAATCAGTTAGTGATGTATCTGTATTTTATGCATTGCACTGAGGCAAAAATGGCAATAAAGCCATGTGGAACTTTTTACATTACTCCAGCCTATAACTCTTTGCACTTTCTTAAAACTCAGTAACTAATATTTAATTGAAAATCTTTAGTTACAGTAATTCAAGGAAGTACACATTCCTCAAGGAAGTACATATGCCTTGAGGGAAGTTATACTTGTTTTCATAGTACGAGGACATCTAAAACAAGCCTTCAGAAAAAAATAACTAGTGACTAAGTAACTTGAAGAGTCAAGTCCTCAATTCTATCTTTAAGCTGCAGTTAAAATTTATATATATATATATGCATATATAAAGCTATATGCATTTATATACTTCGTTATATATTATTAAATAGTATGAGATATAATATTTATTAGATTTCTTACTGTTCTAAGAAAGTCACACAAAAGAATCAGATTTTAATATTTCTTACAGAACATTCTAGAAAAAAATTAGATGAAATTACAAAATAAAACTAAAATGGACACTGGAAGTCAGCATGGTTAATATGTGTTTCTTTTTCAATTGACATTCCTATTAGTTCTGAATCATGCTGGAACATAAACCATTGATCAATTATTTTTTTATGCCAATCTCTTAAAGACCAATGATAAGGCTTTGACATTCTTTTGCTTTCGCTTGAAATCTCAGGAGTAGCAGCAGAAAACATCTGTGGAATGAATGACATGCCCCAGAGAACATGAGTACATCTGAGTTTCTAACATGTCTAGCTTTCTGTGACTTTCTCCTGTCTTTGGTCATTTTGATGCTTATTCAAAGAGAAACTTTCCACACATCTCTACTGGTGATATGTTGTTATGTAAGTGGGAATCATACAACATGTTTTCCCATTTTTATCCTTAATTGTTCCTTTTGTGACTTTGCCTCAGTTAATCAAAAACTGGAAGAGCCCTGATTAAGGTCCCTTTGAACTATAAAGTCCAATTTTGATTTGAAATACTGTCTCTACTCTTCCCCCAAGAGTAAGCCCTTGTTCATGTATTCTTCAGTCTCTAACTCAAGTTCCATTGAACTTACAAATAAGAACATTCTCCTGTTTGACAATGTTTGTCTCACTGATAAATACCTGAAACTTATTAACTGACTAAAGTCATTAAGCCTTTCTGCTACCATGGGGTGTCTAGAAGTGGTAAATCCTGACGACTGTTTTTGGGGAAAGGGTGCTAAAATAAACATAAGCACTGATAATAAAATCAGATGAACGAGGAACACCTCAGCACATGTGCACTCAGATGTCTGTTTTTGATACCGACATTTTCATCCATCAGAACTTGTTCACTGACCGACAAATGAGGGTCGAGGTCTCATGTCTCTGCAGTCTGGGACTCCAGGTGGACAGTCATCAGGGAGACGAGTTTGATTTCTGCATTGGGGCCTACAGCCTGAAAGATGTTCCCAAGGATGGGTAATGTTCATTTTGTTCAATCAAACACAAGGACTGAAGTCCAAATTTAAAATCTTAGGTAATTAAAGCTAATACGTCTTGGATAGCATTAGTATCTTTATGTTTGTAGTGTTAGTCTTTTGTGGTTAAAAACTATCTGATAATATTTTAAAGCAGTGACATTAGTAAGGGAAAGTGATTGCTAACTCATTCTAAATTATGAAAAAGGCATAGAAAATCTGTAGCAACAAGGGAGAACGGGAATTTGACCATATCTTTTAGGTAGCACATGCCACAGAGCAGGCATGGAGAGAAAAGGATAAAGTAAGATTTTTATTGCATTTGTTCTTTAGTTAATTCAAACCAGTTTGTTCTGTGATGAATGCAGACTTCTGCTACCTAAAATAATATTATCTACAAAAGATAACCAGTTTTGCTGATTATATTTGCTTCCTAAGTGATTCTTTGTCAAATTCATATTCTTGGAAAAGAACTTGAGAGCAAAAATGGGTGACAAGGTTAAGATGTAAGTTGTGAAAATTGCATTAATAGTATAAAATGAAGAGCTCATAGCTGAATATACACATTTATAGTTCTTGGACATATTTTTTGTTCATTTTTTTTTTTTTTTTGGTACCAAGGATCAAACTCGTGACCTTGAGCTTGCCAGGCAGGCACTGTGTCACTGAGCTATATCCCTGGCATTGGGCATATATTGTTGAATAACCTACAAATGGATTCAATTTTTAATATTTAAATTACTGAAATGACAGAGATACAGATTTAATCCTGAAATAAAGATTTCATAGTGTATGTTTTTATATCTAATTTTATATGTACTATGACACATTTCTCTACATAGGTTGTTTATATAAGCATAGTTATAGTAGTATATTTAGTTTGAAAGAAACATGTCCAGCTCTGTTGAGCTTTAGTGGAAATCAAAGAAGAAGTCCTTAGCAATAAATAAAGTCTAGGTGGAACAATTCTTTTTTTTAGCACAAAGAAGGCATGTCACTGCAAACTAATGTTCACTGGAAATAATTTTCTAAATTGGCTGCACATATGTGGCTAGACAATTTCATATCAAGCTAAATAAGCATGATTAATGCTGGCAGTTATTCAGATGGTACAGAGAAACATTCTGCCTTCATTTCATCATGATAAATTCATCATTGCTTTCCTGGAGCTAAGAGCAAGTTTTATCGTAACACAATATATATAATGCATCTGTGTGCATGTGAAGTCTCTCCTTTGCTCCTTGTAAGTGTTCAATTGTTTCTTAATTTTTAAAAGTCCCAAGATATAAAATTATGCTTGATTCTTTACCTCTGTGCTACTTGTGTGCAGGGGTGGCATCGTCTTCTTTGATAATCAGCCGTGGTTCGTGTGTTTGCACAGATCCCATATTGATTGTGGTTTTGCATATTTTGACCACAAAACAGACCTAAGATGGCCAAGTGAAGTTAAAAAGGGAATGGTGATTCTGAGTCTTCATTTTGGGACGGGTAGAATGGTCTGGGTAGGACAAGAAAAAATCTGTATGACGGAGCCTCAGTTTGGATATTGTTTTATAAGCAGGAATGTGTGGTATTTACCTTTTAGAACTACACACAATAAGGAAACTTTAAAGATTATGCACAGAGGAGGCCGACAGCAACTTCAGTATACTTAAATATTAAAAATAGCATTGTTGAGGTATTTATGAGTAATACTAAAGCACATGTCACAAAGTGTATTTTTGGGAAGTTTTATAATACACGGAGAGGAATTATAGACTGGGATCATGGGCTAAGTATTTAATTACAGCCTGGGCCTTGGTCAAAGTATTTAATTTCTCAAGCTTATGTCCACTAAATTAAATTATCTAGTGTCTTTTCTGGCTATAAATGTATAACCCTTATTAAAATAGACAAAATGGCAATCTTACGGAAGAGTTTAAGATTTTCAAGGCACACAACCCAAGATAAAAGTAAATAATAGACACTAGGTCTTGAATTTTATCATGTTTAGATCTAGAAAACCTGAAATAGTGAGGTGAACAGCTTTTTATTTAGTAGTTTTGGGAAGGAAAACTGAACTCTGGATGTGAACTTGAGTCTACTTTGTAGGAAAGCAATAAAATAATTTGCAAACCCCAGGAAGCAAAAAATAAGCTAACACTATAAAAAGTCTTGAAATTGTTTTTAAACTTGCTCTCATTAGGGAAATGAGAATCATGGCTAAATTTGGAATAAATACAAAGCACAGTTAAGGATCTTGAACTCTTTTTGGTAACCAATGTGAAGATCACTGGACAAATGCTCTCTGTTCAGGCCTTTAGCTATAATATGACCAATACTACACAGATCTTTTGAGAGGGGGACCAAGAGATGGAAGGAGGGAGGGGTCAGAGGGGTCAGGAAGGGGACATAAAAAGAATTAAGATGTCTTAGGTACATATATCAACTCCCAAGCTCAAGCATGCACTGATAAAAGAAGCTTTAAAAAAGGGAGAGAAAGTATGCGTTGAAGTGTGTTCTAAGCCATGGATCATAAAAAATGCATTGCACAGAGGCATGTGGTCATGCCACGTCAGAGTGCAGCTTTTTATGAAAGTCATGGTGTGAGATGAAATTTGAGCATATGGTTATGATCCTGAGACCAGGTTGCAGAGATCTCAGGGGACACTGCCTTGTTCTCCTGCTGTGAAGAAGAGCATCAATCAAAATACCCAACATCAAAGTGGTGTTGACTGGTTTTTGGCTTGGAAGGAGCTGTGAATTGAGTGTGTACCTGGGAACGCTACTGAGAACTCTCAATATTATGAGGGCTTGCTGTTTAAGAAAACACACACATAGAAATACGCAAATGGTTTCAGCCTCTCTTGTGACAATGCTGTTTCTCACATTGTTTTTGGTATGATGATACTGGTGACATAGAAATATGATGGAGCCACCTCATCCAGCTTTTTCACAAATTCTGGTACCATGTGACTTGGGACTTTTCCTCAAAGTCAAAATGACCATGAAAGGTAAATGTTTTAAGGACAAGAAGGCAGCCTTAACAGAGCAATGAAAAACACAAAAGAGGGCCTCCAAGAAAGTGGCAAGAATGCCGGGTTAAGTGTGTTTGAAGTGAGGGGAAGTATTTAGAGGAGAGAAATGGCAACATGACTTTTAAAAACTTAAAAAAGCAAAGAAAA
Source organism: Hydrochoerus hydrochaeris (assembly GCA_004027455.1). Classification (NCBI taxonomy): domain Eukaryota; kingdom Metazoa; phylum Chordata; class Mammalia; order Rodentia; family Hydrochaeridae; genus Hydrochoerus; species Hydrochoerus hydrochaeris. Next base: position 423,940 of record PVLA01000192.1, on the reverse strand, counting down.
TGGTAATATTTAAATTAAATTTGTCAGTAAGCAAGCTAACTCCAATGAGCATTTTTCCCTCTTCTATCGAATCTAATCTTTAGGACTAGCATCAGTGCCACGTGTGCTGTGTTATGCTGCAAGGCCTTGTTCTTCATGGTTCCTTAACTCACACCCAGGTGTCTACTGCCAGGTGAGCTTCCTGCTCCAGCAGCTGACCTGGAGGGTGAGCAAAGACAAGGCATGGGATGGGAAAAGAAGAGATGCAGGCTGAGTAAGGAGAGGTGCAGAAGGGGTGTCCTCTGGTAGGCACTCTCACCTGTCCTTTCTTTTTGTAGTTACTACAATAAAATATGTCAGCTTACTAGACTCATAGCTTCGTGACGCTGGCAATTGCACATTATTTTCAGTATCTGGTACACAACTATATGTTTAAGGAAGGTGTGAATAAAAGACCCCCTTCTCCTGTGGAATGTCTTTCTCCCACTTTACAGGTTAAGAAGTTCTTTGTTTGCAATGTGATGGTTCCTCTGAGTGTTCTCTTTTCAACAATTCCTACCTTGGGGTGAATTACTTCGATCTGTAATTCACAAATGTGCCTGGATTTTACTATTCACAGTGTGTGGGCTCAGACTGGAGGGGGCTGGGGAGAGGGCATCCTCCTGGGCTTGCGGCCTTGCACCGTGGAAAGCATCAGAGGACTGATAGACCGTGTGAAGTGGAGAAGAGGTGGTTGAAGAGGAGATTACACGGGCTCAAAGCCTTTACCAGTACTGAGATTCTACCTTCCAAGCCAATCTAGTGGGATGTGACCACACTGTCCAGCGAGTGTTTCCACAACTACCTGTGATGCTGGGGTTTAGAGGGAAGCCCAGAGGCTGCCTCTTCAGCTCATGCAAGGCAGTGACCTATACGAGTTGATTCACATTAGCCATGCTTGGTGTTGTGCTATACTCCAGTTCTTACTGTCCCTTGTTTGGAGGAAGAATGAAAGGAAGGAATGAAGGAAAGAGGAAGGGAGGGCCTGTCTTATGGCCTGCTTCCTTCCTCTGATCCTTGCATTATCCATGTGGCGTAGTAGAGATTTCATGGAATTTCTCATTCCATGAATATTTAGACTGCGTTCCACTGTCCTCACCCATCGCCCTCCCACCATAAGCACCACTTAGACTGTTCTGTTTACAGCCGGCTATGACACGTGTTCTTGGTTTAGCTACTGAAAGCACAATCATCTCCTACCCTCTTCTCCAGGCTATGAACACAAGTTTGCATTCAGGGTTCCACGGTGCTTGTGGAAAGTACCTACCCGCCTTCTTCTGAGTATTTATGTCCAAATGCCAGGATGTCAGATGCCCGTCCGCTGCCATCACAGACAACCACTGGCACAGGAGGGGTGTCTCGTAGGTACTCCAGAACAATGGAGATCACGTTGGGTCCTCCTTCCACAATGAGGGCCACCACGGGAACCCCTTGGCCGATTCCTGCATTAAAAAAGGAAAAGAAAAGGAAAAAAAGAAAAGAACACAAAGCCAGCAAACCAAAGAAACAAAAAGAGAAACAAAAAGCACAAACTAAAATTACTGAGCACAGGGAGGAAATAACATATGAAGAGATAAAAACACTGAGCGAAATTTTACAGAAAACTTAGCGGAAATTCCCCCTCCCACCAAGGAATCTACTCGACTGTCTTCCAGCTACTTCCAGGAAGAGCTGGGGGCAGCTAAGACATCTCTCACTGCAGAGCATATGGTGAGGGAGGGGAGGAGCATTGGTTAACAGAAAGCACTGGGCTAAGAGCCAAGAGGTGAAGCTAAATGTGATCTCTTAACTATCCAGTAGTTTAGTTTCCTATATGAAAAATGAGAGGTTAAAAATCGCCACCTTCCTGAAGTTATCACAGTAGTAGGAAAATGTCTGAATTGCTCTTTTTATTAAAGTCTGTCAAAGTCAGTAGGGGGCTTGTCAAACTGACTGCTGGCTGAGTTATGGGCCTCTGTATTCTGACCAGAGATGACCAGCTTGATTTGATTGTTAACAGCATAATGGTCATGGTAGATGACCCACAAGACATCTGCCACAATTGTGTCCTTCTCCACTAAACATGGTGCTAGGCACAGGATGATATTGAGTATACATTTGTCAAAGTCAGTTAAGGAGTTTTACAGATATTTCTAAGCTATTAAGCTGTTCATTCCTGGCCCTAAGACACTGCTGATTTCAGGTAAAAATTGCTCTACTATCAGCATTGTTCAGTGTGGTTCAAATTAACATATTTAAGAGAAGCATTAAAAACAAATGTCCATGTAAAACATGATGAAATAGAAATTATACTATCAAGTGAAATTTCAATATCAATTTTCACTGAATAACTTCCTTCTTTTCAGTTTGGTATTACACTGTATTTTTTCTCTTTAATGCCTCAGAAGTTAAGACTGAGCAGTACCATAAAAAAGAGATTGTTTTATAGAGAACAAACACTTTAAAAGATCCAATCAAAATTCAGTGCCTCTTCTGTAAATATGAACTCCAACCCCAAATTGTTGGTCATCTGAGTTCTATTTCTTATCCCTTTTGTCAGTTTTCTCTAACATAACAAGAAACTGTCTCAGTTACAAATATGACTCATTTGACTTCTAAAATATGACTATATCAGTCTTGTAGGACCTTATCTCTTCCAAGTCAGAACAGATTATTTTTTTCATAGTTTGACTTTTAGCCTAAAGGAGTGGCCCAATTGGCCAGTTACAAAAACACAGGTGCTGTTTAAATCTACATTAAAAAAAAATGCGAACAAAAGAGTGATTGTTGATGAAGGAATAAGCCAAGATTTCTTTGAATTCTCCAGAGGAAATTGAGAGGGACAGTGACCTGGAGTCCCCTCTGTGTCTTGTGGATGTGGAGACTGAGAATGGCTCCATCAGATGCAAGGAGCGGGAGGTGGAAGGTGTGCTACTCTGCTTCAGCCTGCAAGCCCCATCGGTCATGAGGTGTCTCCCAAGCTCTGTCTGTGTATCTATGAAGGAGACACTGCCACAGCTGCTGCTTGTGACCCTGAAGGAAGTTTCTATTGAAAGCTGCTTCACAGATTAAAGGCTGAATTGAAATGTTAATATAATAGCACAGTCCTTTTAGGGGAAAATCTGTTGTCTTAAAAAAAATTCACCCCAATAGGGATTTGTATTTATTTTAATATGCCTTGGAAAAGCTGCATCTTTTCCAATGTCCAAATTATTTTATGATGTATTTCCTAAAATACTATTCTTTTTAACTTTCCCTTTGCTTTAGCACATGCTTTCATACTGCTGATTTTATATCAATAACATGTCTTCTGTTTTAAATCAAAGGATATATCTAGTCTTATTCTAGAATTTTCTATGAGAACCTCAAATTTGCTATATTTTAACTCCTGAGTGTCAGTTCTATCAGTAACTTCTGCTACAACTCATAGACCGAGTGTGATCCATTCAGTATTCTCATGGACTTGGGTTCTAGAATGTTCAAGAACCTTCATGGACTTTCTAGAATGTTCTATCTAGGGCAGTATGGCACCCTTGTCATTTTTTAAGACAAAAAACATTAACATGTTGTTTTTTCTAAACATTTCAGTACTCAGGTTTAATTACAGTGTTGGCACATTGCAATAAATGTGATTTTGGGGTTGCAGTTTGAGCATCTGTCTCTAAATGGCTCACCATAACTGATCTTGTTTCTGGAGTATGACAAGCAACATGGCTGGAAACCTCCCTTCCTTTTGAGAGGCTATATAGTGCAAAGAATCATTTTTATAGACTTTGAGAGTTATAAGCCACCAGTTTATTTCTTGCTAATGTATTTGCCAATGTATCAAAATGTTACAAATCTCTAGAAATAGGAACAGTTTTGAGGGTAAGATTTCCCATATTTGAAATGAAACTGATGGTTAATTAAGGTGATTAAAGCAAATATATCAATCCAGAGCTCAAGTGCAGTGCTTGAAATTAGATAGTACACAGCATTATCTTTTTTATAAGTATTAGATATATCTATACCTCTATATTCTACCCTCTTTCCTTCAGTGATAAAATATGAGTTTTTCCGCTAAAGACAATAAAAGGTGTTATAGCCTAAAACAGAAGCATTTTTAAATTTCTTAGTTATGGGAGGTAAAAATCAGACTATTCCTAAAATTTCCATGCTTAGCACCATTAATCCAGATGTGTCAATTTCATTGGGTTAGCGCCTAGCAGATTAGAAAAGCAAGCTCCTGGGGGTGCCTGTGTGGGTCACAGGAGCATGACCTCAGGTACTACTTCTGGTCCCTTGCCTGTTGCTCTCTGGCACTGTTCTCTGCTCTACTTCCCAGCTGTTATGAACTAAGCTACTTTGCTCCATTAGGCCCTTCTGCCCTGAGGATTCTGTGTTGGAGCTTGGTGACCATAGACTGAATCCCCCAAAACCATGAGCTAAAGTAGAATTCTCCTCTCTTAAGTTGTGAGCCCCAGGAATTGTGTCTCAATGATGGGAAAGTTGACTAATACACTTAGTGTAAATTATCCTTACCAAGATATAGTGACATTAAGCTTTCTGTCTAGTCATGTCCCTACACACAGTGCCTCTGTGTCTGAGTTAAAAGAAATGATGTCAAATAATGTCTATGACCCAAAGCAATGCTTTTCTTAGGGCTATTTTGTGGAGGCAAAGATAGTAGAGCGCTTTTATGAATCTGATGAGAGCTAATGACCCTTTTTCCAGAAAAGTAAGTGGATAGACACAAAAACATTTCAATGTATGTTCAGAGGTTCTTGGTTTCTTAATGCCTAACTCTGAATGTCTTGATAATGGACTTTAAATGTGTCCATAGTTTTTTAAAATTTTTATTTAAAGAGAAAAAAAAGCATGAAAGGGTAGAGATAATACAGAATTTCAGAAAAAAGATAAACAATAAGAAATCACTAGTTGATAAATTACATATTGTCCTCTTAGAAATAGTTGTTCAAGTTACAAAATTAAAGCATACAAAGTAGATATTCAAACAGTGAGAGTGTAAACAGCTATGCATGCATGAATCTCTACATGTATTTCTATCCTTTCTGTACTGGAGGGAAAAACAAAACCTAACAAGACAAAACAAAAATTCCTACAAAAACATGAAACCAGAAAGTCATATAAAACCACAGTACAAGGTGATCTACAATGATTACTGTGTTGTTTCTTATTATCTTCAATAGAATTGTCTATATCATCAGGCATCATTGAATATAGCAATATAATTGAATATAGCAGTACATAACTATTAGTAAAAATAAAGCATTGTAGACAGTATAAAACTTAAAAGTCAGGTAATAATCAAACCATAGTGGATATTCTAGTGAATCTTGTCAATGTAAGTGCAGTTGCCTATACTCTCAGGCTTGATACTATCAATCACAACAGCTTTGAATAAAATCTATCAATACAAAACAGTGATCTAACCAGATTTGATTACAATCAGTTATGGTAAAACAGTGTAGGTTTTACAGAACTTTAGATTGACTTAATAGGAAATTAAGGATGATTACTGTACTATATCCTGTTATTTTCGGGATTACTGTTTGTACCCTCAAATCTAGTACAGGTAGAATCACTGGAACAGAATATAATACATCCAAGCAGAGTAGTGTGAGTAATGTGGGTTTTTAAATCCTGGTGCATTATTAACAATATAGTGTATCAAGGCCATCTATGTTAGAGATTATAGCCTACCTTCTCTGCCTCATTTCTGATATGCTATTTTTCTGCCTGTTTGTCTACTTTTCTCCTTCATTCTACTGCCTGCCCCATTCATTGAGGCCTTTCTGCCACTGTTCCTAAAATCCTGGTATTTTTTTTCTCTCTCTCTAGAATCTCCTTCAGTATTCTCAGTAGGGTTGGATTGGTGGTCACAAACTCGCCCAGTTCCTCTTTGTCATTGGAAGCATCTTGTTTCTCCATTAATTTCTAGTGACAGTTTTGCAGGGTACATCAATCTGGGCTGGAGGTTATTTTCCTTCAGGGCTTGGAATATTTTGCTCCAAGCTCTTCTTGATCTGATGGTCTGTGTGGAGAAGTCAGCTGTGATTCTGATGGGCTTACCTTTATAGGTAATCTGTTTCTTTTCTCTGACAGCTTTTAATATTCTGTTTTTATAATGAATTTCTGGTATCTTGATTATTATATGTCTGGGTGTAGATCTGTCTTGGTTGTAGGTGGCTGGGGTTCTGTATGCCTCACATAACTGAATGTCATTTTCTTTTCCCATGCTTGGGAAATTTTCCTTAATTATTTCCGTAAATAGCCTTTGTAATTTGCCTGTATGTATTCCTGCTTCTTCGTTCACATTTCTTATTCTTAAATTGTAGATTCTCTTGTTGTCTTCTAGACTTTGTATTGTTACTGCCTGTTTCCTTGTTATTTTTAAGAGATCTTTCCTTTCATGATCACACATTGCAAACTTGTCTTCAAATTTTGATAGTCTATCCTTAGTTTCTTTTAAGGCGTTTTGCCAGCTTTCAATGGAGTTTTTAATTTGCTGGTAATCTGCTTCATGTATTCTATATTTTCTTTATATTCTTTATTGAATGTTTCTCTCCTTTTTTTGTGTTCCTCCCTTCTACCGGCTGTATCTTCTTGAGAGATGCTCCCTGAGAGCATTTCTTTTATTACTCTACTCATATCTTGCTTTTCCTGATTTAGCATTTCAGTTTTGAGTCATCTACAAGGTCCCAAAGCTATCTTTTAATGTCCATTGAAGCCATGCCTGCTGTTGTGTGTTTGCTGCCCTCAGTCTCCCTTGTTTTACCTCTCCTGGATCAGGGCTCTCAGGGTTCCGGGCTGGGGGCCTCTTCCTGCCTCTCTCTCTCCTGTCATGGTCCTGGCTTCCTCCACACAGGTGTACAGTGGAGGTCCCAGCCCCCTTCCCTGTTGGTCACGCCTCCTCCCAAGCACACTTGCCAGGGTCCTCCCTCCTCTCCTGACTGCTCTTATCACTGAGGTGCAAGCAGCAGCTGCCTAAGCCTGCTCCTCCCCACCAGCCCAACCAAACTGCAGAGGCCTTTCCCTGGTTAGTGTGTGCTAGGCGCAGGGAGTCGATTTGGGATGGCTCATTGGGTCCCAGCCAGGGGTACAGCCCAGTCCAAGCAAATCCCACGAATCTGCTTTGGGGAGGGAGGAACCAACTGAAGTCACTGTTGCTCCCAGTTCAGGCTCCTCCTGCCAGATTACAACATGTCGCCCATTTGATAGCGCCCTTCCCGTGGTGGGGGGGTGTCCCAATCCCAGCACTGACTGTGGACCAATCAAAGTCCCTTTGCCGGCTCTGCTCTCAGTCGGGCTCACCAACCCCCAACTTCAGTGCTGCTCTGCTTCCCGTGAGTCATGGTGGGAACGAGTTTGGGTGGCTCTGCCAGCTGTGGCGGATTCAGGCTGGTGCAAATTCAGTCTGCTGCAAAATTGGTGGGTTGCAGTGAAAACACTGTGTCCAGCTGTTCCAGTTGTAGTCCCAACGTATTTGACGAGCTTTTTTACATTTTAATTTCTTCCTGTGTCAAGAGGATCCATCTTCCTCTGTCTGGGTCTCTCCAGGGTGTTTTATTCTGGCGTCTGAGTTGTTTCTCCTGGGAGGCTCTGTTTTTTGTTGCTCACTGATCGTCCATCTTGTCTTCCTTCCCCCCATGTCCATAGTTTTAAAGAGCATTAATTTGTGTTATTTATGCAGCTTACTGAGGCAAGTTCTGGGATGGCCTTTCAAACAAACTTCTGTGTCCAGCAGAACTGCACCCCATCACCGCTGCCCAGTTTTACTGACTGGTTTCCCCTTCCAGTGGGAGCTGGACACTGAGGGGAGGCTCCTCCCTCCCTAACTCTGCCCATCCCCCATTCTCTCTCCTCCTTGTTTGCCTTTTTTTTCCTGCTCACACTTTTTACAATTACATTTGGGACACTGGCTATTTTAATAATTTCTAGCAATACTCCCAAGCTTACCAATCAGAATCTACAAGATATGACAGTGCACTTTATTAGGCACGTGCGCGCACACACACACACACACACACACACACACACACACACACACACAGAGTTTTGGAATTCCCTGCTGGATTCACTGAGCTCACTTCCATCTTCTTTATGCCCTAGAAGAACTGCATAGGTTCCTTTAAAAGTCCTCACAAATGTACATCTTATTCAGCTATGCCTATTGGACACTCTCCTCCATTCTACTTTGGACAAAGTTATTTGGATTTACATTTGATGATATATCTATCCTTCAGGGAAAGTTTAGCTAGATCCTAGGGAAACCTTTTTTTTTTTCAAACAAATTATTGTTCTTATGGTTTTGGGGAAAATAGGTTAATTTCTTACTTGATTGCCATCATTTTTCATTTTCTTCACTGACCAAGATTTGAAGTAGTTCTCAGAGATTTCCATTAGAATTTAATTGTAGAGCAATCTTTAAGTTGCTCTAAGCAAGGAGACAAGATGTTTGCCATACTCTTTAACCCTTACAATTTCAGAATTTGAAGCACTGTAGCAAACAAAAATGTGAGTTTGGGTAACATATGTAGCAGCTGCAATTCTATGGGGTTGACCAGCAGCCTTTGGATTATACACAGAACCCTAATTGTTTTAGGCTCATCACATCTCATTCTGACTGCTGTGACATTTAGGTGGGGCTCCCAATAAAGTAGAAAGTGACTATCTTGTGTTATACAGACTGGGTTAGGCATTATAAGAGAAGACAGGTGTCAGGAACAGAAGAATGCCATAAAATTCCAAATAGGTTTCTGTATTTGTTTTTTAAAGTCTTTATCTCTCCTGACATGAAACCATAATCTCTGGGGCTCTTGGGAAAACATTTGATGTGTTGTAGGAAAATGCCTGGGTTATTGTTGAGTGTGGCTTTATGGCAAGGTCACCAAACACGATCTGAAGAGCACATGGGCCTACATGGTCCTTCATTTGCTCTGGGAAGTTCTTTATATTTAGATGAAGATGGAACACACACCGTTCTTTACCTAGTTCTCAGTGACTATTGGCCACAGGTTATGGTTATTGCAATATAAGTCATTAATAAAATCAATTCTATAACTTGCATAAAATTAAAAAAGCATTGAACACCTCTTCTTCATCCAGCTTTTTATTGGGATGGGCTGGGCTTTGATTCAATCGTTGATTCTACTACTAGAAACATCACCATCTCTTGTATTCAGATTATGTAATGGGGTCTTAAAAACTATACCCTTAAGTATATTTTTTCCCAACAGAACCACCCATAGAGTGAAAGCAGTTACTGCTGTGAGGGATGGGAAGAGAGTCAAGCTGTCTGCTTTCTTTGTGATGGGCACCAATTTACTGTCTACTTGGCTACAACTTGTGTAATACTAAAGATTTTCAAAATAAACAGTTTCAGAATTAGACTTTTGATGGCCTTGAAAATTCAGTGCATCTCTTTTATGATTTGTTAAGTGTAAGATAGGTTTATGATAACTGCATAAAACTGGTAGTTGGTTGTGTCTGACAACTCTTAAAAACTTACTATTTTCTTACTAAATTTAAGATGCTTCTTACAAGAAATATTCCCGGGTTTGAATATATAAACATTTAGGTACAAATGTGGAAATACTGTGGACAAAGTATATTTCAATATGATATATTTTGCAAAAAGAAATATTAAATATTTTGGAGCCACATGCAAGTGAACCCAAAGGAATACATAAAGGTTACATATGAAAGAATGCATCTTGTTGTAAAACGAATATATCTTAGGTTTTGTATGAAAGCAGATGTTTTATTACCTTCATTTTTGGAGTTACGGTCATTATCTGCCACAGGTGATAAAACTACACCTGGAATGTGTCTGACCTTATTCTGAAATGGGCGTAACCCAAATATTTTTCAGGGGGTCTTGGTGATGCACCCAGTTGGTGAATGACAAATCTGATGCAGTCCAGTCCTGTGTGCATCTAAACTGATGCTTAGGAAAGCATTTGGAAACATAAAGTGCCACATAAACTATTAAGTAGTCGAAATAAAACCACATGCAATAAGATGTTTCACTTATAGATATTTGTGGATCCTTAGGCGGGAAGAAATTCTTTTAGTAGAAAAGGGGGCCAGGGCCTTTCCTTGAGTCTGGGACTTCTTAAAGTTTGTATTTTCAGACCACTTTAGGACTAAGCAGGGGTGAAAATAATATAAATTTCTTTATTTTTTTCACTGTGACTACCAGTCTATAGTAACCCTTTTATTGGTATTTAACTTACTGGAGTTTCCCACATGCAAGCCTTCCATGTTTAGAGCTAACATCAGTCTACCAGAATAAACATGCTCATATATTTTATTTTGGTACGTGACATGTTAGCAAATTTGGCTAGAGATGGAGTGTTGTCAAGATACTGAAATACAGAGTCAGACAGTGAATAAAAAATGGAAAACTAATGGTGCATGGCATTTCTTATCCTTCAGCCTGAGAATGTAAAATCTAATGAATTAATATGGCAAGCTTTTTTCCTATATGTTTTCAATACAGTTGAATGAATGTATTTGTGCACTTAGGCATTTTCATAGGAATCCTGCACTAGCCCTTCCAGCAATCTTCTGTTTGGGTGTTGTATTCTTCCTTGCTTTTCTATCTAGCAGTCAGAGGCTAAAGTACAGAACTAGGGAAGTATGTGAGGGGGTTGACTGGGAAATCTTGTAAACCAGTTGGCGAGGTCACTGTGGAGGGTGTACTGGGATCTCATGTCCCTCCACCCAGTCTCCCCATCAGAACCCACTGTGCACAGCACTGGAGAGGTGGCCTTTTCAAGCTGGTTGGATGAGAGGCAGATACCAGGCCTGCAATGGGTCAGGTCTACTTGCTTGAAAGTAGGAGGGCAGATTCTGAGCCCAAGGTGAACAGCTAGGAGGAGGAGGTATACTTGGGGAGTGAAACCTCCATTAGCTGTGGATCTGATGACACTGTCCGAAGGTGAAATAATGAACAAAAAATGTTGTTTTCAGGAAGAAAATGGGGGCAGAGAGGGTGGGCCTGTAAGAGCAGTATTCGGGTCAATGTTGGGTGGGTACTCCTCTCTCTAGTGGGGTCAGGAGGGGTTTCATTTTAAGTGTAACCAATGGCCAGGAGGAAATTCGTTTGCCAGTCACAGTAAGCTGCTCTGCTTCTCTCCCTGAAAGGGAGGAGGTAACACCTACATGAGTAACAAAAGAGGGGGATCAGATCCAGGCTTCCCAGAGGTCTAAGCCCTGCCTCCCTGAATATCCTCAGTTCCTGGAAGGCAGCCCTGCTTTCTATACCCTAGGAACCTGGGACATCTCTCAGTGCTCCTCAAGGCAATGCGGCCCCCAAGCCTGGGTCTTGCCTTGATCTTTGTGGGCTTTCCTGGAAGGACTCTGTTCCACATCACGATCGTCTTTGCCCAGTACCCCAGAATCCTTAACCTGTCTCATTCTAGGATGAGGCTTCTATTTAGGCCTAGTCAGCCTGTTTAGGACTAGACAGGTGCCTTGTGCTTAGTTTGGGATTCTCAGGTGCATGGCAGCCTCTACCTTCTCTGTCTCAGGTTTCCCATTGACTCTTCCCCTGATGGGTTTTTGGCTTGGCTGGGTCTGGTCTGTTTTGCTTCTCTGCTTCTGAAGACCCTGAAACACTAAAAACACTAGCCAGAAATCATGCATGTCCTAGCAGGGCAGAAAGGCAGCTTGAAATAGATTGATATACCCAATCTGTTTTGGTGTTCTGCATTGTATCTAACACATAAAATAGTGCATGATTCAGTAGGGAAGGGTGTGCATAATAAACGAGTTTATTTTTACAGCACTTGGTACACAGTCTGGCACCCAATAAGAACCTCAGGGTTAAACAATCATAAGGATACTTATTTATATTTATTACACTTATCAAAGGTTTGTATTTTGAGTGGACAAATGATTAATTAACATGGAAGAAAAATGAATGCATTTCATATGTTTAAGCCACAAGGAAGCTCTGTCATATAAATACTTTGAAATATACTTTTTTAAAGTTTGAATGTTTTCTCATGCAAATCAGCAATGTTGGGGAAACCATATATGCTTCTATTTTGTATTTGAAAGACTGAAACTTTCTGCTTTTGGTTGGGTGACCTCTTGTACCATTTCCCCAGTGACTTCTCTGGTTGTCTTTTGAGTTGTACGGGTTGGAAAGAGATGTAAATAATGAATAATAAAACCCACAGGCCAACCCTCAGTGTATAATACGCTTACAAGCTATCTTAGCTTTTGACTTACTCAGTGGGAACATTTATTCCCCTATGGCTGGACAACTCTGACCGAAACAGCCTGCAATTAGCATCAGGATGCTACCAGCCCACTCAGACAGCGTCCCTGTGAACAGTTTCAATAGAAAAGGGGATGTCCAGTCCCATGGGCTGTGAGACAAGTATTACCCTCATAAAAGGAAAAAAGCCAGCATTATGTTCTCTGGGGCCATTGTTTGGAAGCTGACTGTGTTAATGTAATTGATCCAGGTTTACAAGAAAATTCTCTCAAACCAAGCTATGGTCTTAGTTTGTGCTCTTTTCAAAACCCACATCAAAAGGCTGACTTGGTCGTCTCAGGTGAAAGGTAACCGGAGTGGTTCTCACTCATTATACTTGGTAATACGGCACCTTCTCTCCCTTACAATACCAGGATCTAAGTGCATGGCCCATGCAGTTCCTTTGGCTTTTTTGGCAAAATTAGCAAGGAACAGAACAGCTAAGCAAAATCATAGGAAGACCAGCCCATGGTTCAGGCAGGGGCTGGGGCGTAGGAAAGGGCAGATGCGGTGGGAATGTCGCTGGTGGTTGCTTGCACTTCCAAAATTATATTTTTTCTTTTTGATCTGTTAAGGGAAGCTGCAATTACTGCTCCCTACCCCAAATGCAAAACATTCTTCTTCTTTAAGGAAGGTTCTTTTTGTCTTCCTTTCTCATCTCTCTGTTCCTATGCTAAAGACAATTCTTCCCCAGGCTCTTGTCTTTTATACCCTTTAGATGGAATTAACCATTCTCATTAGTGTGACTTGTTTTTTTTTTTTTTTTTGTACCGGGAATTGAAGTCAGGACCTTGCGCTTGCCAGGCAGACGTTGTGCCACTGAGTAAATCCCTGGCCCATGAGTTATTATTTTTTTAAAGCCATTGCCAGCTACCTCATGAAGTTGTCAATCAACTATGATGGGCAACTAAGGGCAAAAAATTTCTCACAATACCTCACATAACTTTTTTGTAGTTTTAATTCATTAATTACATGTCTGAGTATTTCTTTTTCTCTGTTGTATAGATTGATCTTTGTTTTCTTTTGTGGTGCTGGGGAATCAAACTCAGGACTGTCAACCACATCCCCAGTCCTAGCTAGGTTTATCTTTGTGATTCCAGTATACCATCTGATGCTCCGTATGTAGTAGCTGCTCACTAAAACTCGGGCTGTGGAAGCAGGGTGGGAAGGCAGTGTGCCAGCCAGATGACTGCCCAGCACACACGTATCTCTCATGGGTTAAAGAATGCAGTTATTTCTACGGAAATTTTAAGTGTTTTGTGACATGAGTAATTTTCCCTTTGGTCACCTGAGGGCTGAAGTGTACCAAGTTATGATTTAAATTCCTCTACATTCAGGAATACCAGTGGCTCATTGGTGTTTCCACAGGCGGCTGAAATTGTTCCCTGGTTTCTGTGCCTCTGTGATGATCTTCACACAACTGCTGATTACCACTCACAAATGTAAATTTTTTTCTATAAAATGTAGTGGGTCCCCTTGTGTATAAAAAATGCCAAAATCCTTTGCTGTGTTCCTTTGCAGGTCAGTCCCTCTGGGGCTCCCTTCTCACTGCTCCCCAACCCCACCAGACTGAACTCCTGATCCTCCGTGGTAGGTATTTTGAGCTTCCCCTTGGCTTTCCCAATACTGAGAGAGGAGTTTCCCACACCTGTCATCAGCACGAAGAGTTTTTCCTAAGCACACCCTTGCCACACATTCTCTACCCCTACTCACTTGGCCCCCAGGGCAATCAGTGACCAGCTGGGTCCAGCCAGCTCAGTCTGATGCCCTTTCCTGAGGCATCTGCCTGCCTGTTGGAAGCTAGAGGCCTCCCAGCACCCCTTGCGGCCCTGCCCACAGATGTGTGGTAAGCTGAGGATGCCAAGGCTCACTGTGGGGTTCTGTCTGCTTTTCAGTGTCATTGATCCTACTTGGTCATTGAACCAAAAGCAAGATCTGCCCTTCTGTGCTAAGTAATAAAAATGGTACTTTGGTTCCACCCAGTTCACTTGTCTCACATTGTTTAGAATTTGCAGAAAGAAGTAGGGTACTGTGTATTTTAGCTCCTCGGAAACTCTAACTCAGAGTCTAGTTTAAATGTTTCTGAGCCCCACACAGCTCTCTCGGGCACTATTAATTTTTCATTTAGTCCTTCTGTTCCCTTTTTGCTGTTGTTGCACTGGGGATTAACAGTGCAACAGCGCAACACACTGTGTTGACAAGTGATGACACTTGTTTGGGTGGCCCTTGTGCTTCACGTGTGCCAGGCAAATGATCGGTCACTGAGCTCTCTTTGTCCCTTTTCTACTTTATGAGACAGGGTCTCGTTAGGTTCCCAGGTTGGCCTTGAACTCATGATCTTCCTGCCTCCACCTCCCACATAGCTGGGATTACTGGAGTATGCCATTGCCCCCGGCCCACTGTTCATGTTTTAACATGTCTGAGCTGGCAGTCACTGTGTTCTGCTTTGCTTTAATGGAAGTTTTTGGTAGCTCCTTTTTGCAGAGCCCCCATCCTTCTGAGGTAACATTCTGACTCCACAGTGTCTCCCTCTAAGGCAATAGTTCAAAGGCACACTTGTGAGTAAAACAAAAATATAATGCACGGTACTTAGGATATGTCTCTTGGGACTATTTCAACTGAAGAGTGAGGAATAAAGTGACAGTTACAAAGAGACTGGCTGTCACACGGTGGAACCATTGATGTGTTCAGTGGAAGACAGTGAGGGCACTGGTTTGGGTGGCCCTGTGCTGTCTTCTCACAGGCCTTCATTATTGGGCCTCAGCAGTGGCCAGAGACCTGCAGAAGGAGCTGGTGGGTGCACCCACGTCACCTGTCCATCTGGATTCCATCTGGAGAAGCCTGGATTCTCATGGGCTGGGATAGTCTATTTCAGCTCAGCTGTGCTGCACTTTAAATGGAAGCTTTGATATTTCTCAGAATTGGACCTAGTTCAAATAACAAAGTGTCTGGACCCCTAGGGAGACAGATGTAAACAGAGGTTTACATTCTTCCCCTCACTGGAAGGATGCCCACGAAGCTATTATTTCTTCTGAAATGAATAGGAACTGTGAGACTGAAATGGGAACCGAATTCTGTTCCCGCGGCGGCGATTGATACGCTGTGGCAGCTAAGGTACAATGCGTGAGGATGACCTTCACTCACCAGAAATGTCATTAGTACAACTGAAAGTACTGTCATCATTATACGTAAGACTAAAGAAAGGTATGGATTATTTTGGACCAGTTATTACCTGTATTATTTGGGGTACCATTTTGTGGTCTAATTTCTGACAGTTGAGAAAGCTGATGGTTTTATTTGATTATCTGGGCATGTTTTCCAAAGCTTGATCACATCTTTCCTGTGACTAAATCCTCAGTGAGAAATATGGGTGAGCATGCTGTGGGGGGGAACCTTTTTCCTTTGGGTTTCATGTTTCTTGTGGGGGGGTGTTCATTAGCGTGACACAACCAGCCTCTGATGGTCTGTTTTTCTCAGCTAGAGCTGAGTAACTGATGAGTGTGATAGTTGTCTCTTGATGGGAGAAAGCTGCCTACTAAAAATCCTTACATGAGGGGAATTTAGTTCTCACTTTTCCTCCAGGACCAGTGTCAGTGATCTTGGTGCAGAGCTGTGGTAGAATGTCACAAACCTCTTCAAGCTCAACATTATGAACGACAATGCTGCCTGTTCTATTTGTGGTGGTCACTCTGCAGAGGCATCAAACAAACCTGAGCCTCTGCTTCCCCTGTATGGGCATGGGGTTATTTACGTGCAAATATGGATTTTTCTGAAAGACAGTTTTTCTCGATTTTGTTATAGTGCCTCACAAGTAAACAACAATGGCAACATGTTAAAAAAAATAAAACTAATTGCAAATGCAACCAAAAGCAAGTTACTTAGGAATTTCTAGCTTGCAATGAAAGATTTAGTGCAGTGATATCCACTGGGACAAATGTTTGAAAGCAGTTTCTCTCTTCCCCAGGAAGGAACAATTGATGAGCACCTATCAGGTATATGGCACTCATCAGGGGAGGGTTTATATGCTAATTCAGGATACCCAATAACCCTATGGTAGAGGTATTTTTTTTATATCCATTTTACAGTTAAGGATATGAGGCATTGAGAGAGCACACTGCAAAATTCACAGACTAATTATAATCTGAGCTGGTTTTCAAGCAGAGATCTGTTAGGAAATAACAATTCACACTGTAACTCAGTTGATTCACATAAAAAGGGGATGATATAATTTATACAGGACACATTTTCAGGTGTGGGGGGTCATCATTGTGAACTACTCTGGTGCAGCAGGTATAAACTGCAGCTATTTAATCTTGGACAACCCAGCATGTATGGTGACTGTAGTTAACTCATCCTAATATCCTCATTTCTGCTAGTTTTTAAATAGCCGATCTCAGATATTTACAAATGATGTGCATTTGTTTGCTGTTTCTTTGTTGCATTATTTCCTGGCTTAAAAAGCCAAAGAAGAGTCAGGGTTTCCCTGTTTCCTGGGATCCAGTTTCTGCTTCAAGCTAAATCGCAGCTGTTCATTAGCAGAACTATTCTTGCTTCTGATACACAGAGGAAGAAAACTCCAGGGAAGGATTAGATCACTGAGCGAAAGCAAATAGTAGCAGTGCAGCAGTACTTGCCTAAATCCTAATACGGAGGGGGAACGTAGCAATCGAAAAATTTTCCCTTGTTCTGCTGTACTTGGGTTGGTGCTGGAAACCCCTGCTATGTTTCCTCTCAGAAATAAATGCCTCATTACATTCTATCACTTAAACACATCCGGTGGGTGAGGATGAGAAATCGGGAGATAGTCATGGCCCAGAGGCATGTGTTGGGGATGCCTGGTTCTTAATCACTGGGGTATTTAGCCTCACTTTCCTGTTCTGTCATATCTGTGTGACACAGCTATGGCTTTTCCTGCTGTTGACACCAAAAATCTATTTGCATGAGACAATAATTGCTAATTCCATTATGTGAAAGTGATCACAAGAAAGTGGAACTTTAAGGT
This sequence comes from Hydrochoerus hydrochaeris, assembly GCA_004027455.1. Taxonomy (NCBI): domain Eukaryota; kingdom Metazoa; phylum Chordata; class Mammalia; order Rodentia; family Hydrochaeridae; genus Hydrochoerus; species Hydrochoerus hydrochaeris. The sequence continues at coordinate 406,670 of PVLA01000192.1, read as the reverse complement.
CTGATTGTAATGTACAAAAGTAGTCTATCCATTGAAAATTATTACAGGAAGCAGTGTGCAGAAATCCCCATTTCAGATTATCGACTCTTCTCAGCAGTCTCTGCTCTAGGAAGAAGGCTCTGGATGTTAGGTGCGTCAGAATCAGCAGGGCAAACTCCCTGCCGGGCTCACTCCCACAGCCTCCGCTAGGACCGGGAGACCTGAGAATTTTTATTTCCAGTGAGTTTCCTGGTCATGCTCTTGCTTCTGACCCACGAACCACACTTTGAGAACAAGTGCACTAGCCCAAAGCTGCAGGAGGAAGAGGTCTGTTTGTTTTCTACAGAAAAGAAATAAAATCTAGGATGCGTTGTCTGCAGCAAATGATGGCAAGAGTTCATGGAGGGGGATTGAAAAGACCATAAACAATACATTTCCAGAAGTCTATTTGAATGTCTAAACCAGGCATAAGCAGTTTCTTTCTATAGAGGGTCAGATAAATAACCATGGCCCGCTTTGCAGGCCAAGTGCCCTTGGTTACAACTTCTCAATTGCAGTAAAGCTTTATTTTCAGAATTGATGGCCCACAGGACTTGGCTCTTGTCCCCACTTTAAGCCTAACTAATGTGGTGAAAGTGAGTCGTGTAAGACGGTATCTGTGGGTCTGTTGAACTTGACTGCCTGTGACAATGAGGAACTGGTCAGATTGGAAGCTGGAAGCCAAGCATTGGCACTCATTTTAGTCATGCGTGATTCGTACGGGAAGATCCACATTCTCGCAATGTAGCCCCTAACGCCAGGCACTTGGATCTACGTGCATATTTCAAATCAAATGTGCTGCCACTTATTCCATTTCAAATGTTCAAATGTTCTAGTGCAAACTGCCTGCACATATATTTGGTATTTTCTGTGCTTGGTTCTTTGCCTGAAACTGAAGAACGTATGGAGTAATTTTTATTATCCAGAATAATTTATTGGCTTCCTGATTAGATTTTGTCTTCTAGTAGTTTTCCTCTCCTCCTTTAAAAGGGTCACTGGGGTATCTACCATGGGGAGGGCTGTGTTGCTGGCCCCGGCTGCTAAAAAGCAGAAGTTCCTGAAGATAAACTCACTGCACAGATTTTGTAAAAATGAAGTTAAACAAAGCCAAAGTTCACAGTAGTGTGAAGGGGAGGAAGAGAAAGACAATGGTTTATGACTGGGAATAGGTGAGCTAGGGAGGAAACTGTCCAAGTCAGGACAAGGAGGAGAACTCACACATCATGGTGGTCTTGCCCCAGGTGTCTGCCTCATTGGCTTGATAAGCACATTTGGCATCACTGACTGTAATACATTGTCTACTCAGAATCCAGTTGGTTCACTTGTTCACTCTCTTGGTTTCTTTCTCACTTTACTTGCTTCCCCTTCAACTCCTTTGTTGATTCCTCTTTACCTGCTTGTGTCTGACGCTAACACTGTACCAAGACTCAGTTCTTGGTCCTCTTTTTCTCTGACCTTCCCCACCACACTACTTAAAATTGCACACCCCACCCTGAATCTCCTTTTCTGCCTTCTCTGCTTTACTTTTCTCTTTAGAATTTATCACTACTCAACATATTATATATTTTATTCCTATTTATCTTTATTTTCTATGTCCTTTGCTCCCCGCGTAAGCTCCATGTGGATGGTAGTTACCATAAACGCCTTGTCCAAGGCTACTGCTGTGAGGTCTACCATGTCATGCTGAACCCTGGGACCATGATTCCAGCTACAGCAAATATCCCATTGGATCTGTTTGGTCTAGGGGTACCAGCTGCCCACTTCGAGATCAAGTAGTCTTGGTCAATCAGTGATGGCCTTAGCTGAGGGAAGTTCACAGGCTCTTTTCCAGTTTTCCAAGTACCCTGTAAGGATGGGTCAAGAGAATATTCTGGATGTGCTTTTCTTAGGATCTTAAGCATCACTCAAATATCAATATGCTGGTCTCCAGGAGGTCATTGCAAACATTCCCTGAAAGAAAGACCTTAGTCTTTTCTTTCACTTCCTGGCAAAAACAAAAACAAAAAAAAACAAAAAAGTTTTTCTTTACCACATGCTTCCATGATGATGTACTATCTCACTGTAGATCCAAAAACAACATGGCCAGCTGATCACAGACTGTAACCTCTAAAGCTGTGACCCAAAATAAAGCTTTTTTCCTTAAATGCCGATGATTTCAGGCGTTTTTAATAGTGAAAGGAAGTTGAGTATGATGGAGGTGGGGGAGAATTTTAATAAAAGTTAATATCAAACTTACCAAGATCTTGGAATTAGATTTACTTGAATTAAGCAAGGTTATTATGTGATCTGTGATATTTCCTACATATTTAAGTTGATGAAAAATGATTCTTTGTTTTAGTTTTTATTGAGACAGGGTCTTGGTATGTAGCCCAGGTTGGCCTCAAACCTTGCTAGGCTGGTCTTGAACTCCTAGTCCTTCTGCCTCAGCCTCCAAGTCATGAAAAATAATCCAATGACAGTTCTTATTACTTAAATAATGAGAACACACCAGGAGGACAAAGTAAATCTCACTCCATGCATCCTAAGAAAACAAGACCTGTAGGTGGAAATACGAGGGCAAAGTGGATTTTCTCCCGCTCCCCAGCTATTTGTGTGGGTGCAGTCACCGCCTGCTTTACCAGCTCCCTGAGACTCTCATACTAGACCCTGAAGCACTGCAGAGTCGGTGGTGCACTTCCTGTGTTTTCCTTCTGGCTGTTTAATGAGGGCGGGTTCAGCTCTGATTTGTGTGATGACCAGAAAAGCTGACTCTTCAGTCCTCCTCTCCTTTTGGTAAAGCGAAGCCTGCTTTCTCACTCTGCCCCTTTCCAGCAAGAGCTGCCCACAGCACCCTGTGTGGACCTAGAGATGCCAAGGCTGGCGAAGAGTCTTTGATTGCTGTCTGTGCTTTGGGACTTCAGTGTCTGCAGCTGGGTGGGGAACTGCAGAGCTCTGCTTTGCTTTCAAAATCTGGCCTCTGACACGGAATTGGGAACAAGCTATTCAGTAAGGGGAAAGGCTGCTTGTTTCAGCCAAGGGTGTCAAGAAGGGGGGAAAATCAGCTGTTTGCTTATTTGTTCATTATTAGGATGTAAAAATCTTCTTTTATTTTTCTCAGCATTAATGATCTTGAGCTCAGGGTTCAAGGCTAAAACATTTTAATTGTTAAAATCATGACAGCTTTATTAGTGGCATCTGGGAGCACTATTTCTAGTCATGCATGCAGCCTATGTGAATTGCACTTTACTACGGCATCCACTAGTTCCAAGGGCCTGAAATGGTCAAAATAACATTTTTAAAAGAGATTGACACATTATAAATGTTAGAAAGGGACTTTGAAAGATCCTATGATACATTTTTCTGGCCTAAACCACTTTAACCAAATTAAAATCGTAGCCCACTTTTCTTTAAGACCTTAGAGGATGAAATAGTGTATCTTCCCTAAATATATCTAATTGTGAAATTGTTGCTTGTGGCAGAAAAGTACGCATTCAGCACAAATTTCCCATTTATTTTATGTTTGTCTGATTTTCTAAAATTAACCATACATTTCTACCGAGCAGATTGATCTTGATCCAGACTGAAAAAGCAGCCATGAGCAATTATCACTTTAAATAAGTAGGGGAAAATCAATACTTATTTTTTTCCTGTGTAACTGGAAATACTGAAGCCATGATGGTATTGATTGCTAGAAAAAATTTCTTAGGCTCTTTATGTTCACAAGATGGAAATGATTTTACAGTGATCACAATCTAACAGCAAAGCAATCAAATCCCAAAGACTAAATGCTCTCATGTCGATGAGTCAGAAGTGGTCTTTGCCTGTATGTGTCCTTCCTTGAGTCTATACTGTTATGTGTTTCTTTTCTAGTTTTCAATCTAAAATCTTCTGTGTTTCTTTTCTAGCTTTCAAACTAAACTCTTCTGTTACATTTCCATTGGACAACAAAGCAAAGCTAAAACAAGGCCAGGAAAACCAAGTATTGCTATTTACAACTGCAATTTATTGAGCACCTACTGGCACTGTGCTAAGTTTTCAGGATGATAAGATGGGTAAGACATGGGCTCTGCTCTGTAGGCATTTGGGGAATAGAGCAAGGAGAGGGACAGACAATCACTGTCCCAAAGGAAGCAGTGCTATGATTGACAAAGGTTTAGAGATGTGTAGGAACGTGAGGCTCACGGGCAGGATTGGGGACAAAGATTTTTGAGCCGAAATTTAGAGCAAACATAGGTTGTGGCCAGTTAGGGATGGAGTTTCAGCAAATAGCAAAAAGGGACAAAACATATCCAGTGGCTTCTGTTATTTCAGGAAGCTGCAAATATCTTGGAATGGGTGAGACAGAATGTTCACATGGTGTTAGGGCAGAAAAAGAAGCTAGAAAAACAACTGATGAAAAATACTTAAGGTCTGTTCGGTAGCAACGCAACAAGGAAGAGATTGGGCCCCGTCAAGATGATCTCCTTTGTCATTATAGGAATCTACTGTATCTGACCAAGAAGAGTAAATTTTGCTGATTTTGAGACCCAAATGCCAGTCAAACATTTGCAATCTAAATCTTTCTAATCTATAAAGGAATCTTTGAGATGTTCCCTACATGTAAAAGTGCTTAAGTGAATTTATTAGTATGCCAGGCCTTTACACACTTATTTCATTATAAGATATGTCCTAGTCCTTGAACAAGTAATTCCAAAGTGGAACAGTCTCTTTGCTGCAAAAGACAGAGCTCCTAGCTTGAAAAGGACAAGGGTCAGGAAAGCAAGACAGAAGAACCCCTGGAGCAGGTTTCACTAAAAACTGTTCTCCCCAAAGTTATTCCAACTTCATGGTCTCTGTTGACAAAGTGCCTTTCATTAACAATCATGGCAAACTTTTCATTAAATGAAGAAATGGCTGAGATTTCAACAGTGTTGTTTTCTCTGCACTAATTAATCTTCAGAGAAAAGACCCTCTGAAAGGCAGAGGAAAGTTTGAACAACATTTCAGTTGAGAGCATCTGATGAATGGCAAGTTATCCCCTCCCAAGTGAATCGATTATGGGCTTAGTACTTGTAATTTAGTAGTAAGCCTTTTCCCCTGATTGGGTGAGGCTGTAGGAGGTCTGCAAGGTAGGTTGAACAGATTGGAGCATGCACAGAAGACAACAAAATGTTCTTGACCCACCTGTGATCTGCTCAGAGGACATTTAACGTCCTCTTCAAGTCACATGATTTGGACTTGCGGCTGTTAGTCTGTGGGAGTATGAGTAACCCCTTCCCACTTCCCGAGCTCCCTGGATGGGTCCTACCGCGACCTTCAGCGTATAGAGTTGTTACCCTTCCCATGGCACAGTTATGGGCTTAATGATGGGAAATTTCATGTCATGGTCATCCTGATGCATTTGATGATGGTGCAATGATCAAAAAGATGCCAGTGATGACAATTGAACGTCCCTTTGCCTTCCCAGCCTCCTTCATATATTCTCAGGCATAGGATGACAAAGGGAAGTCCACGAGTCACATGAAGAGAGACGGTAGCCATGGATACACGGTCAGGAGCTCCTCTGCTGGCCTCCTCCCTGCTCTCCATCACCTTGCCCACTCCACCCTCACCCTGTTGCTCACCAGCTTGCCACTACCCACCATGCTTCTCCCGAGGTCTTATTTGATGATTCATTCCAACCTAACCAGTGCTTAGCCCATGTCTGGCACAGAGGTGGTGCTCAAATAGTTGTTGAAGGAAATAATGACCTGCAAGTTTTCCAAAGTAAGATAATTTTTAGAGAGCCTCTCCTTGAACAAGATAATACTTTCTTACGGGGATGGAAGGGGCGAGGGTTTGGGGCTCACGATAAAACCCTTGTTCATATCCAGCTGTCCTGCTAGTTTTATTTAAGGTAAGGTTGTAACCTCACTGAGTTGTCATTTTGTCATCTGTCAAAAAGGGAGATAGCACCTGTGCTGACAGAATTTTGAGTGTATAAAGAGACAGTATATATGAAAAATGCCTTGCATAGCTCCTGGAACACACATGCCGATTTCTTTCTAGTAGCAGTATAGCAGCACTGCCAAACTGTTCTGTGTGGTATCTCTAAGATGATGAATCCTGAGTCACTAATCCCTGATCTGGTCGGATGTCTTAGAATAAAAAAACAGCAGTCAGAAGGGATGAAAGTGTTAGGAGTTTTTAAAGGAAATGAAAGCTTCTGTAGTTAATTTTCGTGGCTGGGGTTTAAGAGGAAATTCAAGTTTTCTATTAATCATACTTACCAATTGGGTCTAATTGGCAACTACCCCAAAATGAATAAAACAAGCGGGAGTCAAGAGAGAAAAACGGCAGGCACCCTGTCAAGAAATAAAAGCTTTGAAATTTCTATAATCCAATGGTTGGAAACACATTTTATTAAAGTAGACGGATCACCCAATTTGTATGAATTCATACGTGTGACCACAGCCCATGTTGCACATCCAGGACAGATGCCAAGCACCGCACAGCCTTTCTTAAAATCAAAATCAAACAGGTTCTTAAAATCCCCACCCCTTCCCTGCAGGAAGCACCCTTCACACTGTGTTTCAGCCTAGATCACTCCTGGGGAGGTGAGAGGGTTATAATGAATCACGTTAAGTGCTTGCACCAATGTGTAGCACTGAGTAAATGCTTATGAAAGGTTGGTTATTAGTTACAGAGAGAATTATGAATCTTTCAGTTTGGTGTTTCCCAGGACAAAAATTAGATTTACCTTTTAAACATATTGTCTGATTTGTGGAAAAATAAGAATTTTATTCTCAAGTGATGGGCTATAATGCAACTTAAAAAACTACCCTTTTGGAGGCTAATCTAAATGTTTTTAACAAGAAACTGAAACAAATGCCAATGTGCCATTCAATGTGTACCTGTTGTTTACTGGACTTCCTGTCTACATTCTGCACTTTCTTTCATTGGCCAAGATATACATATAGATATATGTTTATATATATATTTCTTTTCCAGAAAAGCCATTACAGTATAATGACTCTTCTACCCCAAACTGGGAGATGAATTCGATGGTAATGTCATGTCCCTGGAGATTCTGATTTACTGAACAAGTTATCTTGGGCTAGATGGCCCAGACAGTGCTTCATGTTAAATGCAGGCCTTAGTGGAGAAGCCTACCCAATGAATAATTCTGTTTCTGTCTTACTTTTGTTCCTTTCCATAAAGAATATTTAAGGCCAACTTCAGACCCTCAGGTTAGTTCTTTTGCCTCTTGTTTCCCAGGACTGAGCTAGACTTTGAGAGCAGCCTCGACCTGGGGCAGCTGTTGGGGTGCAGGGGCTGGGCAGCTTGGTGCTGGTTGGTTGCGAGAGGTAAGGCAGGCCCGTTCCTGGAAGATCGCTTGGTCACGCTCAGTGCACATAACCTGCAAAGCTGCCTTCTCATAAGAGTAAACTCACTGGAAAAACCACAAAGTGATATCCCTCAGTGCACAGGACACAAGGGTTGGTTCCTCTGGGCTCTCCATAATTTGTATATTAAAAAACCAAGGACCCTGCTGAACATTTTCCAGGGCATTTCTAATTAGCATGTTTCTTAGAACACAAATTCAGCTTGCTCGGACCAAGTCTTCAGGCTGCTCTACTACTGAATGAATGTGACAGTTAGGCCACTTACTACACGCCGTAAGCAAGTCCTCAAATGCCAACCATGTGGCCACACCCCCAGCCCAGCAAAATGTAACACACATCTGTTGAACTGGAGAAAACTATTGGCTTAGCTGCATCTTTCCTGTAGCATGAGAAGCAAGCTGGTATTTTTAGTTTATTTCCTCCCAAGTTATTAAATCCTAATGAAAAAAAGTTTAAATGACACTTTAGTGAAGAATCAACCAGGTAAGATTAGTGTCATAGTTAAAAGTGAAGGTATCCAGGTAGCATGCATTTCTCCTGTCTGTGATGGTCTTGGTATTTCCTTAATTACCTTTCAGGACATAGTTTTGAAATGAGGCTGATTCTCTAAATATGCTACTTCTGTTTGTCGCTCAGGTGTATGGAAAGCTTTTAACTTATCTGAATTCTTAGGGTCTTATGTCAAATAGAGCAAGAAAATCACTTTCTACACTAAGAACATGTCATGATGCTGAGCAAAGTATGGCAGACCTAGGATTTTGCAGGCTAGATTCAGACGAAAACTGCCAAATTAACTCACTGCATGAATTTTGGCAGGACACTTGACATTCCTATTTGCAAGATGAAAACTATAAATGAAGTCATATATAAATATATATATATATATATATATATATATATATATATATATATATATATAAAATAATGGTTACCATTTTGATTCTGTATTCTATCATATCTTCCTATTAACCAGCCAACAAAACAGAAGCCTGTATATATTTTTCTCATGATTTTAATAATATTTCCTGAAAAGTAACTCTAGTTTACATGTGGTTCTTATTCATGGCTGCAGCTGAAATTTTGCTTATGCCAATAGAAGATAAAATAATGAAAAGTAAATAAGGGCAGATTACATGCAAAGCACTAACCTCCACCTGCTGAAAGCTTTTACTTGTGTGGCTTTCAATCCACTGCTTCCATTCTGTCAAATCTTACCTGGATTTCGTCTACCAGGTATCCATAAATATGTTAACCAGAAATGTCCCTCTGAGTGCCCACTGGGCTTTGCACCACTTAAAGGTGTTTAACCCTTACAGCTCCACACGCAGCTTCTTTCATGGAGAGAAGCTATAGAACTCAGGGGTGCAGGAGTGTGTTCAGACACAGATTCCAGGGGTGCCGCTTACTGATCTTTGGTAACCTTCTTGTATTTTTCATTTTCTTCTTGGTAAATTGCAAAAATAATGGTACCCATCTCAAGTTTATTGTCAGATTAAATCAGCTATTCCTTGTCAGTCATTTAGAAGAGGATTCCACAAAACCTAGTTATTGTTAACTTATTTATAAAACTAAGTTTTTGAGTACACAGCTATGTCTTAGTCTTGCACCCCTGCCATGTTTTGTATATTGTAGGCACACAAATACTTCTAAAGTAAATGCTCAAAAGAAATATTGTCAAGGGGAAGTAAAGCAAACAACTGCTATTTTAGGTGACAGATATTCTGAGTTCTCATGATTGTCACATTTTGAAAGGGTGAAAACATTTGACATTTTGTTTTCATAGGAAGAATGTTTAAAAGTATAGTTGGATACAGTGTCACAAAGCTCCTTCTCCACGGTGAACAAGGGGACAAAAGCCAACAGTTATTGAAACAACTATTCAGTGAGCTCTTCAGTGGGGAGAAGAGCTGAACTGTGAGGTAGCTGGCGATGAAGGGGAAGTGAGCAGGTTTAGATTTTACTCATGATAGGGGCATAAATATGGGGCATTTTTGATCTCCCCATTGTAATAGGATACTTGATTATCATTAAGGAGTGGGAATGAATTTAGGCTGTTTAATTTGTTTTGATTAGCACACATTTGCAGTGCGTAATGATTGCATTTACCGTAAGGGGGTCGGGACATGCACAGAGTACATCTCCAGCCTCTGCATGCCTTTTACTTCCTTTAGCCCTCCCCTGCCCCTTCCCATTTGCAAAGGCTCTATCTTCAGTTTCCTATTAACTATAAGGGAAATCACAGGACATTTAAATTTGTATGTCTGATTTGACTGCTTTTTCATTCACCAACTCCAAAGAAGGAAGATGATTTCAGCTCTAATGTCTGGTGTTATTAAATCTAAGCAGAAAAATTTATTACACTGGTTTCCTAGTTTTTGCACATACCTTTATACCTAATTTGAGAGTATTGTTCTCTGTGCGTCCTTACCTAGCTCTCCTCCCTTGGGCCTCCTGACCTGATGCTTGCTTTGTGTCTTAGGAGTGAAGAATCGCCGGAAGACTGAGTGGGGTAGAGGGGAAGGTGTATATACCGTGGCTCAGAGGCTTCCTGGCCCACACGGGTGAGGAATGCTATGGTCAACCCAGGGGCCGGGGGAGATGTGGGTCAGAGGGATGAAATAGCAGAGTGAACAATTTGGGAACATAAACCCCACTAATGTACAACACAAGGACTACAGTTTACAATAGTATCCTGCATTCAGGATTTTTGCTAAATGAGTGGATTAAGTCTACTTTCATCACGGGGTGTGATGGGTAACTATGGGCAAGGCAGGATACATTCATCTGTTCCACCACAGTGCTGTTTGCTATTTTACTGTAGCTGTCTTATAACATGATGTATACTTTAAACATAAACAGTAAAATTTATTTTTTAAAAAAGAATGCTATGCAACTAGAGAAGGGTACTAAACTTCCATATCATGTGGGCAGCCTGGTTTCTTCCATTTTTTCTCTTCCTGTTATAAAAGCAAGTACCTATACACCATAAAAAAGCAACGTCAGGAAGTTTTCAAAGGTATAAATCGGATAATTTGGCTGCCTGTCTTCCCTTTGCTTTCTTAAATCTCACTATAACTACTAATTGTTCACTTGTGTCCTTTAAGTATTCTATAAGCATATAAATAAAATTATATTAAACATGGTTGTATTATTATGTAACACATTGTTAACTTAAGCAATGAGAAAATATCTTTCCTTTTGGGGATTACATTATCACACTGATTTCAGAATATTTTATTATATATCTACTATTTGCCTATCAATGAATTATTAGGCTATTGCTATTTTTTTACTGCACATAATATTATGATAAATGTATGCAGAATAAATTCCTAGAAATAAATTTTTAATAGGTCTTTTTGTAGACTGAGAAAGGCACATTTAAAATCAAACTGAGCTAGTCGAATTGTCTTTCAAATAAAATTGACCTACCCAGGCGTAGTGGTGCACATCTGTAATTCCAGAATTTGGGAGGCTGAGACAGGAGGATCATTGTGAGTTTGAGACCAGCCTGAGATACAAAGTGAGCTCAAGGCCAGCCTGGACTTCATAGTGAAACCTTGTCTCAAAAAAAACCCCCAAAACCAAACCAAATAAAGCTGTCCTTATTTACACACTCATTAAAAATGTAAAAGTACATATGGCTATGCATATTTACTAACAATAGATATTTTCAATCTTTGTTTTTTGCCAATTTGACAAGCTAAAAAATTTCATTGTTGAGGTTGAATATTTTATTCCCCCATAATCTCTCTGTTGACATTTTCCTATGAGGATTTTCACTGTTTTTTTTTTTAATTGATTTCTAGGTTGTCTGCATATTACAGAAATTAGCTTTTGTCATTACTACTAATGTGTTTTATTTTGCCATTTTTCTTTGAATTTATTCACTGTATTTTCTAGTGGATTCCTAAACATTTATTCTCTATAGAAGCTTGGGTTGGGTGAATGGAATATTCCAAAAAAACCTTATGATTTTGGTATAAACACCCCTAACCTATTTACCCACTCAAGATTTACACTGCTGGCTTGGGCCTTACTTGTAAATAACCCTCAGTAATTTTAGATCAAACATTAGACTTCTCCTGGATTTCAGTATGGAATTGTATTCTACTAAAGTCTTGTTAAATTACTCCCTGGGCAATGATGTATAGGGAATTGGGATCTCTAGGGGCCCCAGGCAGAGTGACTCAATTTCTGCGCCTTGTCTCTTCCCCCTAGTTAGTAATAACTGGACGGTAGGATTTCTGTGAGCAAGAAGCAATCTGACGGGAAACTCTCAGCCTAGAGCACATTTCCAGAATCACCGCATCTAAAACATATAAAGTAGTAGTGCTAAGATCAAGCACTACCAAACTGTAAATTCTGATCCAATTTACTTCATGAGTTCTACCTGTTAAGTTGGTCAGTGTTTTTCCTCAAATGAAAAATAGCTCCTCTGTAGTCATGGAAGGGGTCAATTTGAGTCCATTTACAGTTTTCAAATACGTTGAAAGCTCTGATATAATGTCTTATGTCCTCATCCAAGAAAAAGCAGATTTAAGATTCAGCACAAATGAAGTCAATGGCAGCAAGACTTCCCGGTAGCAGGTAGAGGTGATGTCAGGATTTGAAGGAGTGCTGCAGTGGCCATCAGTGTGTGCCTAGGGTCGGGTTACCAAGGTCTTAGAGGTTGTTAAGTGTGTTGAATCTCATCACCACTTCCTAGCGATGCTGCGTCTACATGTCTTTGAATGTGGACATCCTGAAATAGTGTTTCCTAGGGGTGCCAGTGGTATTTGAGCCAGGCAGTTCTCCGTGCAAAACTGTCCTGCTTGTGGGAGAATGTTAACATTCATTTCCCCTTCCTAGGAATTTGGACTTGATCAGTTCTGATTCTCATCATGCACATGAATACCATGTCCATGGTACTCATATAACATCTCAGTGGAAAGGAGAAATACTCCCCATAATTTATTAGGGACGGCATTTTGTTCTACAGAGAGATGTTACTTTTATCTTTATTAGTGTGTGTGAGTAAACACACAGCCTTATGTGGATGCGCTGGCTTAGTGGTGGCGAACGTGTGGCATGCTGCCGTGGCAGGCTCTTTGTGTCACTGAAAGCTCTAAAAGGTTCGCCATCACTGGCTTGGGCACTTCATAATATAACATATTTTTTTTTGTTCTGCAGAGATTTCTAAATAGCAGTATCCTCAAATACCAAATTTGATTAGATTTTCTGAATTCTGCCACCATTTCTTCTCCTTGTTTACTTAGAAATAAATGCCAAGCATTCTAATCTGCTGCTTTAGAAAAAAGTACTCTGGGTAGTCTCAGTAGATGGGCTCTTGCTGAAATGTCAGTTGCTACTCTGGGACAAAGAAAAGACATCAAATTATCATCCAATCAAGGCTTGGACATAGCAAAAGCATTGATTATGGAAATCTGAAACTACCTCGATTCGCCCATCAACTAATATCACAAAATAAGTGTTTTTTAAAATAAGCTCTGCCATAGAGAAAGATTACTCGGACTGGATTTAGTTTGATATAAAGTTATCTTTCCAGTAGGGAGATAGAAAATTCTAGCCTCATAATAGAATTTCGTACACGCAGGCTTGATGTTCACAATATAATTAGATGTGCAAACCAAATAAAATTTCCATCTGGCTAGTCCTAAAATAACATTCAGATACAATCAACACCTTAATCAAATGGAGCCTGAAGAGAACTTGATTTTTGTCTTCTTTCAATTTTTTTGTGGGGGGGAGGTGGGAATAAAACGTTCAAATATCAGAAGAAAATCTGACAGTGGTCCAGAGCTAAGTTTTTAACATCTATTCTTGGCCAATTCACACTCACCCCGAGTTCTGGCACTTACAACAAGCAAACATACTCAACACCGCAATTTGTGTTTGTGATTATTCTTAGACATTGAAGTAGCACGAATCTCCACAAAAGGCTCCCATTTTCTTGAGTAAACTCTGTTTACAAAGGCCAGAGTGACAACTATAGTTTGGAAATTTCAATAATATAGACTAAAAATTTTTCTTATTGTTGCTACTGTGACCAAGAAATTACATCAATTACTCTTTAATAAGTAATGTTAATAAAGATTTGACATAATTTTAAATCTTCATTGTCCCTTCAGACCCTTTCTCTGGAACTACAGAGGAATGTGGCTTCTTCACAAGCACAGCCAGTTTGCAGTTTGTGGAACCCTGTTTATTCTAATAAATACTCTGGCAAGCTCCTTTCACACGCGGACTGGATGAATTATCCCTTGTTCAAAAGAGCAGAAACAAAATTCTAAGAGAAATACAGATCAGAATGCCTAGGTCTACCTGCCACTCTGTTTAAAGAACTCCCTGTAGACAAACTCTTCCTCTTCTCTCCAATGTTATACTCTCCCTCCAAACACTTGAAGGCAAACCCCACTGCCTGGAGATTTATCTAACTTTTATTGTTGAGAAATAATTTTTGGTCAGCTGAGAGCAGAATTTGGGGCTAGGAAGGATGATTGCCAAAATTTTAAAATACAGTTAAGCATGAAAGAGTATTTTTAAGACAATATATGTAAAACTTTGCAGTGTACATTATGGTAACTAGGTTATGTATATAGTATATAATAATGAAATTAGGGTAATAAACATTTCCATCTCTTCAAATGCTAATAACTTCTATGTGTTTGGAATTTCATACTCTTCTAGTCATTATAAAATATACTATAGGTTGTTTTAACCAATAGTTAGCCTACTGTTCAATATAAAGCCAGAAATAATTCCTCTTCCTTGGATTTGGTACCCCCAAAATGGTATATATCCTAATTTTAAAAAGTTTTATTAAAGAAATCTTGGATTAGTATTTGCCATTATGTTGCTCTGGAGTTAAAATACTTTTAAAATCTAGTCTGTGTGACCACCACACATTTCAAAAATGCTTTAGTACAAAGATATTTATGAGTGAAATAATATGCCACCTGGATTTCCTTCCAAATTATCCAGGGAGCAGCTGGACGTATGTGTAGAGGGAACAGGTGTTGCCATGGGCTGATCAAGGTAGAGGAAGGGTGGGGGTCTAACTGTGACTGCCCGTGTACGTCTCATAGCTGTAGTATGTATTGTTGCAGGCTAGTCTCACCCTGAATGCTATAATATGCTCTAATTTTTCCGTATGCTGGAAATTTTTAATATCCATAAAATATGTGTATGCTTAGGATTTGTAAAGATCACCAGGATACTGAGACGCTGCTTCCTGGAACAGCCCATGTCTATTTTACCTATATCTTGAATCTAACCACCGTGTACCACCTCTCCTGCTACCATTTTTATTCAAACCACTGCCATCTCTCCCCTGCATTAATGCCATAGTTTCCTAAAGGCAGCTTCTTGCTTTTTAGTTTGTCCTGACCTAAGTATCACACAACTGCAGCGATTCAGTACTTTAAAGCTTAAAGGAGATCCGATAAACTGTCAGACTCCTAAGAATAAAATTCAACCCTCTACTTAGCTTTTCTATTGCTCTTTACTGAACATCCTGAGCGTTTGTCTCTGCCTTTGTTTTCCCAAAATGCTCTTTCCACAGCCCCCTCACTGCATTTGGGCCTCTGCTGCAGTGTCACCTCCTCCTAGACCATCTCTTACCACCTAACTGAAGTGACCCTCATGTCATACATGCACACACAGATGTTCACCTTGTTCTGCTTCCATTTTCTTAATAGCACCTTGGACTATCAGACATCATATGTTGGCTTATTTACTTCATTTCTCTTCAAGATCATTGAATTGTTTAGCACTGCTTCTTTAGGAGATGTAATAAGAATTCAGTAAACATTTACTTACTGGAGGAATGATGGGCACTGTTCTCTCCATATTAGAAGTTCAAAATATTGCAGCTAAAACAGTGTTCTAGAGTGTGAAACACTCCTGGCCTGTTGATGGTAGGCATGGCTGGGGGAGGGGAGAGAGAGGAGACTGCTAGAGCCCTGAGCGCTCTGTGAAACCCTGGGCACCTGTAACGATATTTATCCTGGACACGGAGGGGTGAGTTGAAGAGAAACAGCAGACAGGTGTCCTGAGTGGGATTTACTCTATTATTAAAGGAAAGCTTCTCCAACAAGATTATGCCATTTGTGTGAAAAATAGGCTGTGAATAGGTGACTACAGGTTACCCTCAGTGACGAGGAGGTCTGGCTCTTAAATTAGGAAGATGCTGGGGGGTTTGCAGCCACTTCCAGGGCTGTCCTCAGGGTGCGGTTGGGGACAGTGTTACGTGATACGGCATCTAATTGGCAGGAAATTGACTTCCAGAGTTACCCTTAAGATTTCTTACACTTTTGAAGCAGAAAGTGGAAACACAAATGGAATTTTTAGACTGCTTTATACAATGTCATTTCTGAAGGGGAAAACCCCATTACGGCCAGTCATTGTATAAAGAAAAAAAGTATCAAGGGTCGAAATCAGAGTTGCTGCTCTGTGTTTTATGCTGTTTTGTGTTATGACCAGGTCCACTTTTAGCCTCTCTCCTCAGTTCTCTCCTGGAGGCTTCTCTGTGCTCCTTGACTTCTTTTCTTTGTGGCTTAGGGAATGGGGGGGGCCTCTGTGTCAGTGAGCCTTGGTGACCCCTTATGTCACTGCTCACCGCTTGTTCCTAGTCTTGGGGACCCAGTTCAGAGTACGATGAATAACTTATGAGTCACTTCCTTAGAGGTGACCAATCATCTCAGTGCTAGAAGGACAAGCGGCTTTCAATGCTAAAATCAAGACAATCCGAGGCTAACTTGGACAAGTTGGTGACCCTACCACTCGTAAGGTTAGGGTAGAATTACATAGCCCATGGGCAAATTCTATGCCCTCCTCCTTTTAACTTTCTATGCTTTCAAGGATCTCTCTTGACTTCTGTAAAAATTCTGACCACTTAATTGTATTCACCGGATGGAAGCCTGTGGTTTCTGTGACACCTCAAGAATAGTCTAGAAAGGAATCCCCTGGTGCTTACGTTCATGCCTCCGCTTTGCTTTATACCCTAAATGCCTGCTTGCGCCTCTACTTATGAAACCTTGACAGTTTAGCAAGAACTTTGTGTCTCTCTCAGGCACGAGGTGCCTCTGTCTGCTCACAGTCTAGCATTGGGTGTTGTCTCCTACAGTGTGCCCCATCTACTGGCGCCCGTTCTTTACACTCTGCACTGCTGGGCTCTGCACCTCACTGATGCTGGGGTGCAGGAAGGAGCCCCTTGGACTTCCCTGGCAGGCCACCCACACACTCAGCACTCCACAAGCTTTGGGGAAAGGCATCCTGCTAAGCACATGAATTACATTACTGAGCATGCCCTCCCTGGGATGACCGGGTAGGAGAAGGCAGCCTTTGCTCTGGCAGCCCGTGAGGTTCCAGGCTTGCCTAGAAGAGCTCTAGGGGGATTTCACTCCAGCTCCAGTCCCGTCTGCTGGGTGTATAATTTATTGAACCACATACCAGCTCTGCTCCCTTCACTATTGACCAGCAGGTCCAGCTGCCAGCAGCACCTGTCTGGACAGATGTTTTATTGTGAGTCTTCAACTTTGGACCCTGAGTTTGTTCTTGCTTCCCTGCTTCTGTCTTTGAGCCTCCATATTGCTCCCATTTAAGCTGCCATTCTTAACTAAGGGTGTAAAAAGAAAGAATGCAATAGCCCATAAAAACCTATGTGGGTGACAATAGTTACACAACATTTGACCATTCCATCGAATGTTATAATGAATTCAGTGTAGTACTAATATCAACACCTACCCCCCACCCCGACAGCAGTGCATTCTTACACTTTGATGTCTGTTGACCTCTGGATCAGTTTTCTAGTTTTTCTATCCCCCCTCTTTTTTTCCTAGAAAATGTTTAAGTCTGTGCTATTGCTTTGTTCCTTCTTTCCAAAGAGAGTTCAGGGAGGGAGATTTCTAATACAATTTTTATCTTAGACCCAGGCCAAGATTCATTATTCCAGACATCTTTGTGTAAAAGATGAAAGCATGAAACCTGGCTACTTAAGGAGTAGTAGTTCTTAAAAGGTAAAAAAGGGAAGAGACCATAGAAGGACAAGTTGTGGCCCAATGGGTCTGTCATCCCAGTCCTGGGAGAAAGGAGGCTGAAACAAGGAAGATCCATTTGGGACAGATGCAGAAGAGACCCAAGAGAAGGGAAGAGTGACTTGGACCAGCTGAACCACATTGCACTGGGACTCTGAAAACTCATCTAGGCAAAGAGAAGCTTTTGCTATTTGGAAGTGCAGGATTGAGAGTTTAAATCAGTTAGACCCAGTTTCCTCGAAGGGACATATAATTACTACCAAGTATGAGCCTGTATGAAGCTTCATGTGTTACATAAAAAACTCAGTTTTATTTTGTGAAAAGGAAGCACAGATTGTTTTCATCTTGTGCTTCCATTTAAACGCAAGCCACCTAGCAATCTGGGAAACATCACTGTCTCTTCCTTTTCACAGCTCAAATGTTCACCCAGTAACTTCACACAGAGCCCAAAGTTACTGATGAGAATAATACAACCATCAGATATGTATTATATAATATCTATCACATCATACATGTATTCATATTCTAGAAATAGCGGTGAGTGAATCTATGAGACCGAATTAGCTTCACCGAGATGGTTTCACAGGCTGCTTTGGCTGGGAAAATGTTCAGTTCCCTTGAAAAGCCTTTGCACATCCAGGTCTTTGCTATGATCAAAACCCTGGTTTTTTTTTTTTTTTTTTTTCCTTTTTTTTTAAGGCACCAAAAATAGCTTAATAAATAGAAACAGCTTCTCTAGGGTGTCTTTCCTCTGGAGAGCACTGTGAAAAGGATGTAGGAAACCTTCGGAGAGAAAGCGTAACTGCATTCACCAACCCCATATGGGGTTTGATTTTTTATGCATGAGAAATGAGCTTGAGCCCACTAATTGTGTAATCGCTTCTTATGCCTCCGGGCACCCTCCTCAGAAAAGCTTCCTCTCACCCTAACTCCTGGCCCAGGAGAAATCATGGCCCTTGCTTCAACTTTTTGCAATCTAGGTGCACAACAGTCTTCAAGGAAGCCCTCCCAGAATTCCACAGTGGGAACAATGCCCTACTTACTTGTGTTTATCTTCTGGAGTGAAATGTGCTTTTCCAGTTGTCTCCGAAGTTTCACCTCGGCTCCGTATTTTCCAGTGGTCCCGTTGTCGGCCAGGATGAAGTGGGAATGCATACTGTTGAGCACAGTGAGTTTGCTCAGGGGATTGGACATGGTCTGGTACGGCCGGACCACCTGTGGGGCATTGAAAGGAAGAGACAGACATCAGAGAAAAGGAAACAGATTAGGAGGAGAACCGGAAACAGGAAGAGAAAGAAAGCATTTCTTTCTGTAGTACAGTGAAAGTGCAGTCTGCAATCCTCTTCCTAGAATTGCTTTGGGCAAAAGAAAGATTTATGATAAAAATTTCATTCAAAGCAAGTCTGTGCTTAAGAAATATTTATTTACCACACATAGAAACGAGTTTGTGCTTTTACACTAAAAACCAGGCATGCTAATGATTGTTGCCTTTTGAAGTTGGTTGTGTATTTGATAATGAACAAAAATAATTTTTAGATTTAGTTATTTTGTTTCTTCTCTTCTCTCATGTCCATACTTTGACAGGCACTGCAGAACATTCTGGAGAATGGATACAAGAATGTAATCTTCTCTGTCAGTCCTATTCAGTATCTGAAGGCTTGTTATTTAAAATCGACACTGTTCTTACTAGATACCTTACTTAAGTGTGAAGCAAGTTGAATGTAAAACAACTGTCTCATGTGACAATTATGACTCAGGCTCAAAATTATGCAATACCAACTGGGACAATCTCAGTGTGCCTTCAGATTTTTGCTATAAAAAGAAAATCAATACTTTTGTGAGCTTGTTGTTTTATATACATTATCTCCATTCCTTGGAAGAATCCTGCAAGTTCCATGCTGTGTTCATTTCATAGAATGAAAAACTTGGGGGAACAGAAAAGTGAACTAAGTTATCCAGGCTTTTTTATACAGCCAACCAGAATTCACACCCAGGTCTGGCTGATTACAAAAATCTATGCTTCTTTCTTTAACCCACACCGTAGAAATAAAAGATGAGATGTTGAAAAGCTACTTCAAATATTTAGGAAGATTCCACTCAAAGAAGTGAAAAGAGAATATTCAACAGGCTTCTTATTACATCGTTCAGTATAGCTATCACTGTTCTGAATCACTGAAATTGACGGGGCGGAAATAAATGCTACTGCATTTTTATTTCTGTACCTTTGTGTAGTGAGTACATTAACTATACAGGTGCAGTGCCCTCCTTTTTTCAGAATGTAATGACTCACCATGAAAATCTGCAGTGAGATCTAATAGTTTGTTAGAGGAATTAGAAAGTGATTTAGTGAGGGAAGCCTTCAAAAGTGAGGATCTCATATAAGTTATTTTTTCAACCTTGGTACTAACTCAATCTCTCTCATGATTCTCAAGTGTCTAGAAATAAAGTGATGAATAGGGAAACTTGGGACAGATGTGCTTTTGTTTAAATCTGAGAAACCATCTTTCTGAATTTTGGGGGAATTGATTGTAAAATTTCGATATGTATATAATTTTGAACTTCTGAAATAGCCTTCAGTCCCATAAATATATGCCCATGTTTTAATTATGGTATTAATATGAGGTGAATTCAAAGCTTCATTTTAGTTGGCTCTTATTGATAACAAAAAAGCCCCTAATCCTTTGATTAGTGTCTCTAGTCATCACATGAAATAATTAGTTATCACTTTGTTCTAGAAAAGGAAAAGCAATGCTCCAAAACAGAAGCAGTCTACTCTATTTCCAACCTTGCCCTCTGCTCTTTATCACTGGAAGCATAAGTTGCCTACCTGAAATTCCCATTATGTTGCTGCTCATTTTTGATTATAAAACATTAATTCTACAGCAGAGTGCAAGTTAATAAAGATTAGTAGTTTGTGGAAGGGTGTGAAGCAGAAAGATTTTTGTGTGTTGGTAAAGTACCTCAGCATTGTGCTTTTGGACAAGAGAGAGAATGCTGCAGTACTGTTCTCTCCTTTAGAGTGGCAGCTCTTGAAGATTCTGTGTTGAGGAGGAGAAAGACCAAAGCAGTGAATTCCAGATAATTATGCTGGCTGAAACACACACACACACACACACACACACACACACACACACACACACACACTTTAATTCCTGGAAATCTACTGTAAGACTATTCATGAAAGGAAAGTTTTCAAGTGAATAGAGGAATTACAGTGACTTTGAGCCAGGTTCAGAATTTACTACAATCTGAAAAGAAGATAATTAGATCAGCAGCTGATGTTCTGTATTTCTCTTCTCTCCATTACTGGATTCTAAGGGCACAGGGCCTTTAGTCTTCTGCTTGTGACCCTCTTTTCTTGTGAAATACAGTTCCGCGGCTCTTAGGGGATATGGTATGAGTCAAACTTAGAGTTTTTCTTGAATTCTAATTTCTTCATTGTACTGATGGCCAGTTAAAGTTGGCCATATTTTGGCAGGGATTTTATCTGCTGAATAATAGGGAATATAAATCAGAAAAATAAGTAAAATATCCTAATATATTTTTAGTCCACATTGGAGGAAGATACCCTCCTGAACATGTGAATCATGGAAATCTGTTTGAATCCTGGTTCCGTCAATGGCTGTGTGAACCCGAGTTTGACATTTTTCATTAGTACATAATAATTACATTCATCGTGGGGAGCTACTACCTGTATGTAACACATCTTACCTCTTTTTATGTCCTCCCTCCTGTCTCTTCCCTTGATCTTTTCTCTTGCTTTTCTATTATCTATGTTTCATTTTGCTATTTAATTTTTTTATGCTTTTGTTCAAATCTGTAAAAAAACTTTCTGAATTGATTTACTGTAAAATTTTGATGTGTATATAATTCTGAACATTTGGAACAACGTTCGGACCCACAAATATATGTCCATGGTTTAACATATGTCCATGTTTTAAATGTACTATTAATAAAAAGTTAATTCATAGTTTCATTTTAGCTGTTAACAAAAAAGCACATAGAGCTCTTCAATGTCTCTAGTAACCATGAGATATTATATATAAGAGAAATCATTCAATATTTAAGCTTGAGTGTCTGACTTATTTCACTTAACATTATGGTCTCAGGGAACATTTACTTTCCTACAAATGTTTGAATTTGACTTTTTAATCTTTAAAAAGGAAATGAATAAACCACTTGCCTCATGGGGATTAGCTGAGATCATATGTGCAAAATACCTGCTGCCATACCTGGCTTCTAGCAGCTATGCTACAAATATTCTTTCTCCGGCTCTGCTTTATCTTACCAATTCATAAGCTGAGTTTCCAATTGTAAACCAGTGATCAAAACAAACTGAGACAAATTTGTGACTTCTGTTTTGCACAAGAGATTTAAATCAATGTAAACAGAGGATAAGAATCATCTGTTGGCAAATATGCAAAATGTTTTTATTATTCCTTCCTAAGCATTTAAGGGCTGGTCTGGAACTATTTGTTGATTAACTGAAAGTTGGAAAATAACTCTGTAAGTGCTTTAGAGAAATGCATTTTGGTCTAACTTGTCTACAAAATCCACTTAATATTCTTTATTACAAACATTCTTGAGTTAGTTTGCACAAAAGATTTGATATTCTTCCTATTGTGTTTTCTGAATAGAATAATGTCTTTTTAATAACATGAATACAAATCAAGTTTTCTCTAAGACAGAATTTTGGAGGTAATGCAGCCCCTTTTATTGTTAATAACTTCTAGAAACACTTCCACTTTTTGGAAGTGTGTGTTGGTGAGAATGACTGCGACATGTGTATAACTTGTAGGCCTAGTGTATGTTAGAGCACGTTTCTCAGGGTTTTGTGAAAAAATTAATTCTTGCTGCCTTATGTATTCATTGCTTGTAAGCAACCACTTTCTTTGTATTGATATAGAAGGTCCTGGTTATGTACCATCACTGGCAGAACTGAGAAGAGAACCACTCAAGGAATATTTGTTGAGAAAGGTTGAATAGTGTCTGAAAGGCCTTCAAATTAGGTGAATTTTCATGATTGGTAGTGTCTATATCTAAAAGGGAAGTCTCCTTAGAAATGGATTTTAACCCTTTACAATTTTCTGAACATCAGAGGGCAGAAGACCTCAAAATCATGACATTGTTCTTTGTTTTCTCATCCTTTAAAAGTCAGTTAAAAAATTCTTTACTCACTACTGCACTGTGTACCATTTAGCACTTTTCTGCTGATCGGTCCAATTCTAGCTCTGAGGACTTTGTAGAACCTGACTCTGAAACAAAGATGCCTTGTGCAGTTCAGTGTGGACTGTGTGAGGGGTGGTGGAGGTAAAAGCCTTTTTATATAAACATGCGTAGGGATAGCATCATTTCTAGGAAAAGACTGATTCAGAGATGCCATAAACATCCCGTGCTGCATTTCTATTCCTTGGATAGGCTCAAATCAGTCATGCAGAAGCTGCTCTCAGACACCTGGTGCTTTCCTGGCCATTTTCAGGCATGTTCTGGTCAAACCTGTAAGTATGGAGCAGAAAGTCAGCCTATGGAGCTCTAGTTCTAATCTTTCTAGGCACTAACTTGGGAAAGTCTTTGAATTCATTCATTTATTGCAGTAAGGGTATACTGTATAAGACATTATCGTATGTCTAGGTAATATCCAAAATAATGTTCAAAATGTATTTACTAAAAGAAGCTTTTGAACCATAGATTTCTTATCTGTAAAGTAGAAGATTTGACTGGTTTATGAAGGTTTCCTGTCTCTAAACTTGAGTCTGGACAGCCTATGCTAAACGGTACACTTGGTCTTTTTCAAGTTAATGCAGAATAATGATGTCCCATGTGTGCTGGACCCAAAGATGAAGTCATTCTTTTATGTCCTGAGGCCTCTTCCATCTTCCTATACTTTACAGTGGCAGTTTGGTAACTTGGGATTCCAAACAGAAATGCACTGGGTTAAATCACATTTTCATAGCCTCAGTCCTAGCCCTTGAGGAATCTCAGCCCCATTACCCAGTGAGTTTTAAGTCGGTATGTTTTAGGCAAGCCACAAGGTAGGGCACGTGTGACCTGCAGAATCATCTTTTCCCTACTAATAGTACTGCAGTTTTAATTTAGACTACAAGAAAATGAGCATTCATTGAATACATCTTGCTTACTAGGTTTGCTTACTTCTATGGAGTAATCACCATGTGTTTATAATTGGTAGAGCTGTAGAGATCCAGGCAAGTGAGGTGTTTTTGATACACTTACCCCACAAACCACAGAGTAGCCTAAGTTTCTTTATAAGCAGAGTCTCATTAAGAGAGAAGACAGAGGACCCAATTGGATTTACAATTTATAGAGAATATTATGGCCTTTTTTTCTGCTGGATGTATCTTTATTTTTTGCTACTGGCTCAGCTGGGCATTGGAATCTTTCTGACAATGGATCAGATTATTTCCAGTTGAGTCATCTAGAACTGGGCATGGACAGAGGTCAGGAAATGCGCCCAGCAGGCAGCAAGGTGGGGTTGTGCTTTGGTGAGAAAGAAACAAAAGGAGCCTTGAGATTCTCTTAAAATCAAGCATCCCTTTCTGCTAGGGAAAAGGAGATATGGCTGGGAACTGGGAAGCAACCTCTGGTGTCAGAGATAAAGGGACCAGGAGGATGCAATGGGAAAAAGAAAGGCAGTGTATGTCCTAACAGAGAGAGACCTCGGCCAGTGGGGCGTGGGCTGCTTATTTCCCATCCAGGCAATGCAGCTAATGTTCACATTTCAAGCAGGACATACTGACATCCAAATGCTGCTCTCAGCTCAGCAGGCCACACAAGAAACTAGCAAACCCATGGACCCATTGGCAAAGAGCACCCAGATATTAGCTGTGTGACTCCCACTAGAATCCACAGCAGCATCAATGACATCTTCTGGCCGCACTTTGAATATCTGTCCCTCAATGTGCATCCTGCCAAGAGTTCCACAGCCCTCGTTCTGTGCTTTCTGCTTGAATGGACTCACCTCCCTTTGGCCTATCCTAAGGGGAGACATGTGCCATTCAGCCACTGGCAGTGGGTACAGGCTCTTAAGTTCTTCCTTTAGCAATCACCAGGTATCAAGGAGGGGTGACTTTAAACTGTGTTCAGAAATTCTGTGAAACTCTTCCCTTGGTGAAAGTTGGATTCAGTGCTCCTCCCCTAAGGGACAGAATAAAACAGTGATGGTGTGTGACTCCCTAAGGGCTTCTCTTAGCTCTCTTTCAGATCACTTACTCCAAAGGAAGCCTTGTGCCAAGCTGTGGATACAATAAAGCAGCCACAGGAACAGGTCCGTGGGGCCAGGAACTCCAACCATCGCCTGTGAGTGATCTTTGAAGAGCATGCTACAACTCAACTGCCATCTTAAGAGTAATTTCAAGAGAGAACCACAACTGGAACCATCCAGGTAAACCACTCCAAACCCTTTGCTCACCACATTGGCAGGCAATTAGTGTTTGTTGTTCAAGCCATTAAGTTTTGGGGTAGTTTTTAACATGTTGGTATATAAGTAATATAATTGTGTATTATCTAGGAAGCTTCAAAATGTGTCATCTCCCTCTATTCTGAACAGACACAAATCATCTCATGACTTTGGTGCCCACTGACCAAATATCCTGTGCTGCCTGGCATTCCTTCTCTGGGCTCTGATGGGTTCTGCTTCCCATTTTATGGGGGTTGTAGTTAAATCCCCCAGACTCCTTTTACTTTTCATCTGAGCTGCATCCTTCCCTATCTGGTACATGGATCTGACTCCTGCACCTGCGCTCTCACCAGCTGGGTGGCCTAAGCATTTATTCTGTGTCTTAATATCAACTATAAGTAGAGACTAAAAATTATAATTGCTTTAATGAGATATAGGTGATCCCCTATATCTCAGTGGTTCATTTTAGGATTTTTGACATTGTGATGGTACCAAAGGCAATGCTTATTCAATAGGCAATTTTTGATATTTTTCTGCTTTAGTGATACACAGTATGATACTCTTCTTGTGATGCTGGGTATTGTCAGTCAGCCAGCTTCCAGCCACCTACCTGATGAGAAAGGTAAATAACCAACATTACATTAGTGTACTGTATTCAGTAAACTACAAGTTATTCAATGCTTTATTACAAAATGGGCTGTATGTTTGATGTTTTTTTCTCAACTCCAGGCTAAATCTTTGAGCAATCCTAAGGTAGGCTATCCTAAGCTATGATATTGAACAAATTAGATGTAGTAAATGCATTTTCAACTTAAAGATTGTGTTTTTTTACTTATAATGAGTTTATGGGACATAACCCCATCATAAGTCAAGGGGCATCCCTATCATAAAGTTTAGCTAAGATATGAACTTAAAGAACAATGCAAATATAAACTCAAATCATTGATCGCTATTATGGTAGGGCATCAGTCTTTCATAATAGGTGAGGATTGGTATTGGTGGCCTAAGTTTAACACCATCTTATTACTAGTCATGGAACTTTTGGCAAGTTACCTCATCTATTCTGGTTTAGTTTTATCTTCAGATGACAAAGATAATAAATAAAAATAACCTCTGAATGCCATTGTGAGAATTAGTTCAGTTTATGTAAAAATGACCAGGAAGGTGTTAAGCTCTAGTAAGTGCTACAAAACTATTGACCTTATTGCTCTTCTTTCAGTGATAAATCTCCAGGTTAAACCTGCATCAGTGTTCAGACACCGACTCTTTGAATATATCTTCTTGTCTCCTCTCCTTCCGTTACAAATATACAAGAGGGTTATTTTTTGCTACCTCAGCTGTACTCTATGACTTCATGGTCCCTTTAGAACTTAATGCATTAATGATCTCTTTTCTATCCCTCTGTCTTATTCTACCATCAGTACACAAACTCATGTCCAATTGTTCCTGAAGAAAACAAATCCCTCAAATTATGACTCCCTTTGGCAAGCCCTGAAACGTCTCCACCATCTGTGCTACCTCACGCCTCCTCTTCAACCCACAGAAATGCTTCCTCCTCCATCACTGAACCAGGTTTGACCAGTAATCCCAGTAGTATCTGTCTCAGAGAGGATGGGCACTCCCAGTCTTTCCTCAGCACCTCTCAGTAGCACTTGGCTTTCCTTTCATTTCATCTTTCATAACCCTTGGCTTCCATAAGCTTCTCATTTCATCCATAACGTCTCAGATGTCTCTTGGCTTTCTTATGGGATGCTTTAACTCTGCTCAGACGTTAACGTTTTGGACATCATCATGATTTAGGCACAGGTCCTTATTTTCTTCCCTCTAAACACTTCCACATGGTGATATCACCCAGTGACATGGCTTTAATTTCCATCTATCTGAATTGCTTTCAAAAGTGTGTAGCCAGGTTTTTCTCTTAACTTCCATCTCATGCGCTCACCAGCTTGCAAGATACTTTCATGTTGATACTTCCGATGAACTTCAAAGTTAACACGCTCGACTCCAAACTACCTTCCGCCAGTGTGGGAAGACGGTAGCTGTCTTGTCAGCCCAGAACCTGGATCAGGCCAGGAAGCACTGATGCCGTCTTACATAACTCAGGTTGGCTGGGTTTGCTTCACTTCCTCTGGATGCATCTTAGCTAACATAATCACAGAAGTCTCATCAACCTTATGCTGGGGGCTCTGCTGGGACATTTTTTTGAGTTTACTATATGACATCATATTTGGATTGCCTCAAAAATTAAGTTACAAATGTAATAAATTAATTGCTAATTTAGATATAGTCGTCAATATTGACCTTGGTGTTTTTTGGCTTGAAACATAAAGATGACATAAAAAGCAATTTTAATTAAACAAAGGAACGCTTAAAGGTCACAAAGCTCAAGAAAATACATTTATAGTTAAGGGAAAGTAGAACATTGAATGGAAAAGGAATTTAATAACCATATAAGATGATGTGTTGGAAATCTTAGCCAAACATAATATCTGTCCTCAAGTGAAAATGAAAAGTACTTTTTCTTTTGGATTTTCAATTTGGTATGTGTCTGGTTAATCTTATTTTGGACAGATGAATGATAAAGGCTTCAGAAGCTGTTAAATTATTTGATCCAATCCTGGTCAAGCTGTTTTTTAAAGTAAGAAATCTCAACGTAAAATGTGTCATGTGAAAATTATAATTCTTTTGGCTTTCTCATGGTGATGCCTTCATAATCAAATTTCTCTGTTGACAAAGAAAATTGCCCTGGTCACTCACCGTGCATATTTTCAAATTACATTTATAGCCATTAGGTACTTGCTGATATCTCACCTAACAGTAAAAACATAATATTTTAACATATTTTCCTTATCTTTGACATATTTAAAGGGTGACCTTTAGAAATATGGGTCCATCTGGAGTCTAGCCCATATTTAGTTTACTTAGCTATAAAAAGAATATAGTACAAACCTTATAAGACTAATATACTCCAGTATACTCAGGAGCTCAGTAAACTAGTTACTATCATTATGATTATCTTTCATAGAATCTGTATTGTGATAGAGCAAGTGTTTTTATACTTAGAGATGAAGAAATGAAACCTTGTAGTGTTTAAGTGATATATCAATGAATTATGTTCATGCAAGGTCTTATGTTAGGGACTAACAAAAAAACACAAATATTTATTTTTGAGGCATTTTTAATTAAGTTGGTGCAATAGACTAAATGTTTATGCCCCTCCTCCCATTCTTATGTTGAAGTCCTAACTCCAAAAGTGACGGTTTTAGAGGGAGGACTTCAGGGAAGTAATTGGGTCATAAGGGGGGGAACCCTCAACTATAGGATTAATGTTCTTATAAAAGAGACCTCAGAGAGATTCTAGCTGTATCATGAGAGGAGACAGAACCACTAGCTAGCATCCAGAACTTTATAAGCCAGTCACAGTCTATGTCATTTTATTATATAAATATAATGGGCTAAGAAATTTGGGGGAGACAGTTATGGAAAAACTATAACCAGGAATGTGACCTTATGAGTGGAGTCAGTCCAGAAATATGTTTGGGGAAAAGCAATCCTTGAGCTAAATTTTGGTAGAAATGTAGGATTATGGATTTTGTTAAAGGAAAGGGATGGGAGGAATAAGATGTGGAAATCACAGAGGTGGATTAGTCTAAATAAATTAAACAGGGTATGTTTCCAGGTCTAAGAGGCCAAAATATTATTACACCATCAGTATCCTAGTTCGTTTTGTGCTGCTCTAATAGAATGCAACAGGCTGGTTGATGTGTACCAGTCAGAACTTTCTATGGCTCACGGTTTTAGAGACTCTGAAATTCAAGATCAGTTCTAGGGGCCACATTTAGTGAGGTTTTTCTTATTACATCACCCCGTGGTAGAGGACAAAGAAAGGGTGACAGTACACAGAAGAGAAAGAAAGAAGGGGCTGAATTTATCCAGTATAGAGAGGGACCTTGCTCTTGAGAGGCATCAATCCACTGGTGAGGGCAGACCCCTCGGGAGCTCAGCACCTCTAAAGGACCCCACTCTTTGTGACACTGTTACCACCTTACAGATTAAGTTTTCAACGCATGAATTTTAGTGGCACGTTGAAACTACTGGACACCTGACGGCATTATTCCCCACCAAAAGCTTTTGCTTTGAAATGTCGAGAAAAGGAGGACTTGGTTCAACAGAATAGAAAGTACCTATATTGAAAGCTTTGGGACTGTTCGATCATGCGCGTCCTTAAATGTTTAGAGAAAGTTCTATATTCACGTTCTGCACTGCTTTGCCTCAACCACCAAACCCTCACTGTAGACTTTAAATTGCTCCAAGAGAAATAGTTTCAGACTCAGATGCTTGGTTTAAAAATGCCCCATTCAGTCAGCATGGTATTATAGTTTTTGGGACTATGACTACAGATAGATGCAGCTCAGAATCAGGTAGATTTATCATTACCTTTTTCCTGTGTTCATCTCGCAGAAGATCTAGATTTCATCATACCTAAGCCGGCTCCTTCAGTCCTTATTGAGTGTCTATTAAGTTAGAGGTTCTAAACTGACTTCTGAGAATCATTCCCTCAGGGAACTTAGTCTTACTACAAAGTAAGATTGGACGAGAGGTAAATGCTCCTGAATATGCAGAGGTCCCAAGGGCCAGTTAATTTTTCTTAATGTATGAGTTTTTGTCCTTACAGTAGCATTATGAAGGAATATCCAAGAACTAAGATGAGTAACAATTTTTGCATCTACTACTTCTATCAATAAATCTAGCAGCATGTGAGTGTTTAGCCTCTAAAGTGGCTCA
Organism: Hydrochoerus hydrochaeris; assembly: GCA_004027455.1. Taxonomy (NCBI): domain Eukaryota; kingdom Metazoa; phylum Chordata; class Mammalia; order Rodentia; family Hydrochaeridae; genus Hydrochoerus; species Hydrochoerus hydrochaeris. Next base: position 377,073 of record PVLA01000192.1, on the reverse strand, counting down.
TTTGTGATCCAGCCCCTCAAAAATAAAATGGTCATATTTTCCATCAGTTTAGAAATAAGCTACAATAAAATATCAGATGTAAGAAATCTTTGATGCTTGAAGTTTTAAATAAATTCCATAGATTTGTAACAGTTTTGCACCATTTCAAAATTATTAATATTGAGATGAACTTAGGACTTCAACTATTGTAATTTTCAAATGATTACATTTTGATAGAATCCTGAAGTAGTAATCTTTTTAGTAACACATTTTTTCCTCTGCTGCCTGATTTCCAAAAGATTTTTTTTTGATGATTATTACATGTGAGCTTGAATATATATACATTGGAAGAAAAATGATAAAAGGCAATACATTTATCCTCCCTAAATTATTACTTGAAAAGCTTAGCAGGTAACATTTGTAATTTGATGGCTTTCCGGGGGTTTCTGGAATCAGAAGCAGGTGGGTTTATCATTGTCATTAACATTTCCATATGTTTATCCTCTAGTAGACCTTCATCTCATCATGCCCCAGCCATCTTTTTCAATATTGAGTGTTTTATTTTATCCATATCTCTTTGTATGATAATTCAGAATTATTAATTTTATTGATCATGTTAGGACAGTGAACGCATACCTTGAACTATGTCATAAGTATTAAACATCAGCAGGTTCTTTATTCCAAGTTGCAATTTGAAAAGCAAACTCTATTATTACTCAAGAGCCCAGGAAACCCTATGCATATTCTAGTTCAATTCATAAGGAACAAGGTACTAGAATGGTTAAAATTCAATCAGTCTTGGTCAAAGGTTTACTGAAAAATCACGGTACTATTCTTTATCCTGTGCACTCTATGACCTGACAGTTTTTCTTTTTTAAAAAGAAAAGAGTTGTATTTTTAGATAGAATATATCTTTATTATACATATATGTGGGCTTTGGTGTGGGATTTCCATACACGTGTATAGCAGGCACTGAGCAAATCCATCCTATTTTGCTGCTGCCCTGTCCCCAATCTCTAGTCATCACTATTTTACTTCCAGGACAACTGATTTTTAGCTCCCGCATGTGAGAGAGAACACACAGTACTTATTGTATCTGATTTATTTTACTTCACATAATGTCTTCCAGTTCCATCCATTTTGCTATAAGTAACAATATTCCAATTTCCTTCATGGCTGAATAATACTACATAATAATAATATATAAATATAAATGATATATATCTATAGATACATAATTTCCCTAGGTGGGCACCTGGCCTGCTCCATAGTTTAGCTGTTGTGAGCACTGCCACACTAAACATGAGTACGCACAGCTCTCTGTGGCATGTGGATTTCATTCCCCTTGGATGCAAACCCAGAAATTCCCTTTGGATATAAATCCAGAAATGAGATAGCTGGATTCTATGGTCAAGTTATTTTTAGCTTTTTAGGAGCCTCTGTACTATTCTGCATAATGGCTGGACTAATTTGCATTCCCACCAACAGGGTGTAGTAATCTCTTTGTCTCCATCTCCTTGTCAGCATTTGTTATTTATTTTGATAATAGACATTCTAACTGGGAGGAGATGGTATCTCATTGTAGTTTAAATTTGTATTTCCCTAATGGCTAATGATACTGAATATTTTTTCCACATTATTTGTTAGCCATTTGTTTTTGTTTGTTTGAGAACTGTTTAGGCCATTTATGGATGTTTTCATTAATTCTCTTTTTAATTTTTTGAGTTTTTTATTCTGGATAGAAACCCTCTGCTAAATGAACAGTTGGCAAATATTTCTTTTCATTTGATAGGTTCTCTCTTCATTGTTAATTACTTCCTTTTGTTGTACAGAAGCATTTTGTTGGCTAGAACCCCATTTGCCATGTCTTGCTTTTGTTTCTTGTGCTTTTTTGGGTTTTGTCTAATAATAATTTATTCTCTTTCTCCCTTTTCTCCTCCCACCTCTCTCTCTTCTCTCTCCTGTGTTGCATTTTACTTCTGATAGTTTTCTTCAGACCAGTTTTGGAAGAGAGTGTCTTTTCTCCAAGGTGTATTTTTGGGGTCTCTGACTACAGCTGTGTGGGGTTACTTCTGGCATCCCTAGTCTGTTTCATTGATCTGTGTGCCTGTTTTGTTTTTGTTTGTTTGTTTGTTTTCCAGTATCACACTGTTCTTGTTTTTACAGCTCTGTAGTAAGTCTTGAAATCTGGCCCATGATGCCTCCAGCTTTGTTCTTTTGGTCAGGATTTCTTTGGCCATTCAGTGCCTTTGGCGATTCCATATGAATTTTATGATTGCTATGCAAATTTTGTGAAGAATGTCCTTCATCTTTGGATCAGAATTTACACTGAATCTTTAACAACTTTGGGAAGTCTGGACATGTGAACAATATTAATTTTTCTAATCCATAAACATGGGAGGCATTTTCATCTTTTTTGTCTTGTGCAATTTCTTTCATCCCTGTTTTGTGATTTTTATTGCATAGGGTTTTCCCTCCCTTCCTTCTTGAAATTGTGAATGGAACTGCTTTCATGATTTCTTTTTCAAAAATGCAATGTTGGTATCTAGAAAAGCTACTGATTTTTGTATCCTGCTACTTCACTGAATATCCATTCTAGTAGTTTTTTTTTTTTTTTTGAGCAAGTTTCAAGTTTTTCGGTACAGAGAATCATAGCATCTGCAAATGGGATAACTTGACTTCTTCCATTCTCATTTGTATCCCTTGTTTTCTTTCCTCTTACCTAAATGTTCTGGCTAAAATCTCTAACACTGTACACTAAGAACGTTGAGAGTGGATAGGTTTGTCTTGCGCCGGATCTTACACGAATGCCTTCAGCTTTTCCCTATTCAATGTGACTGTGGCTTTGGATTTTTCACATACAGCTTTGACTATGTTGGGTATGACACAGTGGCACCTCGTTTATCATGAGGGGATGTTAAATGATCAAAAGCTTTTTCTATGTCTATTAAGATCATCATATGACTTGTATTAATTTGGTTGATGTAATATATTTATTCTTTTGAATATTTTGAACCATCCCTCTATCCCAGTAAAAAAATCAATTTAATCTTGGTGAACAATCTTTTTAGTGTGATGTTGGATACAATCTGATGATATTTTGTTGTGAATTTTTACATATGTGTTTATCAGGGATTCTGGTCTATAGTTTTCCTTTGCTGTTTCTGAAACAGAGTTTGAAAAGGTTCCCTCCCTTTCAAGTATTTGTAATAATTTTAGAAGAATGGGCAGTAGTGTTTTTCTTTCTTTTCTCATTTCTTTCCTTCTCCCTTCCCTCCTTTCCTCCTTTTTTTGCTGGGGACTGAACCAGGGCCTCGTGTGTGTTAGGCAAATTCTCTACCACTTAGCTCCATCAGCCAGTTCTATTTAACATTTTGAAGCAAGGCCTTGCTAAGTTGCCTGGCCTGGCCTCCAGTTTGCAATCTTCCTGCCTCGGTTTCCCAGGTAGCTGAGATTATGGGTATGTGATAAAACGAATGGCCTGTTTCGTTCTTGAGATGTTTGGTAAAATTCATGGTGCATGCCTGTAATCTCGGTAGTCTGGACAAGGAGGTAGGAGGATCACAAATTTGAGCCCAGCCTGGGCAGTTTAGCAAATTAGCAAGATCGGGTATAAAAATAAACAATAAAATAGGGCTGGAGATCTAGCTTAAAGTAAAGGCCCTGGGTTCAAGTCAGTATCACAAGGAGAAACACACTCAGTAAAATCCAGCATTGGAGTTGTTTCTGGAGTTTTATTTGTTGGGGGGACTGTTAAATTGCTGATGCAATCTCTTTACTCTTAGTCATCTATTTGGATGTTTTATGTCCTCACGATTTAAGACGTGTCCAGAAATTTGCCCATATCTTCTAGTTTTCCACTTGGTTTGTCATAATAATCCTGAGGGATCCTCTGTGTTTCTGTGGAATCAGTTACAGTGTCTTTTTCATCTCTAATTTTGTATTTGGGTCTCTTCTTTCTGTTTTTTGATTAGTATTGCTAGGAGGCTGTCAATTTCGTTTACAGTTTGTCTAGAATATGCTGTGGTGAAGCTCTTTCCTGGTCTTGTCTTCTTGGGATTCTGTAAACCTCCTATACAACAATGTCCACATCTTTCTCAAGATTAGGGAAGTTTCCAGTTATTACTGCATCGAACAGTCTTTTTACACCATTAATCTTCACTTCACCATCAAGTATCGTGAAAGCGCAGGTATTTGTTCTTGTTATGGTACCCCAACTTCTTTTTGTTTGTTTGTCTGAATGGTTCAGTTATTCTATCTCAAGCTCAGATATTCCCCCTTCTGTCTGATCTAGTCTATTGAGGTCTTTTGCTCTGTTTTTTATTTGACTTATTAAACTGTTTATTTCCAAGATTTCTATCTTTCTCCAAAAACTTATTGCTGAATTTCTCACTCATATCCTGTATTATCTTCCTAATTTCACTTAAGTTTGTCTATATTCTTTTGGATCTCATTGCATTTTTAAAGCAGTTTTAAATTCTTTATCAAATATTTCATCCACAGTTATTTCTTTGAGATTGGAAGCTAATGTTATTTACAAAGGTTGATAAAAAAATACCACATGTGCTGGGCGTGGTGGCTCATGCCTGTAGTCCCAGCACTTGGGAGGCTGAGGCTGGAGGATTACTGCAATTTCGAGACCAGCTTGGGATACAAAGTGAGCTCAAGGCCAGCCTGAACTGCATAGCAAGACCCTGACTCAAAAAGACAAAAGCAAAAAGCCCATATGTGTATAAATAAAAATTTGTTACAGCAAAAGGCACATTGCTATTAATTCCCCCTAAAGTACTCCCCTTGCTGCAAACACACAGATTATTCTTGCTACTTTCTGAAATAGATCTGGAAGTCCTCTTTCTTGAGTATCTTTAGTTGTGCTGTTGTGTGCTCCTTAAATATCCTCCATCTATTCAAAGCACATACTTTTCATGGTCATTTTTACTTAGGAGAAGAATCACCAGCTCTGGTGAGTAAGGTGGGTAAGGACATAACCTGTTGTTATGAGCTGGTCTTTCAATTGGATGATTCTGAGCAACAGCATTCATCATATTTTTGATCATCTCTCTTAAAAAGACTCATGACGGAAGACTTCCAGAACTGCTTCAGAAAGTGGCAAGAACACTAGGAAAGGATAAATGTGTGGGGAGTGAGGGGGAGTATTTTGAGGGGTTATTAATGGCAATGTGTTTTTCTACTGTAATGAAAAATTTATTGTGCGCCATATATTTGATCACTCTTATAATATGGTCTTGGAAGTGTCCTATTGCCAGCTTTTGTATATTTTTTGCTCTGCATTGAGATTTGCACACTTCTTGGATTAACTATCTCTATCATTGTAATAGGATAACCTTAGTAAGCAGCTTTCTCCTGAAATTGTGTCTGATAAGCTTGTCTTGCCATGTTGGTTTTATGTCCAGTGATTACTGTCAAGTAGCATCTGTATAGCTCCTTTTGCTATGATTAATGACTTTTGGCACAGTGTGTGCCATGGTGAAGCTAGACCCAGTAACTTGGCAGGCTATACAAGAATGAGGACATCTTTTTCCATCACAGGAAGCCAAGCAAATGTAATATGCAATCATGAGAGTCACCAAAAGAATAAGCTAACACTTAATGTGGGAAGGCAACAATTTCTACAAATACTAAGGCAACTGAGGTTATCATTTCATTACTCTATCTTGGGCACAGAAACAATCAGATGACATTTACTCAGTTTATCTGCATGAAAAGGTTCTAAAACACCCCTGGCTCTAGTTGAATAATAAACAGAATTTGTAGCAGAGATCATGAAGCTATGAACATCTCAAAATAACTTCTGAACCATAACATTATAAATAATTATATGTTAATAACATGCACCATTAAATTCTTTTGGTGCAGAGGCCATTTTAGTGTATTCTGATTCTCTAGGAAATAAACTTCTAGTTTAAAATTAACATTCACTTAGTAGCGTAGTAATCTGTTTGCATAAATAAGGCAGATGTTTGGTGGGAACAGAAAAAGCCCCTACAGCAGGGAGCTAGTTGAGACCCCTCCATCCCAGTTTTCATTTTTGATAGAGATTCATGGAAGGAACAGAAATAAGATATTGGAACCAAATGCTTTGCATTTCTGGAAAAATTGTCAACTGACTGGTCAAAGTGTGGCCTTGAACATTAGAACAGGCAACTGTCTGTATTCGGCCAAGCTGTTTTGAAGTGGAAAATAATACAACTGTGCCCAAACCATAGCGAAGTACTTAGTAAAGAAGGGCAAAGGAATGCTGTAAAATGAAATGGGAAAAATCTTTCTGAAGCTTTTCTGAGCTGGGTGAAGGACACTTGAATAATAATCTGGAGCCCACAGTGAGGAGAGTCCTCATTTCTAAATCTATCAGTGAGTTTATATTGTCAAATGTTAAATGTATAAATTCATTTCAATACAGCCCTACCAAGAGCAGGTCCAGATTTACTAGACAAAGAAAGATCACTGCTTGATTCAAGAAGAGAGGGTGTGGTTAAGGTTTTCTCTTGGGCTTTCTAGATTGAAAAGAATTGATATGGATTTGGGAAAGAAATATTCACCCAATCAATAATTTGTAACATAAATTTCAGCTTGTGGATGGGGTCCAAGCAAATACTGTCCTCTGTGTGATATGAGTACTAACTTTACTCCTGTGGCAAAGGGGCAGCCCCAGGACTTACATCTCTTCCAATCAGGTCCTCCTGGTTTTCCACGATCCCCCAGGGAGCGATGCCTATGGTGCATATCTTCCCTCGGGACTTAGACGCGTGGTCCTTCAAGGCGTCCCCAACATGACGAATGACACCTACAAGCAGAGAGGGAAATGTTCATCTTGTCTTCTACAGCACTGACCTCTCTGTCATTCTAAAGGGAATTACGGTAATTTTCTCCCAAGGTTAAAGGCCCCAAATGCATAATTTTGACACATTTCTATACAGACTATACGTTTTAGGAAAGAACATAAAATTGTGGCTATATAGCCAGATATGTTTGCCAGATTGATACAAAATCTAGCCATGTTTTTTTTTTCTTCTAATTTATATGAAAAAACAAAAGTATTCAATGTCCATGAAAAGAATATGATTCTTTGAATTCAGAGCGGTTTTTTTCTTACTAGCATAGTCATCTGTTTATATTTTTAAGAATCAACACCTTGACTGTACCCTGCCAAAATGTACCATGCACAATATCACATTAAATCTGCACTACGATCAAGGTCAAATAGTTGCTTAGCTCAGATTCTGTTAACTTTAAATTCATCTTCCTATTGGTGCTATGTAATTTAGAAAGCCTGGTTTAAGACCATGATGGCTTACTCTGTGGAAAATTTGTTAAAAATATGTATGTTTGAAATCTTCATTATTCTAATTGTTTTCCTCATTTATCTTAATGGTCTTTCCCATCATGGTTAATCGTGAGGAAATTCAGCTTACATGGGGGTAGGAAATGTCCTTCTTTTTTGTGAACCATTTATAAAAGATGCAATTTCTAATCTTTAACTTTCCTCTCAAGTGAACATCATTATAGAAGACTTGTAAGAGACATTTTCTAAGAAAAGCTGTCCCTATTTATCAAAATTCTGCTATTACTCAAGGAACAATCCATACGTAGTACCATCCCCTAGCTGAACACTGAGATGGACGTCGACTTCTTATCCATTTACACATATCTAGTTTGCATATCCTGAGCAGCTCAGTACATCGCCCAACATATTTCACACTGATTCATAGTCATATAAAATATTTTAAGTAATAAACATGTTATCTGCAAGTAGTGGCACATTCCTGTAATCCCAGTACTCTTTGATGCCGAGATAGGAGGATCGCAAGGTTGAGCCCAGTTTGGGAAACTGAGCAAGATCCTGTCTCAAGGAGAGGGAAAGACAGACAGACAGAGACAGAGTGGCTGGAGATATTGTACAGTGCAAAGGCCCTTGGGTCAGTCCCTAGTACTGTAAAAAAAAAAAAAAAAAATCTATCCACGTCAAAACACAGAATCCCAGGGCCAGGGATATAGCTCAGTGGCACAGTGCCTGCCTGGCAAGTGCAAGGTCCTGAGTTCCATTCCTGGTACCAACAAACAAACAACAACAAAAAAACCATACACACACAAAAAAAATACAGAACCCCTGACTTTGCATCACAATTTGTGTCCTAGATGGAAAGGCCATTTACAAAAATTGAAGCTATTTGGTACCAAACATCAAATCACTTAAAGAACAGAGGCACAATTTCTAATTTAAAGTAAATGAAATTCTTTGAACAATTATTAGAGGCTGGTGTGTAGCTCAGTGGTAAAGCACTTGTCAAGCACTACAAAAACAAGTAATTGAGTATTTACATAACAACTTGGGACTACCAAAAGTATTGTGAAATTCCATTAGTTATGCCTACAGATTACTAGGAAGTCAAGCATGCACTCTTATCAGTAGTAATTCTTAGCTGAGACATAGCTGTGGGCTATCATTTAGGGAAGGGAGGCTGAGAGGCAGTGGGTGTGAGCACCTAGGAAGATTGATGGGGGAACAGAAGTGTATTTACTATCAGGAGAGAATCAGCTGCAGCATCATATTCTCAGGGCTCTCTGTTGCCTTTTTCTGAATCTCTCCAGTTACCTGTGTTCACGCCTCCTGTGAATATCCACGCTCCGGTTGTCATTGCCGCTTTGATGAGCCCCTTCCCGAAGACTTGCTTCAGTTTGGGCTGAAGCTCAAAGTTCTGCAGGCCGCCATGGACAGAGATGAGAAGCTTGGGGAGCTCCAGCTGCCATTCCTTGGTCATCAGGTGGAGGAGGAGATCGGGCTTCGTATCAAAAGATACTCGCACATACTGCAAGAAGCAAGGCTGTCGGTTAGAGGCTGCCTTGTCTTCGCTGACCACAGGTCTGTCTGTGTGTCACTGCTCAAAGCGAACGTCTCATGGGAAGCCAGGCTTTGCAAGAAGGGTGACCGTTTCCCTTACCAAAAAAGCACTCACGAGAAGAGATTTAGCATTTTTGAAGGGTTTCTGGAAACGGTGAGCTATTGTAAGCTGAAAAACGATTTGATTTTTAAATAATACTTTAAGCACAATTTTCCTGTAAAGAGTTCTTTGTTTAAAAGGAAATAGGTTTGCATTTTACCATTTTTTTTACATGTGTGCAATTCAGGTTTTTCTAATATTTTAAATATAAGTAATCCCTTCAAATAAACTGGATGCAGATATAACTGAGTTGGTTTTCTATGATCTTATTATTCTGAAAGTTTTTGAAAAAATTCTACATAATGCAATGAAACATTTAAAATAACATAACAGCACATTATATTTATGTGTATAACAATGGCACCTAATAGGTTTTTTTGTTGTTTTTTTTTAGTGTTAAAAGACAAGTGTCGCTGCCGACCTATCCCTCAGTTGTCTACCCAGTGTCTTCAATGTGCTAGGACAAATTATGTCAGTCTAAAGTTCCATAGTCAGAAAAACTATTTTCCAAAATGAGATCCAGTTATATTTTCTGACTGCCAAAGGCTGGAGAACTTATCTCTAGCCAACTTTACTGAAGCAAATTTTAAAGTATATACAATAGGCACAACCTTTATGGTCCTTTAGGGAAGATCCAGGGATATAAGGTTGGGAGAGTAAACTAAGATATCAGTGACTAGATGGTAAATCCATACAAGTATTGGTTGAAAATATAATAATAATTATACCTATTTGATGGCAGAATGGGCTGAATTATAGCACTAGACAATCTAGTATGTAAATTAGAAATAAAGTGATAGTGGTCTGCAGTCTGTATCTTGTATAGGTCCGAAGAAAATAGTATTAACATTTCAAAGTTAATAGCAGGAACCAGATGTGCATACAATAACTCACAGTCTTACGGTAAAACTTTTCTTAATAATGAATAATACATTATAATGATAAAAAGGATAGTAAATACCTATACCAGTAACGGCTGTTTTTATCGTGTTATATACTACATATAATTGTGTGTGCCATGCACGTGTAAGACTGGCAGTGCAGTCATTTATATCAAAATGACAAATATGTGAATGACATTTTGTGCTATGACATTAAGACTTTTACGACATCACTAGGCGATAGGATTTTTTCAGCTCCATCTTATGGGATCACCATTGTCTATGTGGTTGTTATTGACTGAAATATTATATTGCACGAGACTGTTTACTACATGCTTTACGCTACAGGCCTCATGCCTGTGTAAACACGTTCCCTGTGATGCACTCCTCCCAGGAATAAGGAAGTTTGCCCCGGGGGGCAGAGGATTCATCTTGTTTCCATGTTGACACTGCTAGAAAGGGCTAATGACAGGTTCCATACCCCAGCTCTAACTGCAGAGCCCTACCCCTTGATCTCAAAAATAATAGTGGCTTTTCTCCATATTTCTCCTTTTCCTTTACCTATAACCACACTGGAAGTCCGAATGATCCATTTATCAAAATCCTGCCCTCATCTAGGCCTTTCTCTCTCTTTGTTTAGCTGCTATTTTAAAATTACTTTCTTCCTAAAGGCTGTCAGTTTGGATTATGGCCATTGCCTCCTCCTGGCTTCTCCGATGCTGAGCTCTCTGATGAATACCAGCGGGCTGAATTCCTTCTCCAACCCCTCTTTGATCACATTATTTCTTCATTTACATCATTACATCCTATGTGAACTTATTCTGGCAATTATGATTCCCCAAAGTTTGGCCTTTCCCTTCCCCTACGGAGAAGTTTCCTCTGCTTTACTGTGTATTTGGCTACTACTCTACCCCAAACCTTAGATTTGATGTCTTTACCTTTCAGTGACAGAAATCGTCCTAATTAATCATCTGTTTAATTCAAAGTGACTTTTGATAAGAATAGAAACCCATACTGAAAGTAAGCAATATTATTATCAGTCAAGCCCATAGTGCTATCGGTTCTGGTTGTTTCTTTTCTATGTTTTATCTTCCTTGTTGCAAGGTTTTGAGGGAGGGATCTGTTGGACCTGACCATGTTCTTCATGGCCTTCAGCCCTGGCATTGAATTAGGTAGAGTTTTAAAAACAAAAGGAAGCTCTGAGATAGCTAAGCTATCATGGAACTCTAAAGCTCATCCAACACAATTCTTTTGTTTTATAGGTGAAGACAGATCCTAGGTGAACAAGGCATACCTAGGATCTTAGAGTGATTATCCTATAATCATTTAATCAATTACTAAAGCCATGTCGTTAAAACTGCTATTAATAGTCAAGAGTCTAGACCAGGCTGTGTTATTTGGCTTGAACAATAATATAATTCACCAGATAACCTTGTCAAAAAATGCAGCTTCTGATTCATGGGGCTTGAGATTCTGATTTTTAACCTGGGGACCACACATGAATCAGAGAGTATTATGGTTTATGTCTATATGTCCCCCCAAAACCTCACACAGTCATGACAGGGGCAGGCTTGTCAGAGGTGGCTAAATCTAGAGTTTGTGATTGATTAATCCAATGCTGGGATTAAGGGTATGAGTGATACACCCACCCTAGGCCAGGCAGCCTGTATACAATATAAGGGAGAGAAACAGACATTTTTCTCTTGTTGCTTTTGCTGTCTTCTGCCACCTCGTTGCCCCACTGCCTTGTGCCACCCTCTGTTGGAGTCAGCTGAATGGAGACTAAAACCTCTACAAACTGTGAGCTAAATAAACTTTTCCCCTTTAGCTTTGGATGTCTGGTATTTTGTATCAGCAACAAGAAAAGTAACTAAGACAAGGAGTGTAGCCCAAATAGTGGGTGCTATGATGGAATGTGTTCCCCCAAAGACCACATGTTAGAAACTTAATCATCAATGCCACAGTGAGGTGACTGATGGTTCCACTGTCATGAACGATTTAATGCTGTTATTGCAGGAAGGGGTTCCTGCACAGGGATCAGTCTGTGCCCCCTTCTCTCTTCCCTCAGACACACACACTTTTGCTCATCCACATTCTACAGTGGGATGATGTAGCAAGGAGAACCCTGCCAGCAATAAGCTCTTGGCCTGGAATTTCTCAGCCCCAGAACTGTCAGAAATAAATCTCTGTTCCTTATTAACTACCCAGTTTCAGGTATTCTGTTATAGTAGCACAAAAAAAGAACTAAGACAGTGTGTCTTATATTTGCAACTGGGTCCAAGGGAAGAAAGAGCACTCAATATTTTACATGCAAATCCAAGAGAACATGGGAAAAATACTGGAAAAATCCAACCCCAATAAATGTCACAGTGTACCAGCTGACAGGCTATTCAACCTATCTCTAATAATCTCACCCCTTTTGATCAGGACTAATTATTCTACACAGGAATGTTTGATTGACTATAGACCACACCAAAGCATCTAGGAGCTGACTAACCTCATGATGCCTCAGTAGCTCTGAGAACTGGATGTCGCCTATTATTTCTGATTTACCATGCTCTTCTCTTGAAGAATGAAAGGCAAGCTAAAGTATGTGAATGAATAAAGTTGCTACTTTTTCTCTTTTTTGGTTACTGAGAAACTCAAGTCAATAATTGTGGGGACAGGGTAAAAGGATAATTAAAACCAGGGCATAAAACAACATTTTCAGGTTATCCGAAGATTTCAATTTTTAAATTATATTAATAGTCTCATAAAATCAGGCTATTCAGTAAGCTTCCTAGATGCTTGAAATGTAATAGTGTGCTAAGTCAGCACTTTCATGCTCAGAAATGCTTGCTGAGATTAATTAATCAACTCCTGGTAAGTGGCCAATGTAATTTGGAATTAAAGTCTATTTTGGTTGTCAAGATAATCAATTTTAACCACCCACTTGGAAGTCTATTAATTCCTACAGGATAGCCTTCTTTAATGTTCATGTTCAATTTGGTCACATGGACATTACTCCATTACTCTGACATGACACCCCTAGTCAGAGTTCTTCCGGACATTTGTGCCTACCCACTGAGGCACTCTCATTTGGCCAGTTTTGAGCATCCCATCTTGTGAAATGGGGGTGATCTTGACTGCTTCTCAGGTTTTGGTTAGATCAAGTTGCGAAACAAGTATGGCAACAGACTCTCCAATAAATGAAAGTTGGATAAAAGTCACATTCGCTAGAATGTGACTCCTATGTGCAACCAGCTTGCCTTTAACTCTTTCAAACTTCCACATAGCCCTGTTTTTTAGGTGCAGCTATCTAAGGAGTGACTTGTGCAACCAGTATTTTTTTGTTGTTGTTCTTGAGGGGTTTGTTTTGGTGTTGGGGTTAAACCCAGGGGCACTTTACCACTGAGCTACATCCCTGGTCATTTTAATTTTAAATTTTGAGACAGAGTCTCACTAAATTGCCCAGGCTGCCCTTGAATAGGATTCTCTTGCCTCAGTGTCCCAAGCAGCTGGGCTTAGGAGTGTGTGCCACCATATCTGGCTTAGTATTTATCTTCATAAAAAGAACCAACCCTTCCTTGACTCTAGGCTTTAAGTCCCTCAATTTATCATTTCAAGACAGACGCTGAGTTCACATACGTTACTCGTGTCTGGAATTATTGCTCTGTCCCTCTGCTGTCATTAGTGTGTCTGCCTGGCAGCAGGAAGCCTGCACATGATGGGTGAGTGGTATTTGGCAGGTCTTGTGAAAACCAGAAGCTAGATTCAGTTGAAACTGCATTGTTTGGTTCATTGGTAGGTGCTGTGGAGATCCATGTGCCCAGCAGTATTTTTGTGAGAAAATGTATTTTGGCTTCCAAGCAACAAACTTGGAAATTAAATTCTGTAAGTAGGATATTATGAAACTATAGATTTTCTTTCATTTGAATGGTAGAGGATTTGGTGACTAAATTTTTGGAGGCTTAGCTCTGCCTGGTGCTACAAGCTCTTTTTGATTAGCTGGTGATTTTCTGACTTTTTTTTTTTTTTACATTAAATCTCTTCTTAGTACTTTATCATTAGAAGTGTTACTCTTCACTTATCAATGTCACTAGAGTACAGAGGTGTCACAAACACCAGACAGAATTCTTTTCTTTTTATTGCACCCACAGTGGGCCATTTCTTTAAACAAATTTTTCCTTTAGCATTCTGAGCTCAGGCTTTTGTAGAGCAATTTGACTCTGCTAATTCATCAGTCACTTCTGTGCCCTTAGATTTTGCCTATGTAACTTTACCCAGCTGTCTTAATGAGAATGTTTTAACAAAATTGTACGCAAAGAAGATGCACAACAATAAATGTGGCTACATTCTTTGAAATGTTAACCAATAAATCCTTTCCTCATGCTGCCAAGCCATTGTTAATTGGTGGAGATAATCACTTGGTCTTTGTTAAGTATTGTTTTTTCCTGAATAATGGACCTACTATTGTTAAATCTATTGTGATGGCATCTTTGATGCTTCTTTCAAGGCTGTATTGGCAAATTTGCCCGTTGTCCTTTTCGTTGTGAGACATGACCTGCATCATTTCATTTCCTAAATATTCATAGCCACATTTAAAGGGGACACTTGTAATTAAAACTGTGACCCAGCAAAGTATGTCATTTCAGACTGCTGAATAATTCTGATACCAACTTTCTAATCCATGGAGCCTTTTGTTTTGCATCAAAGGTTTTAATGCTTATGATAGTTTAATAGACACACAATGTCCCTAGAAAGAAAATATCTGAAATAGCATTCTGCTATTAAATTTAGTTTGATGACCAACAAAGCTTTGGAATTGAAAGTGTCATATTGTTTTAGTGACTTCTCAGGGTTAGGTACCAGGTCTTTATATAAGGGATGGATGATGATAATTGAAGCCTGAAGATTAAGAAATAATTTAGAACTTCACTAAGCATATGAGTAGGTTGTAGGTAAGACTCGAAGAATTATCTGCCAGAGTTATTTAGCATAAAATCTTCTAGAGGCAAGGAGATGGGATGGTTTTCTTGGCTGACTGGTTTTTCCTTCTCTGTAGATCTTAGGTTAGGATTGGAAATATACGAGATGTATTCTAATTTTAGTCTTAATTTTAAAAAGACCATCTGAAGTTATTGCCCTTTCAGTAGTCTTGAGACGCTAAGGTGGAAGCTGGAAATCAATGGAGCAATGACGGAACCTCTCACAGAGCTTACGCTTCTGTAAAGCTGCTGGGCTACCACAGTCTAGAGATTATTTTTGCTTTGTTTTTTGTTTTGCTTTTTTTTTTTTTTTAGAAGAGGGATTCATTTTGATCTCCTACTTGTGTGTGTCCATCAATGATTCCCAAGTCAGATTTACATGATGCAAAAACAATTTTTAAAACCTCAAATCCCACGCCGCAAGCATGTTAGGAGTACGGTATGAGGCACCAGCTACCTCGCTTGCAACAGCCTCCACTCTCTCCTCAGTGCCCACCTGTCCCTCAACTGCTCAGAGAGTAGGCCTTTCATCCTGGCCAACGCGAGCATTAGAGCGCCGAGGGTGAAAACAAAGGCTAGGAATAATTATCTAAATAATATGAAAACTATAATAAGGGGCTCAACTTAAACTCTAAGCAAGGGAAAACCTACAAAGAATTATGTGATGACTTGAGAGGTATAAGCACATATCCTTAATTAGGCTACATGGATTTGGCCCATCAGTTGGCTCAGCAATAATTGAACAGATGATTGGTAAGCAAATAAGATAGGCTGTAAAGAAGCTCAGCAAATAACCTAGGGAGCCCTAGACAAAGATGAGTCTTTGAGAAACAACACTGGCTGCTGATGGCCCCTCTTACGATTGTTCTCAAAGGCAGTTTTTGAAAGTTATGCATTGTCCTAATGAACTGCCAGCCCTGGCTACTGTGGGCTTCCAATCTCATAGGATTCAGCTTGGTACTGAAGAGGAAGCCAGAATCCTTCACTCACTCTTGGTTTTGCATGTCTCCTTCCTAAGTCAATTTGTCTCTGCAAAGTGCTGGTTCTGTTGCTGTTTTGCCGAGTCCTGTCAAGCCTGAGAACAGAGGGCCACATGCCACCAAGCATTTGGAAGGACTCAGAAAATCATTCTATTAACTTAGGATGTAATTTTACAAAGACCTCTTCCTGCTGATAGCTTTTGAGTTTAACCTCATTAAGTAAGAGATTTTATAATCTGACAAAGTTTTCAAAAACCCTTATAAAAGAGTTAGGAACAAAATAATAATTAACTTCTTGTTAACTACCCACATATATCTTCCCAAACAAAGTAACTGCTGTGTCTATTCCAGGCACACATGGCCCAGATCAAACAGAACCAAAGGGGTCCTTGGGAAGGTGGATTTAGGACTTGTCATTAAGTGTGTAACTCTGGGAAAATAATTTCTCAGGGCTCAGTTACCTTATCTATAACACAAGTAAAGGCACTGGGATTAATTAGGATTCTTCTATCATGGCAGAACAGTGGAATAACCATGGTAAATTTGAAGGGGGGAAAAAAAAACAGGTTTCCCACATTTTATTCCATACTAACAAATGAGATTCTGGAAGTGAGTCTTGCATGGGGGCATTTGTGAGTCCCATGGTTACGCTGAGCCTGTGAGTTGATAACCAATATATCCCATCTCTCAGGAATATTTGATGGCTAAAGAAAGGTCTGTGATAGAGTCCTATTCTGCCTGTGTTGTGGGACAGATTTATAGCTTCCCTATGCAGAGATATGGCTCCCACATGACCTGTGATGTTTGATTAATGGATCTTTTCCTTCCACTGCAGCCTGCCAAGACTCTGCAGACTGTCCCAAGGTGTGCAGACCATCTCAGTCTTTTGAGGACCCAAGGGCTTCATCCTGGGTTGCCTTGAAGGAAAAAGTTAACATTGTATCATACTTTAAAAAATTAATAAAAATGTATATGCCTCTAGAGTTTTTTGGACTACTTTATGAAAAATCATTTTAACTTTCAGGCATGCTTTTCAGAAGCAGGGACCCAGCGGCACTAAGTTAGCTTTCTATGTCTCCGAAGTCCTGGAGAATCAGCCCTGCTCTGCCTCTGCGCACCGGCGTGCCTTTAGAGCAGGGGCTGCCTGATTTTCCTCTGTCTCTGCTGCATGCTGGTTTGCTTATGGAGGTGGGAGTGATGAAGGCCCAGGTCTTAGCCTGCTGGGGACAAGTCTGCTTCTTTTTCTAAACAGGAGAATCAGCATAGTTTAAGAGCAAGGCACAGAGATGCTGGTGCTGTAGTGGTTACATAGCTGCCTTCCAAGGGCAAGTCTTCTAAAGGGACAAAACACGAGGACTTCTGTTTGTTTTAAGTTCAGGAGGAATGAAAGGAAACCAGACTCCATGTGGATGATCTGGCTCAGAAAGGTTTTCCCTGCAGTGATCAGGCTGAGACCACTCAGGCAGCTGTAATCTCAGAGCCAGCATCATTGGCGTGTGACCAGCAGTCACACAGCCCAGGAGGGCAGCGCTGGGGGTTTGCTGCTTGTGAGTCTGCACTTTTGTCTTGAAATGTTTCGTAGTTTTATCCTTGAATTTGTATTTGACAAGTGAAGTCTGATAGGACAGAGGAGCATATACAGGGGGTGGGGACCTTTGCTCTCAAATGGTCCCTGGTCTCACCTCCTTGATGTCTCCCCAGGCTGGACCTATGAGGATTTCAATGCAAGGATGTAAAGTAGCTTCTCTGCCTGGGGACTGCAGTGTTACTATGTGTTTTGTGAGCACCAGTGGGGAGGTCACCCACCTTGGAGTGATGGGTACAAAACCCTGGGGTCCGAGGTCAGTCCCCAAAAGACAGAGAATGCAAGTTTAGACAATGGCAACCTTGTGGTATATAGGGACTCTCAACGCATTGGCTCAGAAGGACACCCGTATGTACGGGTGTGTACATGCTTCACTGTGACACTGAATTTTAACGAAGAAATGGGCAGATGCTGGCCACATGCCTACTGGGCTAGAGGCACAGATCTGCAGGTACCATTCAAGTACCCTGTGAAGGCAGAGGTTGTCCCACTCCACTGTCATCACTGTCCTGTCACCCACTCTTTTTTCTTTTTTGGTACTGGGGATCGAACTCATGACCTTGGACTTGCCAGGCAGGTGCTTAAGCCACTGACCTAAATCCCCGGCCCACTTCTTCACTTACAGTACTTTCCTTCCAGGGACACCTTGCATGGCTTTTAAACTGTGCTTTCTGGGGATCCACATTGTCCATGGTTCAATCCCATGCTGTAGACAAGAACTGTCCTGAGCTGGGGACACTTCATGATTTTGTGTAGGCAGGAACTTCCCTTAAGGGGATAAGGAAATTCACAATCTCCATTTTCCTTAGTTCCTATTGGACAAGACTAACCTATTCTTTGTTTTCCCGAGAGGTTATAGGCAGCACCATTTTCTTTCCCATGGATCTCTCAAACTTGGTTTTAATTTAATCTACAGCTCAAAATTAATTTTTGTCGGGAAGATCTGTGAGATCAGTCATCTATTCTTGGTAAAGAGATTATTGCAGTGGGGCAAGAGGGAAGAGAACCAAAAAAGGGGAAAAGGAAGAGAAAAAAGGAGAGAGGCAGCTTCATTTGGAGACTGTAACAAGTAGGAGGTGACTACCCTTGAATTTGGCAGAATGCTTCTCTCAGCAGAATTTCCTCTCCAAACTCGAAGTACTCTAGGGTGTGTCTCAGACAAGCCACCCTTAGCTGCTCCATCCTCAGCTAGCTCTCTGTGCTCAGCTGGAAGTTGCTTATACTAAAACATTTCTAGAATTTTCACTCACACGCTAGACTTGCAACATCAGTCAGCCAAGCAGGTAAAATCTGGAAGTGATGGCTCTGAGAAATACAATTTATATATTTTCTAAAATCTTTTTTTAAAAAATGCTTTTTGCATGCAACTTTCTATTGAGAACATTATTGACCATTGCTCCTTGGGGAAAAAAAGACTCAATGTGGATGGTGAGATCTCTGTTAGAATGGGAAGGAAATAGGCTAGGATGACCACTTCTGCCTTGAAGGAGGAGTAATGCTTGTTACTAACAGAACAAAACAAACCTAAGTGAACACAGTTTTCAGCAAGGTGATGGTGGCAGGGGAGTGTTTACAAACAGTCTAAATGGATGCAACCTAGATAGAAAATAATAAACAGTGGGTAACTATAGAAAATAATCCAGGTAAAGAAAGACAAATACCACATATTCTGAATAGCGATTAACAGAGGTTAGGGAGGATGGATAAAGGGAGACTGGATTTTATCAGCACACTCTGTGTGCATGAATACCACACTAAGCCCCATCCATATATATGATTAATACACATTAATCAAGAATAAAAATAATAAAAAGTTATTCATTTCATTATTACTAATAATAGCTACTGTGTCTGAGCTCAGCCTTATTTTAAAAATCCCAGGAGAAACGTAAGAGAGATGGGCAAAGTTAGAACAAACCACCCCTTCAGGACGTGACAGGACTGAAAATAAACCCCTGGTCTCATTGACGCCCCTGCAGGATGGAAGGAAGACAGCATCACAGAGGGTCCCACTGCCTCTGGGTTTACCATGGCTTTGTTGGAATGGCCACCTCCTTGGAACTCAATGGTCCCAAAAGCATCTGTCGGGCTGAGCTGGGTGTGTTTGCTGATGGACCACTTCTCAGACTGGATGTCATTTCGGGAGAGACGGCTTTCATTTTTCTCATTCTGAAGCACAGAGATACTGGGAGTGAGTCCAACATGCTGGCCTATCAGACGCCCACAGCAACACCTGAAACACAGGAGGTTAGAGTGAAACCCTTGGACTGGCCACCCCTGCAAAACACACACAAGGCAAGCTGTGACAGGAACCTCTAGCCATACCGAACAACTTTGCTCGCTTATTAGGTGAAATCCCACAGTGCGGCTGTATGAGGCAAATGGTCAGCTTAGGCTTTCTATGGTCCCCATATCTCCTTTGTCCCTTGTCTGTCCCTACCTCCTTTTAACTGTTTAAGCTACAACGTGCCCCCTGCTCGTCCTCATCCACACTTTTGGCACCTAGAATATTGCTTGGGAGAGAGCGCCTGCGAGCTGAAGTTCTCTAGATTTTTCTGCGCCTCCCACCTATCAAGTCCTGCCGGGAGGACACTCTAGAGCTTCGGGGGAAGGTTCTTAACATGCACATTTAAATGAGGAGTTTCACTTATGTGTGAGTCACAGACTAACTTGCCTCTCCCCAGTTGACATTCACTGTCAAATATCCAATTCTGAAAATAAAAATGTGAGGGCTTAAGTGTTCTTGAAGAAACAATAACAAAAATTCACAAGATATTTTAAAACTGAAAATTTGCAGCGTCTATCAGAAAAATGTCTACATACATTATTGCCACTGGTGTCATGATTACTAGGAATAACAGTTACAGTGAACAGCTGCTGTTTATGGAACACTAATAATTTAGCATCCACTTGATGAGAAAGCATTGTAGTTTAGGTAATTTTTCCAAGGTTAGACGGTCTCTATGACTGTATAATCAATGTTTTAAACTGCTGTATTAAATCGCCTGTTTATAAAGGCATTTCCAGACACAGGTGTGTTACGATATATGACTGACAGACATAGTGAATTTTTAAATTAAAAAAAATTGTCACAGTAGAAGACATGTTGTCATTAATCCACATCGAAATACTCCCCCTTACTTTGAATATATTTATGCCATTGTAATTGCCTCTTTTTTTTGGGGGGGGGGTCTTTTTTGAGACAGTTTCACTCTGCAGTTCAGGTCGGCCTTGAGCTCACTTTGTGGCCCAGGCTGATCTCAAATTTAGGAGGACCCTCCTGCCTCAGCCTTCTGAGTGCTGGGATTGCAGGCATGCACCACCACACCCAGCTTGCTCTTGCCATTTCCTGCAGCTGCTCTGGAAGTCCTCTTTCATGTCTTTGGTTGTGTTGTGGTGGTCTTGATGTCCTAAATCAATTGAAAGTATTTACCTGTCACGGCATTTTGGGAAAGAGCCCCAAGTCTCCTAAGTGCCAGATTTGGTGAATAAGGTGGATGTGGTCAGGCTGCGATGATAATGACTTTGCACACGTGACTTTTTAGCAGATGGCACCTGGCAGTCACCTGCCACCAGGTATTTGATCATACCTTGCATAAACACTCACGAAAGAAGACTTACAGAAATGCTTTAAAAAATGGCAAGAATGACAGGATGTGTGTTCAAAGTGAGGGGGAATATTTTGATGAGAACTAATGGCAAAAGTGTCTTTTACAGCAATCAAAATTTGAAATTAAAATGTTTACCATACAGTTTAACTACCTCTTGTATTTCAACCCAAATGCTTCCCACCTTGTACACTACTGATCTTCAGGAAGGTGAACAGGCACTAAAAACGTGCCGAGGAAGTCAAATGTGGTGGCAGATGCCTGTAATCCCAGTACTCTGGGAGACTGAGGCAGGAAGATCACAGGTCCCAGCCCAGCCTAGGGAATTTAGCAAGACTTTTTCTAGGGCTAGGGATATAGCTCCAAGCAAAGGCCAATGGGGCTATGGGTTCAATCTCCAGTGTGACCAAAAAATAATGTGGAATAATCTGAAATTCTACAGTCTCATTGGTAATTTGCCAGGAGTCTTTCATTTAAAAGTACCTGTCTACTAGAGTAGAGCACATGTTTAGAAGAAAAAACCAGTAGCCATAACAGAAAAAAAAAAATCCCAAGTGTTATAACCAGAGATTAGTTTCTCTGCAATGGTTTATAGCTATTT
The DNA here is from genome assembly GCA_004027455.1 of Hydrochoerus hydrochaeris. Lineage (NCBI taxonomy): Eukaryota > Metazoa > Chordata > Mammalia > Rodentia > Hydrochaeridae > Hydrochoerus > Hydrochoerus hydrochaeris. Next base: position 355,512 of record PVLA01000192.1, on the reverse strand, counting down.
GTAAGAATTAACTGCAGGCATCTGACTTCATGTAATATAGATATAGGAATGATTGCTTCAGAGCTGGGGGTGGGGAGTGGCCCATGCCTCTAATCCTAGATGCTGAGGCAGGGGAATCATGAATTTAATTTGAGGTAGCCTAGGAAAATTAGGGGGACCCTGTCTCAAAATAGAAAAATAAAAAGCATTAGTAATATAGCTCAGCACTCCCTGGGTTCAATTCTCTAGCACCATAAAAAAGGGTTACTTCAAAAGTGTCCAACAATAAAAAGAGCCTGTATGATGGGTAGTGATTACTATTGTAGTCTGTCCCCGTAACTGTGACTTCATATCTTGATAAATTACAGACAGTAAGGTTACCTATGGGGGTCTTTTGTGCTGGGTATGATGTGAACACATTCTCTTTTATAAAATGCTCTTTCTATCCAGGATTTCTGCGCCTGAAAGAGAGAGAGAGAGAGAGAAAAAAAGATAAGATTAATATAACCTTTAAATAGGTTTAACTAGGAAGCAAAATTTCATAATCATAATAGATTAGTTATCATAAGATAAAATGAAATTATTGCTATTTCAAAAAGGTTACATATAAAAACAATGATTTCTAAAATCTACTAATTGGGTTAACCTTATAATACTGAAAATTAAAATAGCCACGCTGAAAAAACATGGAACCCTTTTTAGTGATGGAAATATCTAAATACATGATGACTTTTGAAGGATAAAAAGATAATGCTCTTTGGAAACAAAATGAATGTGGAAGGACTGAACATTCTATTTTTCACCTGACAGAAAGAAAAGTATTCTGTGGTAGGCAGAGACACATGTGAACATGCGTAACATTTTTGCGGCTAATGATTCCATTAGATTTTCCTTTATGAAACAAAGGATCATGGTGGGCAGGTAGTGTGGCTACAGGCCCTAGCCCAAATCATTTCTAAATTTTTTCTAAACTCCAAATTAGCAGTGCTTAAATACAAAAGCAAGAAACAGAGAAAAAAAGAAACATGGAAGATAAATTTCTTAATCACAAATTTTACCAACGATGCCTTGGGAAGGCAGCAGCAATTTTCACTCCCTTGCACCCTACATGCTTTTGAGAGTACATCACATAGCATGAATGTGATGGGCACTGGCAGGACTGTCCAGCCCGAAGTCCTGCTGTTAAGATTGGGTTTCCAGATGCACAAAGGGTGACACTACAGCCAGCTATAGAATCTTTGTTCCAAAAGTGTCTGTGCTAAATCCCTTTACTCCTTTCTCTACCAGCATTTTGAAACAGTAGAGAAATGAGCTCCAATAAGCTGCTCAGTTTTCCCCTCTAAGCACCAAACATGGAAGTTGCTAGAACAACACATAATGTTATTTTTATGTGTCGTCACCTTCCAGTATGTGTTCTAATTTCATACTTTTAAAATACCCGGGGTTAAAGCACAGTGAGCTGTTTACTTGGCTTGTCCCCATCAGGGCTGGTAACTCTTAACCAGGACCCATCTGTTTGTTGTAATTAGTCCGGACTTTGCCAGCAACTCAAATGTCTGTACAAGGCGAGTCGAGTTCTGGCTTGTTCTCAAACATCAGTCTTACACAGCGAAGTCTATTTAAGTATGTGGCACTGATAACAGTTCTTTAATACTTGGGACAAGGCACATTTTATGAGCGGCAGCATGACAGATAATTGAGGAAATCTGGTGACATTCACAATCGGTCGCACATGGCCCAGTTGTTCATGTACCCTCTGCATAAAGAGCACCACCCGGAGCCCTCAGATCTACAGGTCGAGGGGACCCCTGCGCTTTTGGTCGCAAAGGTGATGCCTACAGCTATCTGTTAGGTGCACATGAAAAGAAGTCTATTCTCAAAGGCTTTTCTTGTTAGAAGCTAGTGGCTCCATCTTTACAACAGAAATGAGCTTAGTGGCAAAGATAACCAATCTTTATCTTTGTAAAAAGCCTGTAAGTTAAACTGCAGATACCATGGTTTTCCCCAGACATGAAACACTTTGACTGATAATATCTGTTGGCAGAAAGATGGAAAATGTTTCTGACTGGATATTTAAGACCCACTTTCTCTACACCTCTGGGGGCAGAAAAGGAAGAAGGTCTTTTGTTTTTGCTTATTGTAGCCCATCTTGGCCAGACTTCAGAAAGATCTTTTGGAGAACATAGGGGAATTTCAGGGAGCATTGATCAATCTCCCCCTTGAGGAAGTCAGAAAAATGGTATCGTGGGTAGATTTGGGGGGTGGGCAGTAAGACAAAGTGGGATGAATAGTACGCTGAAACATGGAGAAAGCCATGTGAGTCCTATGACACTCAGGTTTCCTCATCTATAAAATGGGCACAGCCGCAGTGTCTGACACACAGTGTTGTCATCATTATGTTTTGGGTCTCATGCTTTGATTGCAGAAAAACAGATAAATCCTGGGTTGATTCCAGTTCTAGGAGAACACGTGAACATTCAGATGAGGGTTCTGCAAAATTCCCTTTGTAGTGACCTAGACTGTTGTCCCTTTGTGTTGAGGGTCACAGAGAACCTGATGGACCACTACTCAGGTAGAAGTTATTTAATTTTTCTGAACCTCTAGCATAACATGAGGAGCACCATAGCTGCTTGGGCGAATCTTGTGACGAGCCAGGTAATTCAGGTACACTACCTGACACACAGTAGGAGCTCAGTGGGTAAAACAGGGGCTGACATTTACTAAGGGCTCACGGTGTCTGTAGCACTGGTCCAGGTATGCCCTGTCTCCACGGACGCCTGAAGAACTCTGTGAGGGAACTACTGCCATTATAACCATTTCACCAGTGAAGAAACTGAGGCAGCCAGGGAGTTCCATTGAAAGCCCGGGTTTGAATATAAGCAATCCAACACTCTTATCCACTCGGCTAAACTGCTTCTCTAAAAGAGAGGTGACTGGTACTGAATGTCCTTGCTCTGTGCAGTGCTATTGAGCATGCCTGGGTGAACCTGGTATGTGGACAGAGCTGGGCTTCCAGGTGCCTGTCCGGAACCAGTTCATGCGTGCACCCTGTGCATTCTCTTTTCCCCTCCCTGTCTTCACATGCAGCGTCATGAACGCTCAGCTACAGTCTTCCTCCTCCTCTTGGTGTAGAGAAGAGTGTGGGGCATTAGGAAGACATGAGAGAATTACAAAGCAAGGGAAGGGGTGAGGTTATTATCAAAGCTACAGGAAAGAGACGAAATCATAGTGGGGCTTCCTATTCCAAGAATTTAGGGCCATGACAGATTCTATTTCTTTCACTCACTAGTCCTTGTTTCCATTTGGAAGGTTCTGGAAGCTTTAGTAAAATGGCGTGTGGTAAGAATTACTACATGTGGATTGCCAGCTTGTTTGGTTTTCAGTGTAAAATAGATTAACTTGACTGGAGTTTAGTGACTTTATTACCTTCCTAAAGGTAAAAAAGCTACTTCATTATAAGCAAAAGGGTAGAGGATCAGTTTTTATTTCTTACTACTAGCAAATTAATCATTTCTCTTTCCAAGGCACGGACAATTGGGAGAGAAAGAAAAGAAAAACAAAGGTAAAAGATCTCATTATTCATAATAGAATTACATTCTTTGTTTTTGAGAAGTATAATAGAGAAGAAATGCACGTAAAGCACTTGAATTAGGAATTCCACAAAATATTATGTAAAATTCACTATACCATATTATGGAATTTGCTTCACTGTGCTTTTATTTTGGTCTTTAATGTGAATCAATTGTAGATTTTTAAAATTATTTTCTTACAGAGGACATATTTCATGTATAATCATAGTTTAACTTGTTCCCTAAACTAATTCCCTTTCTTTTGTTTGAAGTCTTTGAATTACTCTGCATGAAGCTTTATACTTTGCTTCCACATCCACATAAATTGGTGCAGAATGATTATCCTTGTTGCTAGAAAGCATGAAATAATTTTGACATGCCGTTTCTTGTGGACCTTTAATTATCTTCTAACACAAAACTTCAACAGACAGTTTGTCTAACTATCTTTTCTTTTACAAAATGTTTTGGAATTCTCATGTACTTTTAGAAAAAGCAAGCGTCATTCCTCAAAAAACATTACTTTTGTACATTCTTTTGAGAAGGTAGATTGGTCACATAACCACGGCTGAGCCTGCCAAAGGTTATTTTCTTGCTTGTCTTTCTGCATCATCAGCCATGTGTGATATGTAACAGGGAAGTGTTCTTTCAAAGCCTAATAATTAAAGTACAACTTATTTAAAACAAAAACAAGACATCTGCATTTTGAACAAAGTATAAAGAACAAAGTAGGCACAAATTTTGAAATTAAATGTACAATCAACAAAGAGTCAGAATAACAGACACCAGAAAAGCTGTAAATATTGCCTTAAGAAAGAAGTCATTTCATTTAATCAGGTTTCAATTCTTTTTCATCAAGATTCTGCTACCAACAGACCCTAGATGCCTCAAATTTCCTTCCTAGGTACTGCCCGCTGATATGGAATCAAGACCTTTTCCAGGAAGCCAATGGTTCTGAGGGTGTACAGAGAGGACATTAAATCCCTCCTGAGAAAGCTTGGAAAGTGCTACTGTAATCTACTTTAAAGCAGAGCAATATAATAAAAGGAAAATTTCCAGAACCACTAATTGCAAGATTTAAAAAAAGACTATTCACTGATAGAAACAAATTACAAAGAAAAATTCACCATGCTTCACATCGTCCCATTTGCCTGTTTGAAGTAGAGACCGTCTCTCCTTTAGAGCAGAATACCAAGCCCAACAGGGCTTTGTGCCTATGTTCGTTTTTGTCTTTTGCTTTCTCTCACCATCCCTCTGGGTATTCATTTGGTTTTCCTCTAGATCCCCAGATCCAACATCAAGAAGTCAAATAAGAGAAAAGTTAGCTGAAATCACTTTACCTGTGCATTGACTCTGGCTGGTGGCAAAGGCAGCCCCCAGAGTGGCTCCTGTTGCTTTCATTTTGCTGTGGCCGGGGCTGGTCATCCTGTTAATAATGGTCTTATGACCGCCCACTGGAAAAAAAGTCACTCGCCCTGCTCTTCCCCCAGAGCCGTTTCAAGCAAGCAATGTACTTGTGCAGATTAGCCCCTTGGAATGTGCCGCTGCTTTGGGATTAGCCTCACTAAGGATCCCATGGCCGTTCCCCCTCCGTCCTCAAACACTAAACACTGCTCGGTTTGAACATCTAATCTGACGCCAGTAGAAAAACAAATCCCCGGAGAGATCGGATTTAACTGGCACAAGTCCGAACCGACTGCCCCCTGTTCTTTTTCCATTTCCAGAGAGAAAGCTTGTGAAAGTGTGATAAGGTGTTCTGCGTTCTGAAAGTTCAACTTTGGAAAGCAAATCCTCCTAAAGAAACAGTGCATGAATGCTCCAAATGGTTTGAACACACAAGCAGTATTGTTCCCCTGGTCACAAAGAGTGGAATGATAGCATTTCTTTCAAGAGGAACTGTGAAATACTCAAGAGTGTTTCAAAAGAATATTTGCTCCCTGAACCTGAGCCTAAGTAGAATGAAACTGGAGTTTGTTGGGGACCTTTGACAACTTCTAAAAAGTCCGTAACAAAGCTGCCCCTCTCTCATAGTGGCAAATAGATGATGACAAATTTAGGAGCTGGGACCTTTGTAGGAGGTGGATGCAGACTAAAAGTGGTGACATGTGATGTGTTTACCTGGGTTAGTTCAACCCAGAGATTTCAGCTGGTATTGTCATTCAAAAGGGCACTTTCAAAACCCAAGTGTGAGTGTTTTTAGATAACAGGAATTTTTACTAGATAAGTGAATACATTGTGCAAGGCAAGAATTCAAACGTCAACAAAAATAAAATTTTAAAGTGACTGTACGAGCGTTATATCTCCAAAGATCTCTCTCTTCTGGCGGTCAGAAGTCTGAACTGAGAGGTGGCTTTCTTCACTAGGAATCTGTGGGACTGACACTCTGGGAGGGCCATGAGTCTTCTACAGTTTTGGATCAGCGACAGGTATGTGTCTCGTGGCCATGTAAAAAGAGTAATAATGGCCACTGAATAATTTATTTTGCACTTAGACTAGGTCCTGAGCTGTACCTTGCCTTTCTGTCTCTAGGACTGATCTCCAAGTTCACACATTTTCTCGCCTCTCACCAAGGTCTCCACAGAGACAAGGGACAATGATCTTCCTAGTCACTTTCAACTGAGGCAGAATTATTGGAGCATGACCCAAGTTAACGACTGGACTGAGTGTCAGTGTTAAGCACCCAGGGGAGCGAATCCCTTTGCCTGTCGTTCAGAGGTGGCTTTGGCTTTAATAACACACATATCCTGCCTCTGTGCACCCAGAATCCTCTTAATTATTTATTTGAAAGCAACCATCAGAGACATGAGCACGCAAGGACGTTCACTGCAGCATTGTTTATAAAACAGAAAAACTACAAAGCAATTAAATCCATCAACAAGAGCCTAATTATGTAAATGATGCTCCAGTGATGGCAAACCTGTTAGAGACCCAGTGCCCAAACTGCAACCCCAAACCCACTTATTTATCACAAAGTGCCAACACTGCATTTAAACCTGAATATCTCATGCTCTGCTGCTGGAGTCTCTTGGCTCAAAAGTTGACAGAGACAACACTGCATGATCAGTTGGTCGCAAAGGGAAATATACTGTATACCTTTTTGACTTTGGTCATAAAACAGTGCAAAATGACACATTTTAAATAGACACAGAGATCATAGGTATGAAGCATTCTAAAGTGGTAGTTTTTCATTGTATTCCTTTTGCTTTGCCATGTTTTGCAGAGATTCTTCTTATCATTAGATATGTATAGTCAAAAATTATATCTTACGTAGAAAGGAAAAGATTTTTTCAACAGTCAGCCTATGTTCAGAAGTTATTGGGAAGAGTAGCTTAGGGAGTAACTTAGGCAGGGGAGGTCAGAGAAAAGAGGTTGCTCTGGAAGGAAATTTAGAAGAGAAAGTTTTATAATGTGCAGGATTTCAGGAGGGAGGGAGAGGGGAAAGAAAAAAAAGGGAGGGGAGGAAGGAGAAAGGGCGAGGCAGGAAGAGAAGACAGAGTAGCAGGGAAATACCTGACGGACTGAGTTGGTGGCCGAAGTGTGTACGCGAGACACAATAAACTGGTTTGAGATCACCTTCCCCATGCAATAAGCAATGTAATGATTCAGCTTTTCCAACTTCTTTCTTAACTAGATATGACTTCTCCCTTCATCCTGTTACTTTAAATTTTGAGTTCAATCACATACCTACTTAGTCATTGAAATACTACCCATGTGTTGTCTTAACCTGATTTGGTCTGGTCTTAAGTGTTTTTTGTTTGCTTGATATGATTTTTCATTTGTAAAGAGAAATAAGTATTCCATAGGGACTCGAATATGACGCACTTTCCGCCAAAGCCAAAAATATTGCTGCCAGTACCCTAGGCATTTGGTATAAGTGAAAGAGGAAGCCCCAGGTGAGACAGAACGGCAATTTTTTCATGGGAAGTAATAGGTGACCTTTGACCCTCTGATTTCAAATGTTATTAGCTCCAAAGAAACTTGTAGCTCTGGGCCACACAGTGCATAGGGATCTTTAAAAAATTGTCTACATTCTCAATAATGCAGTTTCCAGGAGGATGTATTACCAAGCCGCCTACATTGTTGGTGAGACTGTAAACAGGTACAAACATTGTGGAAGTCAGTACTGAGATTCCTAAAAAGACTAACGGAAATTCTATTCGATCCAATTATACCTCTTCTGAGTATCTACCCAAAAGAATTAAACACATTATAGTAGAGTGATCCATGCATACCGGTGTATATAGCAAACTGATAATAACTAAATGTTGTAGCAGTTCACCACAGTGATTGTAATTCTTTTGTGTTACAAATATATATATATATACATCTATCTATCTATCTATGGAGAATCAATGTATGTAATATAGAGCAACGATAGAGATTAGAGCTCAGCAAGCATTTTCTGCAAAGGGCCAGCCAGGTGGTACATATTAGACCCTTTGGCACCATATGTTAAATGTGTTAATACTCAACTCTATCATTGTGGTACAAAAACAACTTCAGGTAACAGGTTCACAACTGAGCATGGCGCTGTCCAGTGAAACAGGAGGTCCACTGCAACTGCTGTGCGCTGGTCAGCTCTTGGTAGAGAAGAAAGAAATCTGGATGTAGGACAGTCCCGAGTGACAGTGTTAGTTCTAAAGCCTGGGTTTTTATGGCACAAACACTACCTTGTCCTGCGCTTTCTCCAGATATCGGGCTGGTTCTCCTCAGGGCCTTGGCTTCTGTTACTCCTTCTATCTATCAGCACCTCCCTGAGACATCCTGTCGCTCGATCTCAACGGCTAGATGCTCAGCAGTCCTCGGTGACCGTCCCCTCTAGACACACCGGTCACTCTCGGTCTGTTTATTCCCTCTGTTCTCCTCACAGCCTTTCATGTCACCTGGCGTAGGTCACCCAGTGCCCGTCTGTTCTTTATGCGTGTCCTTCCCGGAAGCTGAGTGGGCAGCAGTTTTATTTTGTTGCTGTCATTGTCCTAGAACCTACAGCTGCAGCTTGTGGCAGGCACCCCAGGACTTAGGCAAACCATTTGATTTTTTGGAGACTCAATTCTTCCCTGGAAAATGATAGTATCATTAAGTCCAGTGTCTCCTAAACAGGGATTTTAGGATGGTATCAGGAGGGCATTTTTAATACTTGGATTCACATTAATATTTAATATACAAGGAATAGCTAAACCTGCAATTTAACAACACTATTGCTTGAGGAGATACTTTTTCTCCTTTGGAATTATGAAAAAATGAGCCCATCAAAACTAGGTGACAGGGCTGGGGATTTAGCTCAGCGGCGTAAGTGCCTACCTTGCAAGTGAGTGGTCGTGAGTTTGATCCTCTAAAAAAAACAAAAAACCAAAACAAACCAAAACAAAAAACTAGGTGATACATTTTAGTAAAAAATGATTCCTAGGTAAGGAAAAATCTTTATGGTATCACAAGAACAGCTCAAGACCCACTCCTCCTTAACATGTCCTTTAAACTTCTTGTTTTCATTCTTTTGCATGAGAATAAATACACCAGCTTCCCTAACATTTAAGTTGCTGTTGACTTATAAAGAAAACAATGCCAAGGACCAGGGCCAAGCCCGTTGCCTCCAGAGCGCACTACACTAGTTTGTACTCTCTAAAACAATTCGTTAGGTCAACCTCTGATCAATACCCCTTGGCAGCTCCCCAGTCCACGCATGATTTGCTCAGCCTTGAAACCTTCAGGATCTGACATGAGTATGGGGTTTGAGCCTCTCCATTTCCCTACAAGCTTTTACGTACTTTTTGCTCGGGCAGAGCAACTGACTTCTCAGCCTTTGAATACACTGCCCCTTCATTTGAAATGCCAGGTCCTTTCTTGTATACTTGGTACAGAAACCACAGAGAATATTGCCTTCCGAAAGGCCTGACTGACCACCTCTAGATCCAACAACTTATCTTCTCTGAGTACTGTTGCACGTCCATATCTTGGCCACGTTTCCATTAGAGGAAAAGCCTTGCCATACTATAATTATTTATGTTCATTTCAGTGTGTGTTGTCCTCTCCCTTCCAATTTCCACTGCCGTTAGCGCCGTGCCCGTCAGAATTCTCATCTTCCTCCTCCTTTCACCACTGTTTCTGGGATAATATCGATTTCTCATTCCTGAAATTCACCTTTCAGCAATAATCTCTTTGAAATTATTTGTACTAAATTTTACATAGCTTCTGAATGTCTGTCACATATATCTTAACTTATAGGTAGGTTAATTGTTTTTATTACTCAGTTGGGAAAAGATTCAAAAGATTATATTTTACAATTATAAATCCATCTTTTATGAATAGCTCATAATGTATAAATTAGACTTTAATATATTCAGAACTTTTACATAAAAGAGTCATTTTATATAATAAGTCTCATGAACAATTTCTAATTGTATTTCTATGTTTCATGGGAAATTTTTTTCTCTGTTCTGAAGTGGTTAATTACTGCTTGGAAATACTGCATTATATTTGTAAAACATTCTCTTGTTCATGGAAAGCTTTTGTATGGAGCATTTTATATGACCTTCACAATATGGCAGAAAGGCAGACACTACAAATTTTCATTACACAAATAAAGAACCACAGATTATAGAGGTCAAGCATCATGCTGAAGTTATATACCAGCCATTGCCTTAGCTTCTGTTAGGGTGCAGAGGGCCCCAACATTTTATGGATATAGATCTCCACTTCAAAAGTGTCCTATGTATGATCAAAGATTAGTCATCAGTTTCAGTACTTCTTTTTCTGTACACAATGACTTAAATTTTTTGTGTGTGTGTGCTGGGAATTGAACTTATGACCTTGCGTTTGCCAAGCAGGCACTTAACGCCACTGAGCTAAACCCCTGGCCAATGACTTAAAATTTACGCATCACACTGGGTGTCTAGGGACCATACAACCTTGTTGAACAAAAAAATAACAGTGGCCCTGGTCCTATGAAATAGCCACATGTCTTTCAAAACTTGTAATAGAGAAATCAAAGGTAGGAAACAAGTTTATGATGAAAAATACCATGAGATTGAGGCCTCACATCCTCCCCAGGAGCCAGGAATTTTAAAATGAGGTTCTGTGTGTTAGAAACCAGTAACACTACAATAATGTCAGCGCGAACCCAGAAAAGCTTTCTGTATTCAGGGAGTGGTTGGGCCAGTGAGAACTGTAACCGTTTTCTGTCAAGTAAGTGCAGAACTGGAACAATACAGTGTCACCCGCTAAGTCCTTAATTCTGTTTAGCTTTCACAATTCATTCTTGTACTGTTCTGATTTTGTCAGGAGCCAAAAAAATGTGCTGAGTCATAAAGCTGGACGATTCTATGTTAGATAGAAGTGTGCAGTTTATGTGACAAGCCATAGCAAATTCAGAAGCTGAATTTAATTGTTCAATTCTTTTGCCTGGGAGGATAAGGATGCTGAGAAAAGCAGATGAGAACGCATAAATAGCTGCAATAGAGTTCATAGGTGTCAAATCAGGATTAACTACTAAGGGAAAGTCTCGGTCTCTGTCCCTGTCTCTGTCCCTGTGAGTGGGGGTGTGTGCATGTAATTTTTATTTCTATCATCAGTCCTAGCTACCTTAAATATGCTGGGTAGAGATACTCATTTAATCAGCAGGGGTTTACAGTTCTAAGAAGAAAGTCTCTGTCTCTACAAGGCACAGATTTAAATCTGTGGAATTTTGTTTCTGAAACCTCGATCTTCTTATCCATTCAAAGCAGTAGTAAGATAGAATCTGGAACAAGCAGAACTCACAAGGGGTCTCAAGGCTCATAACCTAGCCATGACTTGTTGACAACTTGGTGAGTGACCTTGGAGAGGTGATGGGATCTTGGTAATCTTCACCATCAGCTATAGCTCTCACAGCTGAGCATTCTGGAAATCAGAGCCTCATATCTTTGTTCTTAGTCTCTCATTAATATTCATAGGGTAGGTGTAGAGGCTTCTTGATGAGATTTTAAAAATCTATACACAAAACTGTTATTCTTTACATAACTAAGCAAGTAAAAATGTTGCAGAGCACAAGGTTTTGTGTCTTTTGAGCACAAAGCACATAAGGAGATTGGAATAAATAATCCCCAAAAGGATCCCCACCAGGCTCCAACCATGCTTTAGAATTCTTGCCCCTCACTGAGCGATTCAGTACACATTCCAAATTCCAATTCTGTTCCAGTCCGATTTGGCATGCTATTAAGACATTATTATGATTAATTGATAACTTGGTATTTCCTTTGCTGCCATTCAGACATTTTTCAAGACCAGAACTCAGTGTCCTCTGGCCCTCATTCTCTACCAGATTCTAAGGCAAATACCAGAGTTTAGTCATTCAGGTTAGAATATGCAGAGACCACCCATGATTTTGCAGGATTATTTTTTCTTGTTTAATTCTAACAATCAAAAATTACTCAACTGGAGGGACTGAAAGCAAACAAATCTCACTTTTTTATAGTCAGAAACAACTTGTAATTGGGCAGGTCCAGCAATACAAATGCAAAGTTGTTCCTATTACTTACTGAAGATGAAAAATGATTAGGTATTACATGAATGCAGCATACATGTTAATCTGTCTCACAGTCTTCTTTCTCTGTCACATTACTGGGTTGCTAGGTATAAAATAAAGGCATTCACAGAAGCTGAACCGCTGGTGACACAGTTTGATTGTGATGGTGTTGAGCTTGTTCAAGGTTATTAAACCTAACACTGTGAAGGTCTTTCCTTATGCACTCCCTACTGATTTCTGTATCTTACTGGCTTCTTCTTATCTGAGTGTATTATTATAAAATCTCTTTGGAAGACACTAATCTATTCCTTAGCTTTCTCTAAATATATTAATTTAAATTTGATGGATATAGAAATGAACATGAATTCAAAAGTAGACATAACGAATCACTGTGGAGAGCACAAAAAATACAGATTTTGTATTCTCTTCAGTGACACCATGATTCATGATTTCTTCTGTTTTCCAGCTCCATGCATCGTTACTTTAATGAAGAGTTCCAATTTCTGTAAATCCGATTCCAAATGAATTTCTGATAGCAAGATTCTTCTAGGAAAAACTATGGCTAACTTCAAAAAGAATATTATGCTGACTTCCTGATCCCCCAATCCATTCTTTACCCAGCAGTGAATGAGTTAGTTCATTTCCCCTCTTCATAGATTAGTCCCTCATGCCTCCTTATAGTTTTTCTTATTTATTTTCATACATTGAAGTAGGTAGATTTAATTGAGCAATTCATACATTATTGTGCTAATCCATCATCATTAAAATCCCCGGTTTACCATAAGGTCACTGTCTGTGTTACCTGTTCTATGCATATTTTAAAATGGGTCATGTTCAAGTATTCATCATTGTAGTATCATACAGAATAATTTTACTGATATTTTAATTACTTTTTCAATTTTTACTTTTTATTGGTACAAGTTTGCAGTACATAACGATCGCATTGCTCTTGGGGAGTTGGTGGGTGTGCATGATGATATAGCTCATGGTATTCCTTCCCTGCACTTCAAAAGCATTCAGTGATTTCCTGTTATTTCTAGAACAGAATCAAGATCCTTAGCAGGTCTCACAGGCCTTGGCTAGTCACATACCAGATCTCTTCTACAAGTCATTCTTTGCCAAGCTCATTCATCTCACTAACTCCAGTTGTACCAGTCTGCTTCCGGATTCCCACCTGCTCCAAATAAAGTCATGAGTGAAACACATAATGTGGTCAGTCAGTCTTTAATTTCAATACTGTTTTTTGAAAATAAAGTTTTTATGATCTGGTGTTGGGTGTATAAGTGAAGGTGGTCCTGCACAGTTTGAAATTTCAAACATCAAATTTTTATAAGTAGCAATTTCTGAACTGCCTCCCTGCAAAGAATTCAAAGTTCCTTATAGATTATCCTAAGATTTCTGTTTGACACTTGATGAGTGTGACACTGTTCTGAAAGCAAGGTAACTGTAAGTGATAATTACTCAAAATCATGACGTAAAGACCAAGTATCCTAGTTCATCCTTCGATCTAAATCCCAAATCCTGAGTATGTGAAATATCTTAGGTCCTATCTACAGTATTCATTAGAACACTTTGTCCTTCCTGGTAAATGAGAGCTTGTTTCTAGCTAGTGATGAATTACTCAAAGAAAATCATAGAAAACACAGAAACACATACTTCTACACTACTGAAATCAGAATGCTATTGACATTAGTTTTAATGAATGCTCACATATTGTTCTATCAGTCATGAGAGAAGTTTATACTATACTATAGTGCTAGGTGACCCCAAAACATGTTTATGTAGTTATTTTTCACTTTGGGTGCCACGGGAGTCAATGATATGTGCATTCCTGTTCTGTAGTGGTTCTGCTTGAGTCCATGGAAGACGAACAATGATCAAACATCATCCTGCGACAGGTCCCGATATTAATGATATGAAAGTGAATTACTATGAAAGTGATGTTCATTTCTACAACTATACAAGACAAAATATGCAGGATAAGTGCTTCTCTGTGCTTGCAGTTTTAACATGTAAATCTTTCCATCATAATTAAGGAAAGAAATATAAACAGAAGCTTAGCCCTGGAGCTGCTAATCGCATGTACTTCATTAAACTCGGTGCTGTGTGGAGCTCTGAGTTTAGCCATTACATGGAGAATTTGAGAATGGCCAATCGGAGTTCTACTCACTTGTTTTTTACTTGATTTATACATTAAAGGCAACTATTCAACACCAATCTATACGAAGCTTTTTTAATTTCTGAGAAAGTACAAAACTTTACATCCTTGTACCTCTTTTTAAAATTATTCTGTATTCTAAAAAACAGCTCTCAAAAGACTTGTGATAAAAGACCATTTAACATTTTTTGAATCCATTATCAACTCATAGTTTTATAAAATGTCATAAAATCATAATGTGCTCTTGAAATGCTTTGCCTGGCCAACTTGTGTAGCTTCATTTCTTGTACATATCCTTCCTTTCAAATGTGCATGTCCTCTGCTCATTTGTACTACTCTGATTGCTATTTAATATTTAAAGTCTGATAGATTCCTCATGACACAGTTATTGTCCATTTGAGCTTTGATCACTATAAGTAATATGGAGAATATGTGTGTGAATCCTGCTGTCGTTTTCACTTGGACCACCCAGAATGAAACACGAAATGATAGCCTGCTACTGTTTCCGGCTATCACTGGGGACAAATGGCTCCACTGTCTCAGCTCCTCCCTTGTAAACATGAAGAGTATTATCAATGTCATTACTTCCCCAAGAACCGTGTTGGCATTGGCAAACAGGATGACAATCCTGGATTCTTTTCAATGTCATTTGAGGACTTCCTAACATAGGTACTGGCTTGCTGACAGGCTAAACATTCTTTTAAACTTTCTTTTATAATAATAGATGACTGAATGTAAGCAGTTTTAAATTGCATTCTTGCTTGACTTACACCTAAACATCTATTTTTTGAATTAAATAAGTACTATATGAAATAATCCTCCCCACTTAAAAAACCTAGCAGGAATTTTCCAAGATTTAAGTAACATGGAATTTGATTACACAGTGTATTCTGGGGCTTCACCACAGCAGGCTGTGGGTACAAGTCAGGCTGAGTATGACTTAAGCATTGTTTCAGTGTGATTTTGCAAAGGATTTCATTTAATGCAGATTAGTAAATTTATTAAGCTGTTGATAATTGAAGCCTCTTAGGTTTAGTAAGTACCATCCAGTGAGGTAGATTAGTGAGGTTTAATTTGTTGCTCTCAAATAGCAAACCAAGACTTAGCAGAATAATTACATCTCCTCTGTGGGCTAATAAAAGGTGACATCATAATGGTGCTTTGGGCCGTTTCTGCATTTGTGCAGTTTCCTGCACACCTCTGCCTTTGGAGTTTCCCATTTCCCTCCAGTGACACCAAAACCTGAAATACATGACATAGGGAGAAATTGAAGATATAGTCACATGAGATAGGATCCTCAAGTGTAAGCATTCATTTTAGGCCAAACTGCCCTCCATAATCATTTTTCTACTGTTCCCAATTTTCTATTTCTTCATCTTAATTATATCTCTGCTGAGGATAGGAACAGTGTTTCTCTATGATTCCTTATTGGTGAGTACAGAATCTGGCATGCAGTCTCTCCCAGTAATGCCATGCATCCAATCAACTAATAAATAAAATTTTAAAAAAGAATTCATTTTATCAAGTGACTTCGCAAGGACACTTGGTATGGGTCATGGCAACTATGCCAATGACTGCACAATATCTTAAAAGAACAGAGGGCAATGATGTATGGCTTCTTTATTTTAGCAAGTAGTGATTTTATTTATGACTGGCTATTAACCATTGGTCCATTTTACTATAAAAAATAGTAACAAACCTTATAATGATTCATGAGTACTTAAGCTCAGGTATTAGAAAGAAGTACTCAGACCAGAGCACAGTACTTCCTGGAGACCTCATCAATGTCTGCCTTTTTCTGGCTATTTTTATTGTGCTTCCACATGCACAGCACCCCATGGTCATGACTGGTTGGACCAGTGGACAGTGGAGGTGCTTAGTGTAGGAGCAGAAAACTCACACTCTGACCACTACCCTGGACTTATAGGTTGCTCCTAGGGAGAAGCTAACCAATCATCTTCCATTTCTTAGAAATCTGAATTTAGAAATTTAGAGAAAATGAGCCAGAAGGCATGAGGAACTAATGCAGAGAAGTGTGAAGGTAGAGAGTTTCCGACTGAACACAACACTTAAGACCTTCACAGGAGCAGAGTAAGGAGAACACAGGCATTGCCAGTGTGTTTCATAGCACCTGGCCAGGTAGAGCAGAAATACTCTGTATGAGAGAAATCAGGCAGGCAGTGGGAGACCCAGAGATGGAGAAAGCCAGTCCTATATCTGCGTTCTTTCCCTAGTGCAGGTCTTCTCAGTATTCCAGGGTCACTGTGATTTTCTCTCCTCTGACTTGAAATGAGTGGTTTTCATCAGTACATCTAGGGAAGGCAAAACAGTAAACTTGTACGAGGCAACAGATACCCAAAGCTAGTTTTTCACATTTCAAAGATCCAGCTGAGATTCTCACTTGATGCCCCTGGCCCTGTGGGAAAAGAAATTGACATTCAAAGAGAAAAACAATTCACTCAGGTTCGTATCACTAACACCTAGTGAAACCAGTACTTAACCTGGCTGGAAGCCTATGTCCTCTAATCTCATCACACTCATCTATAGCTTCTAGAAGTATTTTCATCTCTATTGCAGGACAAGTACAGAGAGATGAAAACATTCCTTGCACATCAGAGGCAGGATCCTGGGAATTATTTTGCACTCGGCAATGGCTGTAGTTTTAGTTCTGAACACCTTCAGATCTCAGATGTTGCAATGTCTCACTTAATGTGATTCATCTAAGGGAATTTTGATTTTCAGTATTTGAGCAATTGTTTTCTAGGTCATATTTAGAAATGTATTTTCAACAATACATACAGGAACATACATTTACAGTGAGATTCACCCCTGTTAGGTCTCCATTCTTTACTAATCACAATGAAAGGCCTCCTAGTGAGGTGGTCTGTGTTATAGCTTGCAATGATCTCTTTAGAGACAGAACCCAAAGGCAAACTCTCCATTTGTTTTATTATAATTTATTTACTGTATCCATCTTACATTATAAAAGTTGTGCTAACTCATTGAGGCCTTTTGTGGAAATTGTTAAAGAAATGAAGAAAGTGAATATTCCCTTTAATCCCAATTCCCACTCATAAAAATCTCGGGCAACCTGTTGCCATTTGTTCTTGATAGAAAAGTGTAGAATACACCACCAGCTTGAAAATCAAGTATCTGCTTTCTCCCTGGGATGCAGTGACCTGGCAAAGCACGCATAACTGAATTAACCATTCATCTGAGAATGTGTTGACTGGGCAGGTTGGGGCAGAACCAGTGATGACCCCAGCATGGGGCAAAGTGTGCCTGTAGCAAGTGGCCAAGTTGCTCATTACAGGGGTGATATGGCATTTAATGTAAGCACCCCGGACAGTTTCCATACAGGGGTGCCTTTCGCTCTTGCAACATTCTAAGCATGCTTGGTTTATGTCCCTGCTCCACAGAACTAGGAGACATGTATCCTAATTTAAATGATTAAAAAGAAATTATGATCATATTCAAGACAATTATGAGCATCATAGTATATTAGATAACAGGTTTAGGAAACAAAATTTTGTGGGCAGCACTCCTACAAATTGTCCTCTCAAGAGTTTGTGAAAAAATACACATCGTAATGGCTTGCTCATAGATTTTGAATCTCTGAGTGAGGGTGAGTCTCAATCTTTAATTTTTTTTTTTATCTTTAAATAATCAGCACAGATAATTACACGAAAGACTCATGGAGAAACTCTGCTAACAGTTTTTCTTCATCGGGTTCTCAAAATTGGCAAACTTGTAAAGTGGTTAACTTGGAATATGCCAAAGCCCTGCTGCTGCTTGATTACTTTAGGTCCCCCACCCGCACCGTCTCCCTCCAACACCTGTACTGTCGTTTTCTAACTCCCCCGTTTCCCTCTCCTTTAGTCATGCACAGAGGCATAAGAATAACTTTCTCAGAGCAGGATTTCTCAGCTTTGATACTACTGACTACTGAACGAGTGAGTAATTTGCTGTCTTGTGCCCTGAAGACATTTAGCAACGTCTCTGGTTTGTGCCCGTTACCTATCTGTAGCGTCTATATCTTCTGTTAGGACAACCCAGATTGTCTCCAACCATTGCCTAATGTCCCTTGGGGGCTAAATTTCTCCTGGTTGAAAACCACTGTCCTTAAAGCTCAGGAATGAGTATGAGTATGTTTAATCTCTTCTTCCATTGTCCAAACATGTTATCAAGGCATTTAAATACCAATGTGATCTACCTCTAAGCAGCAGTTCCAACTTGTTTACTGTTAAATCATTGATTCTCACTCTTCACCAAAGTAGCTAATTTCTCCCATGAACGTCTGATTCTGCCTTTCCTCAGGTCTGTGTACTCTTTCTGTCTTGCTTGCTTACAAGGAAAAACTGATTCCTTTGAAGCTCAAATCCATTTTCTCCAAAGTTGTTCTTGATTTTTGCAATTATCTCTGCTCCTTCTTTGAGTACTGTTACTTTTGCTTCTACCTGAACTTTATTCAATCAAACTTGTCTTACAACCAATGTCTTCCACTATCTCTTTCTCCCTTGATGAAGTCTACACCTTATTTCTGTCCAAGTTGCTGGTAATTGGCATAGGGACAACAAAAGTTGCCCTTATTATCTACATAAAAGAATAAAAATTTAGTATCTAAAGCATACAAAATACAATATTTTAAAAAAGTTTCATATGTTGTGAGTGATTCTCCAAAATAATGAAAATAAAATTAAATGTGTATGTTATAGGCTTATATCGTTTTACCATTTAGCCAGAGTATTAACTATCAACATTTTAAAAAAATACATTTGAATTTTTATTAAGCCTTTAAAGATTGTTAAGAACAAACTAGTAAATCATAAGCACTCCACATTTAGCAAAACTAGTACTAAAATGTTCATATTTTTTATTTCTTTTAATAAATATAAATTATACAACATCATCTTTGAAAAGCACTGATTCAGTGTGCTCTATTAGCATCTTTAGTAGAATTTGATACAAAGCGACCTCCCAAGGTGTTCTAGGCTTTAGGAATTTTGCGATCATTGGCTCAACAGTAATTTAAAGCAATTAATTTTCCTCTATTTCCCCCTTGTTTCCTTGTGCCCTTATTTTATATTGTATAACAAATGCATGCAGTGATCTTAACCTTCCAACCTCAGCCTCAGCTTCAAAGCATTTATTTCTACAGCTCAGTGACCAAAAGATTTGAGTATATAATGAGGATTTTTGAGGAAGAAACGTTGGTGATGATGGGAGTCCTTTGAGATTTTTTTTTTAATTTGCGAGTGGTGTCACATTTATAAACTGTTGTGGGAGGATATGAAACCAGATAAACCAAAACAAACAAAATTGAGTTGTAGGATTGTTCTTCTATAATGAAATCTGGAGTAACATTTTGCCTGGAGTTACCAATATAAATGACCCAACCTTATCATTCAGATTTTTTTCCCATTAATATTACCTACGTCTTCTGCCTGGGCTTCTGCTCAGAAACAAAGAAGACAGATGATTTGAATTCAGGCGATTTACTTCAGAGTGCTCCATTCCTTATTAAATCCAAATTGTGTCCTGTTGGCATAAATCTCCTTCCTTCCTTAATGTTGAAGTTACCAAAGAAAAACACAAGTTTATTTATTTAAAGTCTGGAAATCACTTCAAAGAGCTCACTGACAAAAATGATTCATAACTTTATAATCACTGATCTAAGGTGCTAATAAAACAGTGATCAATAAAATAAAATATAAAAGTGCTTTCTTTTTCATTATTAGAGCTAACTGAAAACTACCCATGATGCAAATTGAAAGGTGAAATTTGATGCTAAGCTGCTGATGGCACTAAATGCCTCCCCCACCCCACCCCAAGAATCACTGTAGGAGAGAGTTTCCCTGGGAACCTGGAATGACATGAACAGATTTGTGGCTGACAAGTATAAATTTCTTATTCTGACAGTCATGATTGTTTTGTCTACATTACAGTTAAGGGGATGAGGCAATCCATTCAAATCTAGTGTCTTCTGAGTAGCGGGGTATCCACCTTGAGTTTCAACATATTTTTCAAACAATCCATTTCTTCTTTTCCACTAAGAATGGTTTGCTTCTTTTCAACTACATAGAAATGCACACTCTCCTATGCATGAAAACTTTAAACTGGGCAAAAGCAGAGATGTTACAAGACTCTGCATATCTCTTCCATAGCTGTCATATGATGAGGAATAACATCAACAATTGTGCAACTGCAGTATGACAAGTGTGAATGCCCTAATTGGTCAATTAGACCAGAATGATGAGGGGTTTTTTTTTGTTTGTTTGAAAAAACCAATGTCACTTCTAATCTATTAGAGCAGTAATGAACAGCCAAGTAGTCCATTTCCCACGGATATCTTCAAAGCACTACAGACTGCCATTTGAACCATTCTTTAATTGTATCTGGCACGGATTGTGGAATGCACCATAGAATCAAGAAGGCGTGTTAACTAGATTGGCCTCCCCGAGTCACTATGATGCTGAAGCTTTATGTGACTAAAGCAGACTTAGTTTCAGGCTTTACTATACACCAGGATAAGCATCCTGCACATAGTAGGTGCCTGGAACTTTAAGTTTTAATGACAACACATTCGCTTTTATTTCCTGTGTGGCTAATGGGAGTTAGAAATATTTTTTTTGCCCTTGTTTTTGATGCTGATGTTGTTGTTGTTGCTGGGGGTGTCTGTATTTAATTAAATCTTCCATGTAAAATTTTCTACAAAACTAAAAGGAAAGTAGGTATTATCAGATATTATGTATTTTCTAAGATGTTTCTCAGAAAAGCTTCTCTCTTATTCATTAGGGAAATTTACTTTTGAATTTGTATTTCTATTTGCAGGTACGGTATATATTTTGCTTTCAACATTTGCTTATTGCCTTATACCTGCTATTAATGCATATTAAATTCTGTTTTCTAAAAATGTAATGGTCATTGGGAGGGCTGTGTCATCTTGTTTTCCAGATCCAGTGGTAATTTACTAACCACTGCCACCCAGCTAGCTATATTAGCTTAGGGAAGGCACTGATGACTCCCAGGTCAACCGTGAAAAGAGGAGGTGATGTGGTCCCTTCTGCCTAACCTTTCTCTAGGTGCAGGGGTGAAGATGGCCAGCCTCGAATGAGAAAGGATTGAGTCAGCAGTACTTCTGGTGAAACGTGAAAATGAACTCACACCCACACACATCAACAACCTACAATTTCATGCAGGAAACGGCCCTGAAGAATACTACTGTTGAGCTTGGTAGTGAAAAAAATTTGCCTAAATAACAAATGCAGTGAATAGAGTTTGAAAAATAATTTGCTGAATCTACACGAGGAATAGTGGGAAGAGGCAGTCTGTGTGGGGGAAGGAAAGGAAAAAATGTCTGCTATGACAAATTAAATAAAATAGAATGATAAACTTGCCTTAAAACAACCCCACAGAATTTAATACCAGAAAAACATGTTAAAAGAGTTCAAAGTGGCTAGGAAGCACGAGTGAGGAGGGTGGTAAGGGATTTGTGTGTGCTAAATGTCATGTGGTCATTATCTGACTTTTCAAGCTGTGTAATAAAACTATATAAAAAGAATTAAAATAGCAATAATAAAAAACTGAACATGACGCTGGACCAGTAGTTATCTTTCCAGCTCCCCTGGGTTAGGTAAAATGAGTGTGTGTTATCTACCGTGAGGCAGTGGGTTTGGCACCACGTGACTGAACCCAAATGACAGCCCTATAGGCACTTTGGTCCCTAAATCCCAGATTAAAGAACTCAGGCTCAGAGCTCTAAAGCTGTCCCCAGGCCACAGGGATCACCAAGCCACCTGTGATCTTCAACCTTTTCCCTCTGCCTTTCATGCACTTACCATATTTTAAAGTCTAATTGCACCATATTAGTAAGTGTAATTTGAAAATTTATAAGCCATTAAGTTACTCTTGTCCCTCTTACAAATCTGTGACAGGGTGGGCGCCTGGATAACTGTAAGCCTTTGTTTTCTGGAAGGGGGTAGGGGAGGTTCATGAAGAATGAGAGGAAAAAATGGGAAAATGATCTGAGACTTTTTTTTTTCTCAAAGTGAGAAACTCATACTGTGTTTGCATCTTGCTCCTTGAAGTTGTGAAAGACTAGATACAGAAATTAGTCATTCATAACATTGTAGAATTTACTTTCTGAGCCATAAAGGTATTTTATACTACTAAAAATGGGATAAGTTACCAACATTGAGTATCTTACAGAGAAAGAAGCCTCTATTATAGTCAAAACACAAACTGGGCACCAGTAGAAATAGGGCAATTTCCTAGGCCAACGCCTCTCTGCCTTTACATTAGTGGGGTTAGATCTTGAATTTTGAGATTATTTATAAAGCTGATTTCTGGCCTATGATTACTTTCGGAGGGAATAGTGTTAGCTGAGTATTGCTGGGGCAAAAAGATTTTATAGTCTTTAAACAGTTATCTTGAATTGGGTGGAGTTGCACATGCCTAGAATCCCAGCAGTCTGGGAGGCAGAAACAGGAGGATTGCATGTCCCAACGTAGCCTGGGCAGTTTAACAACTTGGCAAGATTCTGTCTCCAAAACAAAACAAAACAAAACAAAACAAAACGGCCAGAAAAGTAGCTCACTATGAAGGTCCTAGACTTAATCCTCAGCACTGAAAAGCAAGTTCTATAATTCAACCCAATTCAGTTTTGGTTATTTTAGTATTTTATGCTTTAGGAATGAAAAACTCTCAATACATTGTTCCTTCTTTAGATTCAAGTTTTCCATTTACCTATTTGATTCACCGATCTGACTTCCATATTCCTGCCTAAACCAAAACCAAAACTAAAAAGCAACTGCTTCTGCACACAGGTCAGGAGTTTATACATGGAAATTCTAAATCTCAGCGAGTAGTAGGATCTAAGCAGTTAAAATCAGGAATTATTTTCCCAACCATACATACTGGAATAGTTCATTGCTTGAACAGAAGAGGAATGCTCTGGGCTTATTATTCTGGTTCTTACCACCATCATAGGTCTAGGGGAGCTATTTAATTTCTATCAGAAGAAATATACCCACTCTAAGAACCTTGGAAGGTTGTTCATGTACTGTAACATGAGATGATATTTTAAACAAGTACAAAGCACCATTTGGCTACAACGTGTTCTGAAAGAGAGTTGATACTGATGGTCTACTTCCCCAGTGGACAGGCTCCTGAGCTGTCAGGCACAGAGACTGCCTGAGTTAGCAACCCTGCCTTTGCTAATGAAAATATTCCCCCTAGGTCCCCTAAATTGGAAGGATGGAATAATCACCGTAGGGAGGTTTGCTTGTGACCTCACACAGACCATGCCAGGGGCCTGGGCTAGAAAGCTGGCTTAGTCACAAGAACTCCTAGCTTGGGCTTTCTCATCCACAGAAAGGTTCTGCTTCATAGGGTTTTTTTTTTTAAGGTTTCAGTGAAAAACAGTAGGGGATGGCTAAGGCAGAAAGAAAGGTCTCTTATAAATGATAAACATTATGGAAATCAAAGTAATAACGATATACAACTAATATAGAGAATAGTGTAACACAAATATCAATGTCTCAGTGATGATCATCAAGTATAACATACAGTACATACATTTTTAGTGGTATCATGATGACTTTGGCATTGCTTAAACATGGCATTGCCTAGACGTGGCAAAATTGTGACCCTGTACACTTTACTGTGATGGGAGGATTTCAATTCATGGAACCAAAATCATGTTACATTGGAAGCAAAGTACCTCCTCCCCAAATCCCACATGTGGCCAGATTAAGGGACTAAGAGTAATTAAAGATTGACACAGAGTGAAGAAGATTAATATTAGAAAAGGATTACATCAAAGAAAGATTTACATCAAAGGACTCTTTCTCTTTTCTTCCACCAAAGGCCTGGGACTCGAAAGAAGTCTTATGCAAAACACTCTAAGCCTCTCAGTTGCTTTAAAAGGAATTGAAAAATATGAAGAGGTAAGCACATATTTATTCTGCTGAAAAAAATGCTAAAAATTATAATATGCTTAAGGAAGAAATGCCATACTACAGGAGAAATTAGGTCATAAATATCCAAGAACTTGGGAAGATTGTTGGAGGAGAAAACATATCACAGAAATGTGCTCCTTGTTGAGCTACAAAAATGCAAACTTCCTCATGTGATATGCATGTAAATGCAGTGGATATTTCTCTGTGAAATGTACATAGGTAAACAACTTTTACATGAACAAACGACATGAACAAACAAAAAGGAACATTTTCAGTGGGGTTGCCAGTGACACTGCCAGCTAGGGGAAGGCAAAGGTAGGACCCAGAAGAGGCTTGCTGTGGTCTATGGCGTCAGTAGATGCGCATGCAGGAGGGAGCGTAGACCACTGTATGGGCTTTCTACAGCTGTACCACTCTGGTTTGCAACACTCAGCAATGGTGTATCATGAAACAACTCTTTATAAACCAAGACCCATGCCTTTGGAGCAAAGGAGAAGGATATTGTGATCCTGTTTCATCCATTCATTTGTTCAACAAACAATCCTGGGGGATCAGCCACAAACCAGGTGCAATTTAGACACTTGGGAGTATAGTCTTAACCAAACATGGGACAAGGTAGCGATGAAAGGGTTTGTGTGCTTGCAAATTCTTTGTGTTTGTGACTTCTACAAAATAACAGAAAATGCAACATAAAGCCTCGCCAGGGTTAGGATCTATATCTTCCTGACTGATATACAAAATTGTGTATTTATGTAGCACTTGATAATTGGTTACATAGATGTTAGTAGATCCTGATAATACTACTACTTGAAATAGATCTTCTTGAGGACCTGCCTTCAGGAAGCTTGCACTTTAGTGCTCTACTGCTATCAGAACCTATTGGGAGACTGGTACCCTACAGTCAAGTTTGTGAACATGAACTAGGGAAAACAGCAAGAAGTGTATAACCATTCAGCATTGGTTTAATGGTTGATTGTACAGGGTGCTAGTGCCAGGGCTTTGGAAGATCTTTAAAGTTTCAGAACCTCTATTTCCTCTTCACCCCGAGAAGGTAGAAGTAGTACCTATCTTCAAAGTTCACTGAACAACAAGTT
Source organism: Hydrochoerus hydrochaeris (assembly GCA_004027455.1). NCBI lineage: Eukaryota > Metazoa > Chordata > Mammalia > Rodentia > Hydrochaeridae > Hydrochoerus > Hydrochoerus hydrochaeris. Next base: position 330,256 of record PVLA01000192.1, on the reverse strand, counting down.
AGATATTATACATGAAATCACCCTGGAAATAGCCAAATGTTATTTAACCACTGGTACTATTATGATCATTCTGTATGTTGGCCCAAGTGGACACAGGGCTCCAAAGAGACTCAGATTGGCATTGTGCATTCTTAACAGAATGCTCATGTGCACAGAACTTTGTATTTTATTTTAGTGTTGAATGATTAACTTTGCACAGATTTTATAAACCTTAATTATTTTAATAACTGGACAAGACCACATGGACTGTTGTGAATAGGAATATCAGTCTGCAAAATAGCTTATACTCCATGCGTGCTGAGATCCAGAGGAGCATTGCTATAATCCAAGTTCTTTTAAATTAAGCTAGATAATATCTGCATGGAATCCTTGTTTCTTTTCCTCCATATCTGATATTTTAATTAGAATTATCTAACACAGTGAAATAATTGATTACAGATGACCTTTAGTAACTTCCATGTGTTTTGATAAAAGACAACTAGATTACAGAAAATTCCCAGTATTGAATAGGAAAGAGAATTTTTACATAGTTACTGATTAAATTTTCCTGTAGAAAACATCATTTTCAATGAATTTACCACACTGCTAAATACTGAGGTGAACCTGCACTGGGGATTTATTTTATTGGTAGGGAAGAACCTCAGAAAGACCAAAGGAACAGCCCACACACAAGACCTCAAACAACTCAGAAATTATAGAGAACATCGCATAAGTAACATACCCAAAAGACACAGAAGATCTGACTAGATATGACAGTCATGCTAGGTAACAGTAAATTAGGAATCAAGGGAGTGATTCACCAGAGCTGACACTAATGAAATCTCATCACAGAAGGAAAGTGTCCCCTCTTAGAAAATGCATTAGTAGTGAAATGGGTCAGAGAACAGGTAGCCTAATGGATCAAAAGAACTAGACATGTAACTGATAGGTCACAAGAAAGACAATTAGAGGTTAGGAATGCAGGTACCGAACTACAGCTACATATGAGAAGTAAGTTCTTATATCCTATAGCACAATAGGTTGAATCTCACAACAATTTATTATATAGTTTATAAAGAGCTGGGAAAGAAGAGATCAAAGGTTCCCAGCACAAAGAAATGATAAAAATTTAAGAAACAAATGTTAGTTATCCTGACCACAACATATAGTAGTCATGTAATGAATGAATGCATTGTTCCCCATAAATATATACAATTGTAATGTGTCAAAAAAAATCAAAATTAACAAACAGTAGTAACAATAACTTTCCCTAAACTGGGATTTGGAGACACACTTCATTTTAGACAGAAATATGAGATGAAGTTCATTCTCTGCAAAAAAGAGATAGAAATCAGAACAATAATAATTCATAAAAATACATTTTGCAAGCTATTCATTGTGTTTGTTACACATTCTGTTTCTACAGTGGCAGAACATCTAAGTAATTTTGAAGATGTTCAAAATTCCACCTGCCTTTCTAGATGCCTTTCTAGATGCCTTTCTAGAGTGGGCTACACTGTGCAGCTTCAGCCTCGTGGAAAGGGTGATTTCATCTCTCAAATTTATTGAATTTATTTATCTGATTTGCTCAGTTAAACTGAAGGTCTAACACCCTGGAGAACAGATTGAGATCTGGATGAATTTTCTACTTCAGCTATACATACTGATTACATTAATCAGATAACTATCATATCTTCAATTTCTTTAAAGAGATAGAGCCAGTCACAGAAAACAAAGAACCAGATGCTAGAAGACAAAAATATTCAAAGATGACTGTGAATGAATTATTATACCAAGAAAAGAGTACTAATCAATTTTTTAATAGAGACAACCAGCACTTTCAGCAACAAAAGAAATTTAAAAATAGAGCTGTTTGTTCACAACTGATGTTCATGGTGTAGTTAAAATATCTTGACACTTATTAATAAAAGCCTAGCATATTCACTGTGGATCATCCTTGGATTATATTAGGAAGGTTTTAATAAAAAGATTACTACTAACCAATAACACTGATGAGATTTGTAGCTAGTGCTTCCACTAGGAAATTTATGCCTTATTAAAATGAATTTCTCTAGTTTACAACAATTTTCCATACGTCAAAGTAGTGTAAAGAATTGCTTGGCATCACGGAACATCTGGAAGCCAAACAGAGGTTATAAACAAACTTTCAATAGGTACAAACATGGAGGTAAATCAGAGAATGAATATCAAGATTTAATATAAGACCTCTACCCTGATTACCCAGCAATTTTACTGGGTGAGTTTCGATGATACAAGACTGTTGTAAAAGCTCTACAAAATCTAGGCTGAATTTTGAAGGGAAAATTAATTTTCCCAAAAAGGTAAATTCCTAGAAAAATGATAAAATCTGTAGCTAACTATCCCCAACTGGGAGAAGGATCTGATTTCATTTAGTGGAGACAGAAGCAGCTCAGGATACAAATGGCCTGAAAGACTGAAGAAACAATGGCTTCTAAATTATGCTGATAACCTAAAAGAGTATTTTCTTTATGGCTTATGTACCAGTTCTCTGGTGGTTAATAGCGTTTTCAGTGAAGTTCAAGGAAGATCACATTGGCAAATTATTGCAAGGCCCAAATTGTCTAGGTAGCTGTCATTAACAGATGATTAACAATTCAACACAAAATAAATCATTAACTTCAGTTTCTGCAACTTGCCAGCTCTGGGGATGCCCAAGCTTGAATACGGCCCCTGATGCGTCACATCCTGGGACATTCACAACAGTCTCTATGTTAGTTTTGTAGGTACCTATAGTCTCACTAATGGCTCACACTAACTTTAGAAGTAGGTGTTTTACAAAAGTTGTCTTGGTTTTCCTTTAGTTCTGCCAGTTTGAAAGAGGATACCAGAACTGCTGATCAAATCGGACTGAACCAGCCTCCTAAGTTCGAACCCTTACTAGAAATGAAAGTGGCTCAAGTTGCAATCTTTGTGAGAAAACTGCCTAACTGGCAAGTCCATCACCAAGATGAAGTTTAAACTACAGAAAAAACATACAATCAGTTAAAGAAACTAAAGAAAGGCCAGTATCCACATCATGTGTTCTGAGAATCAGAGTAGGGTGAGAGGAAAAGAGAGTTTTCATTTTATAAAAGAGGATAAGGTATCATCCCTGAGTGGAGACCTATCACCACATTTTACAGCCTTTAAAGATGGCTTGTTCCTAGAGGCAACCATAAAGATACTCTCTACTTCATTAAGATGGGTTTTTGTGGCAAATCTGATCATATCTTTGAGCTCTTCTGCACTGCCTTGGTGTCCAGACTTAAGACATTGTGACCCCTTCCCCACTGTGTTTACTCATATCATACTGAAGAATGACTGAATGCTTCAGTTGGCTAATCAAGGAGTAAATGTATACGACAGGAGCCTAGAATTATAGAATAGAAGCATTATAGTAGCTTTAAAATACCTGTAGAGAATATAAGAATAAGGATTGCATATACAGTATTCCTACTTTTTTTCTTTGACAGAAGAAACACTTAAAAGAATCTCGAGCTAGAAGGGCTCTTAAAAATAAATTTACTGAGAAAGAAAAATCAAGTTCCAACTAAGCAAATCTTAACTTTGAAGAAATAGAAAAAAATCAAACTTTGAAGTCAAGCAATAAGTTGCTAGAAAATCAAGTGAATAAGGTACAAGCATGAGCCATGGTTTTAAAGACAGTGTAGAAATGAAGGCACTAAAAAAAAAAATTACAGTGAAATTTGGAATTCAAGGCACAAATAACAGATAAATAGACCATAGTATTGTAGAAATAGATTATTATAATTGAAAGATACCCAAATAATAACTTTACCTCAAAAAAAATCCTGGAAGTTATAACACAAATCAGGAGTATCAGTCTGTTTTAAAATTTTTTCTAGTTTCTTTGCACTATAAGTAACTGATTCACTTTAGATCAGTGATGGGAAATCTTTTAGAGCTTTTGGTGATACAAACAACCCTCTGCGGCACATGTGCCGTGCATTTGCCTCCACTGACTTAGGTCAACCTTTATGCCCTTCTTACTTCTGCTGGCTGGTCACTGAGCAAACCTGCTGCAGACCGAGGCTTCTGAGTCCACCCTGAATCTTGGCAGTGGCCCAGACTGATGTCTGGTTTTAGGTTCGTGAGACCGGCAGTGTGATTGTACATTCTGTTTAAAGGAAGATTCTGTGCCTGGCTGCACCTGAGCATGGCGGTCACAGTGCTTTTGTATGAGCAATATTTCCTTCTGTGCGTAGGACATTATGAAAGGCACGTCTTTGAAGTTCACAATGAACTTTTATAAATTTTCTATTATATGACCAGTGGGACACAGAGGGTAATTGATACTCATTTGTTTTCAACAGAAGTCTCGGAGGTTTCCTTTAACGCTATGCCTTATTTCAGTGCTGTTTATACACCGCCTTGTTCTAGGAGGAATAGGACAGCCTAAAATAAAAGTAGCATGAACAAGGAAAGAACCTTAAACATTCTGACAGTAATGACCTCATAGCTTACAGTAATGACCCACAAGATGGTTATCAGGTGTGGCTGTGATGATACAAATTGCAGCCCCAAACTACCCTTGATCATCGAGCTCTTAGGGCACAGTACCTGTTGACTCTTCACGCATGGACAATTAATAGAGTAGTCCTCTGAGAGAAGGCTCCTATGAAGAAGCTCCAAACACTACCAAGCACCCAAGTGTTCTCCATGTCTGCAGGCTCTGCACACATGGATTCAACCAACTGCTGATCAAAACTATTAAAAAACTGTAGAAATTGTAGCAATACTGAATATGTACAGATTTTTCCTTGTCATCCTTCTTTAAAAAATACAATATACAGATAATTTAATAGTGTTTACATTGTAGTTGACAGTATAAATAATCTAGAGGTGGTTTACCCATGTAGGAGGATGTGTATGTCAGTAATGTGCCATTTTATACAAGGGACCTGGTGTCTACAGCGTGCCCTGGAATCAGTCCCCAGGAGTCGAAGGGACAGCTGTGGATATGACAGCAGTGCCTTCTGAATGCTCATTTCTAACCCAGAAGTTTCCCTTGTGTAAGATTATTAAGATGTGACATTTTAGTTTTCAGACAAAGTAAGCTAAACATCACTTTGATTAGCAACTCTGTGTCCATGATAGCAAAGCAGTCTATGGATTTTGAAATACAGTGTAGGAAAAAATAATCTCAAGAATTTTGTTTGATATTCAGAAACACACTCAGCCAATCATTCTGCAAATAAATTGCAGATAACATTTAAGCATTGAAAAATTTAAAAATCTGTTCATAATGGAAAAGTAGTTGTGAGAAGGATCTGAATGATATTTCCTTTTAATTATTTCAATCACAGTTTGAAAATTCAGAACAGTTGAAGCATTAAAATGTTGTTGTTACCTGATGGTGCATGAGTATAGAGGGATGACTTTTGCTTGGTTCTAAGTTGTTAGTTTCCAAGTTATTAATAATTGGTTAATGACTCCAGAGGGTAATGCACAATGAGAGAGTACAGGAGAGCATTTATATGAAAGTGTCTTGTGAAGAGTAATCAGTTGACAATGTTTTTCATCATTACAAATGTATTAAGTGTCACATATTGCGTTTATTGGTGAAATGAGGATAAGCTGACATGGGCAGACACCTGAAGCCACACAAGGCCAGCTTCACGCAGTTACATTCTTGTTCTTTGGTGGCTGGGAGTCGATTCATATAGAATGCAAGTGTCAACACTGAATACCAACCCAGTGACACAAGCAATTTGTATGTAGTTTTCCATTACTAAGTATGCTTTTCTCCAACATGTCTAGCTGATGAGCAATCAAATTTACCATGTCTGCAAGCTAGTGACACAGAGTAAGCATGTGATCAGAGGTGTCCAAGGTACAAATGACGGTCATCTTGCAAGGTTGGCCATGACTCCAGGACCAGTTCTGGCATGGCCCTTCATTCACTCACACTCCACGCTCTGGAAAACCCATTTCCCTTGACCCCACTGTATTGGACGTGCAGGATGCTTCACTTCCTTTGTGTTTGAGACTGTGCATATTCAAAAAATGCCAATAACATCTTTGGAACCTGTTTGACAGATTTGTCTATTACCTCAGAAGGTAATTTATGCTAATTTGAGAAGAACAAGGTAGTGATGTAGATTGTGGATTCTACACAAGAGACATAAATTTGTATGATTCAAGTCAGTTGGCTTTCTTTTCAACCTTTCATTTGTTATTTAATAAGCATCATGTCAACTGCTTTTGGTTATTGTTCTTCAACAGAAGTTATGAAGGCTAAAACACAGGATATTCACTCACTACTTTGTTCTTGGAGATCTATGGGATTCCTGGTACTGCAGTAGGTGCGTGGGGCCCCGATGGATAAGTCACAGCTCCTGATGCCTAATGCATCCTTTATACATGAATCAAAAAAAGAAGAGACTATGACTTGAACCTAGTAACATTTTAGGGAAAAGAAAATTGTTGGCTTGAATCTCACAATCAATCACAGAACCTGTTGAAAGAGCTCACAGAATTGTGTCATTCATGGCAAAGCGGTTAAAACCCTAATCCTGCCTCCAGTTTAGTCAGGTGCAGGGTGCCGCCAGCACACAAGCTACCATAATACAAGGCTTTGTGCGTTTTGCTGTACATGTAAAAGAGAAGGCAGAGTGGACAGGAGACGCAAAGATGTTATCCACTTAGCTGGCAGGGGAAAAATTACAGCCGGAACCTTTTCCCAGAAAGGAATTCAGAAACCAAATCCAGCACAGAGGAAAGATGACCCCGTGTTGCTTTGTACCTCACTGTCCTTTCCTGTGTTGAAACATTAACATTTTCAACTATAATGGGCCTTTTTATCCAGGTCGGTGATCACAGACAATGCACTGGAGGCCCGGACAAAGTTGGCCCATAAGCAGAGCTTTGCGCTTGAAACAAAGATCCGGGTTTTTCTGGCTTTCTAAATAAGAGTTGGAAGATGAATACAGAGACAGATGAGTGACACGTTTGGCTGTGGGGATTAGCCCCGTGTATGAAAACGCCACGCTGGCGTCCTGCGCTCACAGGCTGCATCTCTAACCACGCGCACCGAGGTTCTCACTCTGCCTTCAAAGGAAACCTCACTTCCCGTGTCCTGTGAGAGGTGCTTCTGGGGGTGCTCTCAGGGGAGGGAAACGCACCGCAAAGAAAGGAGCTACTATGAGGACTTGGCATATATTTTTTCCTTAGCAAGGAAAATAAAAGATAAGAAATGTATCTCTTTTTTTTATCATGAAGATAATGATATAGCAAAATGCTGTATGAAACACGAGAGAGAAGAATTTAGATTGAATGTTCCCTATAGAATCTCATTTAATTTTATTAGAACCAATACACAGTAAGAGCAGCATTTCGGCTTGCCATTCTTTTGTTTGTATTTCTTGCATATAGCAGCATTCCTTATGTATAGGAAGGAGACAATGAATAAATTTATTTAAATGTTAAGACTTCATTTTATATAATCAAGAATCTAAGAAAGTAGAGATGGTGATACACCCCTGTGGTCCCAGCATTTGGAGGCTGAGGCGGGAGGATGGCCATGAGTTTGAGGGCAGCCTACACTACATAATGAGACCCTGTCTCAAACACAACACAACAAAACAAAACGAGGGAGAAAACATTTTTCTCTGAAGTGTAGAATTTTATAACAACTGACATTGTCAGAGGGTTTTATTTCTTCCACTTTGGAAATAAAAATATAAAGATTCCTCAGTTTTCTGGCAAATGTAAACAGTCAAAAACCAGCATCAAGAAAGTGCTCTAAAGGATATGAGTGCATGTGTGTTTAAGGGTGTAGGATTGGTAACCATAGTACTAAGTTCTTGTTGGATCGCTGAGTAGAACTGTTTGCAGTCTCATAGTTTGAATGTCCACTTTGTGTGCTTTAATTCTATAACTTGAACAACTATTTCTAAGATGACAGTATGTAATTTGTCAACTAGTGATTTCTTAGTATTTTATTTTATTTCATTTTTTTGGAATTTTGTATTATTGCTTCCCTTTTTTCCTGTTTTTTTCTCTTTAAGTGATAATAATAATAAAAAAAAAAAACAGCATCAAAACCTAATGGTATTTGTTGACTGAATACTTGGCTCCCTAAAGGAAAAAAGAAAAAAAGAATTTTTTTTTTTTGGTACCAGGGATCACACTCACGACTGCGCGCTTGCAAGGCAGGCACTTAAGCTGCTGAGCTAAATCCCTAGCCCCAAGAAAAGGTTTTTAAGATGTTACTGCTTATGAAAAAAGCACAGCTCAGGCTCATCCTGGACCATCCTTCTAGTTTACACCTGTTCCAGCAGGGTAGTTGTGAAGTTTCTGTGACTTGCACACACATGCACACAGCTTCAGAAGGCTATGAAGCATGAGGAGGCATAAAGAAGAACCTCAGAGAGGCAAACAAGAAGCAGGAAGTGACGTCAGAAAACCAGGCCTGCTGGGGCCTTTAGGGTAAGATAAATGGCCAACACTTAATAATGAGTCTCAAACAGCTGACTCTTGGCACCAAGCAGTCCTTGGTGGTCACAGAATGTCACAGCACTCAAGGGAGAGTAAATTATGGTTAATACACTCAGTTTAAGAAGACAGATAATGAGTAGAATTACTTGTTTTTAAAGATTACAAAATGAGCTTTTGTTCACGTTTTTTTAAAAAACAGTCCTCATCAGAGGGTCTTTTCCTTTAACAGTGGTTCCCTTTTATGTTAAAGTCTGAAAGAAGTTTGCTAAAATTTTTGTTTACATTCCAGTGGTTAAATTTTCCTTATGGTTGGGGAACCTTCCTTATAATGACCCCTGAATCTCACAACACTGGATTCATTCTCAGTGTAGTTTAATGAACTGGGTAAGCAGAAGTTTACTGAAGTAAGTGAGCAAAAACCTAAATGATTTGGCAGGTCTCAGAATACCCTGGTGAGAGACCAGTAGTAACCTTGAAGAGTCACCGTCAGAATGTCAGTCAACGTGTCTCCCGTCAGTAACTAATCACATGCTTTCCTACACTGAATTTCTACCTCTACAAATGTAATGTTGTTCATAGTTTAGGGTAGTATTTCCCAAATCTGTATTTTTCAAAGGAGTGTTTTTACTTTAAAGGGTTTGGAAGTTAAGTATGTTTGAGATTGCAGCAGATTGTAATCTTCTGGAAATAACCAAAACACATATTTTAATACCATGTAGACAATAAAAAGCTGTTTATTTTTGTTTAAACAACACTTCAAATAATTTAATTAGAAGACACTCTACATTTGTTTACAGACAAGCAGCAACAGTTAATATCTTTTAGAAAATACTGACGTTTTCATGTTACCAAGTATCACTAAAATCAACCAAAGGGAATGGCCCCTACACCTATTTATTCTATTATACTATTTGCTCTCAATAATGTATGTGGAATTACTCTGAGGGCTAGCACCACTGTATAGACAAGCAACAAGAGTTCTGGCCATCAATACAAGCAACAAAATTTTATAAATACTTGAAAATTAGAAATATAATAAAAAACTCAATATTTTATGGCTAATATTTGTGCATGATGATTAGCATTATGGATGATTAGCATAAAGACAGTCAATTGCCATATGTAGAACCTGGATTCTGTTGAAAGATTCATTTCTTGTTTGAGAACTCTTTTACTTCTATGGTCTTAAAAAACAACAACCACAGTAGGAGAAAATAATGTTTTCACTTCTTGACATATTAAATAATCCTGGAGTTTTGATGAATTTTTATTTCTACAGTAATACTGAAGGGAAGAAGTTTTGTGAACCACCAGATATTTCCTATGGTATAAAGACCCAAGGTAGTTGCCAGAGATTTCCAAGTTTGCATCAATCCCCAAAAAAGAAATGAGATACAGGAGAAGAGCACGTTTAAGTGGGGTAAAGCACTTGGGCTTCACTTCTGTGCTATACCTGGATGAGCCTTCACTTGGACTAGGCCCTGTGAGAAGGCAGAAGGCAAAGGTGCAGAAGGCTGGGGCCTTTACAGCTTCAGTTTGTGCCATCCCTCCCTTTCCTAAAGTTCCAGGAACTAAATATCAGGAGGGTTTACAGAATCCCTGTGAGTTTGGGGAAGAATTCGCCAAGCCTAGAGAGAAAAATTTAGACGGTAGATTTAAAAATCTCAAAGAGGAATGGAATGATGTTTTTATAAAGAAATCAGGATTCAAAAAAGAAAAGGTGGGTAAATTCTGAGGTAAACAGAAGCTAAATTGCAGTAAGACAAATTCAAGTGTATGAGAGTTATGTACATTTATTGATATTTATCTTGTATTCCTTCATGGCAGTTTTTTTAAAAGAAGTACAGTTTCACTTAAATGTTATAGTTGATCTTTTTTTAAAATAAATTCTATACATTTGAATTTTCCCACTGGCTAAAACGTATTTGTAATCTCTAAAGCAATACTTGTGGCACTTTCACCCATCTCCCAGTACGTGGCAAGTGGGAAAAGATTCAAGTTACCATGTGCATGTTCCTAGCTGAGTTGGCACCAGGTGATATTTAGCCTTCTTGTTTCAGCTTATGCTATAAACTTTCCACGGTCTGCTTACTGCCAAGGTTTTCACAGTGTTGTGCTTTTTCTTTGTGATTTTGCTGTTAAAATACCCCCCTAGCGCTGTGCAGGAGGGTTAACAGTAGAGCACCTCAAGGAGGAAGCAAGTTAGATGAGCCCTGTTCTTACACAGCTTTAAGACTGTGACCTGGGCTCAATATTAATAAACAACATGTATTCAATAAGGAAACTTAAAAGGCATGCATGAAACATTATGTAGTGACTGTATGTATGGTAAACACTGAAAATGCTGTGAACAAACTCCCAGGACCCTTACTTTATAGCTCATATAGTTGTTTGTGGTAGGAAAATTGATCTGACTCTAGCTATTCTGCTATTGCCTAAAGTAAAACTATTACATAAATAATTCAGTATGATTTGATCAAATAGTTGATTCTTGTATTTCATAGCATGTTCCATAACGTCACTTTGAACACTGAACAACCAAATACAGAAACATGGCTCCCATGGGAACTATAAAGCTGAAAAAAAAAATACAAGTCATGTTCTAAAATAGGGCAAATGTTTAAATGTTTGTGTTGTACTTTCTTTTTGTACCAGATATCGAACTCATAACCTCGTGCTAGCTAGCCAGGCAGCCACTGAGCTATATCCCCAGCACTGAACGCTTGAATTTTAAAAATTATCATAGTAAACACATTGGAATTAATGCTTTAAAATATTGCCCTCCCCCGCTTTCATCTGTGTGCCCAGCATGGGCTGAGAGAACCAGGAGATCGTCCCTGCCTGCCGGGCACCGCCACCAGAAGGCCCTTTCTTCTGTGTGCCCAGTGCGGGTCTAGGGAGACAGACAGATCCACCTTTGCCTGTTGTGCGCCACCACCAAAAGGCCAGCATGGGCAGAGAGAACCAGTAGATCTGCCTTCATCCTCAGGGAGTGGCCACCAGAAGGCTCCTTCCTGTAGGCAACCAGCAGGAGCAGGGAAACACAGCCAGTAAGCCCTGTGCATCCTTAGGCCACCACTGGAGGCCCTTGGTTCCCTCAGACAGCCATCACCCACTAACAGAATCAGACAAACACACTCCTGTGTGTCTGCCACCATTGTGGGAGTCCCAGTGTAGACACACAGGCTGACAGAAGCAGCCCCACCTCCATGCACCCCTGATCATCAGCAAAGCCACAGTGTAGCTGCACATGTCTAGAGAAGCCTGCTCTACACCCTGCTATGTCCCTGTAAATCTGGAATTAGAGGAACCCAGGTGCCTGTCTCATAACCCTACACTGCCTAGGGACAGCCAACACAGGAAGTTCCGGGGCCCCACAACCAGCTTGTTGAGAGGAACCCAGGAGAATGTCAAGATGAAGGAGCAAAAGGCAAACTGAGACCTCTAGTCCACACACAATAAGTATGGGGATACAGTCATGGAAGAAAATGGAATTCACACACCTAAAATCTCTGAGAGCATAGCAATTGAAGGAAGGAAACAATTTCATGAGATTGTAAAGCCTAATAATGTCTCAGGTAAAAGAAGAAGTCACAAACATACTGAAAGAATTGTTCAGCAGGTCTAAAGAAGACAGAGACAATAAAGAGGAAAAATAAATGGGAAAATGATGGAAACCTTGAATGAATATAGAAAAGAATCACAATGCACGAAACAGATTCAAAGAGAGATGAAGGAAATTAAAAATTCAATGGAAAGCTGGCAAAACTGCTTGAAAGAGACTGAAGATAGACTTTCAAACCTTGAAGACAGGATTGCAGCTAGTGAGCATGAAAGGAAAGATCTCTTAAAAATAACATGGAATCAGGAAATAACCCAACAGCTTCAAGATGATGCAAAGAAGCATAAGTTAAGAGTAATAGGTGTAGGTGAAGAAGCAGGGGTCAACACAAATGAAATTAAAAGGATATTCACAGAAGTAATAGAAGAAAACTTCCCAAACATGGGAAATGGATCTAGCATGCAGATAAGTGAGATATATAGGATTCCAACTAGCCATAACCAAAGTAAACCTACACCCAGACATATAATAATTAAAATCCCAGAAATTCAGCACAAGAATAGAATATTAAAATCTGAGAAAAGAGACAGATCACCTATAAAGGAAAACCAATCACAATCACAGCAGACTTATCAACACAAACCATCAAGTCAAGAAGAGTTTGGAGTGAAGTGTTTTCAAACCCTGAAAGAAAACAACTTCTAACCCAGATTTATCTACCCTGCAAAACTGTCTTTCAAAACTAATGGAAAAATAAGATACTTCCATGATAAAAACAACTGAAGGAATTCATGACTACCAAACCAACCCTACAGAGAGTGTTAAAGGATATTATAGAGAGAGATAAAGCTGACTATGGTTCCAGGAACAGCAGCAGAGGAGGATCGCCAAATAAGATAGGCAACTGAATGAAGGGGAAAAGTGGAGAGCCAACATAGAAGGCCTTAGGTCAGCAATAAAAAGAAACAGGGAGAGTGGATCAAGAAACAAGATCCATAGATACACTGTACCCAAGAAACACATTCAACTGGAAAGGAAATTCATAGACTGAAAATCAAAGGAGAGAAAATGATAGTTTCATGTGACAGGAGATCAAAAAAAAAAAAAGCAAGAGTAACTTGCCCATCACCTGTACAATGGATAGGAAAGATATGATATTTTCATGCAGTGGAAAGCAACCCAACTATAAAGTAGAATAATCTCTAGGCTCCTGTAGGTAAATGGGTGCAACTGGAGACCATATTCATGGCCAAAACATTTCAAACTCATACATGTGAACCCTAGCATAAGAAACAGAAGGAGTAAATGGGATCCAAAAGCAAAATAGTTAATGTAAGAGCAAAGGGAAGGAAATACCTGGGAGGGAAAGATGGAAACTACTGTCAATTTCTTATTTTCTTATCTTGAACTCTTGCATTGTTTACACAATTTTGTTAGGTTTGGCTTTGTTCTGTCTTGTTTTGTTAGATTCTATGGTGTCAGATGTTAGGGGCAGCTATTTTGAATATAATGGGATATATTATGGTAGTCATGGTTTCCTATTATATTGCTTTGAAGTCTTATAATGCTATCATTCTTTGGCTTGATTGGCCTTATTCTGTTTTGTTTGATTTTATTAGGTGTAATGGTATGAATAGTTATTTTGAAGAAAACAAGACATTATGGTAGCTATTGCTGACTTACTATCATTTTGCTTTGAATTCCTACCATGCTTTTGTTCTTCTGTTTTGATTGGTTCTCTCCTATTGTGCTTTATTTGATTTTATTATGTGTGATGGTATAGACAAATTTTTTTAAGAGAATGAGATATTATAGTAGCCAAAGTGGGCCAGGTGATACCCAGCACATGGGGGGAAGCTTTGGAGCATCACTTAAAACCCATAAATATAAGAAAATGACAAAATGAAAGAGCAAAATGCAATCTCAAACTTCCAGCCCAACCCAAGCAAGCCTAGGAGACATAGACACAGAAGAAAATGTAAGCCATACACCTGAAATTCCTGAAATGATAACAACTGAAGTAAAGAAACAACTCTGGGAAGCTATAAAAGAACTGAGATCAGAAATAATCTCAAAAAAAGAAATGATAAATGTAATGAAAGAAATACTGAACACATCTAAAGAAGACATACTTAAAAAATTAGAGAAACAATGCAAAAAGATGGAAACCCTGAATGAACAATGTAAGAAACAAACAATGCATGAAGCAGATTCAAAGAGATATACAGGAAATCAAAAATTCCATTGAAAGTTGGCAAAACAGCCTCAACGAAAGTGAAGACAGAATTTCAGATCTCGAAGATAAGATTGTAGCTAGTAAACAGGAAAGGAAAGATCTTATAAAAATAATAAGGAACCAGGAAATAATTCAACAACTGAAAGATGATGCAAAGAAAAACAATATAAGATTGACAGGTACAAACGAAAAAGGTGACAACACAAAAGAGATTGACAGGCTAGTTACAGAGGTAACAGCTGAAAATTGCCCAAACATGAGAATGGAAACTGACATACAGATCAATGAAGCATATAGAACTCCAAATAATCTTAACCAAAAACTATACCCAGACATATAATAATCAACATCCTAGAAATCCAATGTAAGAATAGAATATTAAAAGCTGCCAGAAAGAAGAAACAGGTAATCCATAAAGGAAACCCTATCAGAATCACAGCAGACTTTGCAACACAAACAATGAAGTTAAGAAGAGCATGGAGTATTTCAGATCCTAAAGGAAAATGACTTTCCATACCAGACTGATGTACCCTACAAAACTGTTCCTCAAAATGGATGGAGAAATAAGATACTTCCAGGACAAAGAATAGCTGAAGAACTTCATGACCACCAAACCAACCCTGCAAAGAATACTGAAAGACACTGTAGATAGATACAGGAAAAAACCGCTAAGCAAGGCAAACAGAGTGGAAAGGTTAAGAAGCAACAGCAGAAAGATAACATGTCAAAAGTAAACCAATATATAACAGTTATAACCATTAATGTAAATCACCTCAATTCACCAATTAAAAGAAACAGACTGGCAGAATGGATTAAGAAACAACATCCAACCATATGCTGTATGCAGGAAACCCATCTAACCCAAAAGGAAACTCATAGACTGAAAGTCAAAGGATGGAAAACAATATTCCATGCAACAGGATTCCCCCAAAAAGGAGGGGTAGACAATGTGAACTTCAAACCAAGAATGATCCAAAGAGATAAAGAAGGTCACTACATACTAGATAAGGGAAAACTTCAAGAGAAAGAGACAACAATCTTAAATATATATGCATCAAATTTGGAAGCACCGAGCTATACAAAACAAATATTAACCGAAATGGAAAAAATCAAATAAGCAATAACACAATTATAGCAGGAGATCTTAATATGCCATTGACACAAAGGGACAGATCAACTAGACAGAAAATTAGCAAAGAAATAACAGAACTGAATCACACCTGTGAACAAATGGACTTAGTAGATGTGTACAGTGTTCCACCCAACAACATCAGAATATACATTCTTCTCAGCAGCACATGGAATGTTCTCTAAAATAGACCATATACTAGCCCACAGAACATGCTTAAGTATATGCAAAAGAACTAAAATTATCCCCATGCATGTTATCATAGTGCCATGAAACTAGAAATTAATGACAAAAGAAACTGCAAAACCCCCACAAACACATGGAAATTGAATAATACACTCCTGAGCAATCAGTGGGTCACAGAGGAAATTAAAGAAGAAATTAAACAATATTTACAGGCAAACAAAAATATAAATACCAGAACCCGTGGGATGCAATGAAAGCAGTCCTCAGAGGAAAATTTATTGCAGTGAACTCCCACATCAGGAAAACAGAACAAACACAAATAAACAACCTGATGCTACACCTCAAACATCTAGAAAAAGAAGAGCAAGGTAAGCCCAAAGACAAAAGAAGGGAGGAAATGATAAAGGTCAGAGCAGAAATCAATGCAATAGAGACTAAGAAAACAATACGAAGAATCAATGAATCAATGAGACACCAGTACATTTCTACCTTATTAATGGCTAAAAGAAAGAAGATAGACAATATGTAGTATTGGTGAGGTTGAGAGACTGAAAGTCTTGAGTGCTGGTAGAATGTACACTGCTGCAGTTTGAAGCATAATTTGAAACAACTGTTCGGGATTCTTTACTAATGTTGAAAATAGGCACATCCTATGACCCAGCAGTTCTCTCCTATGCAAATAACAGAAGTAAATACATACGCCCACCATAGCACATATACACAAATGCTCACGATGTTATCATTCATAATGTCCAAACTGGACACAAATTTCTACCCATGGAATAGATAACAAATTAAGGCACATTCACATACTGGATGTGATACAGCAGTGAAAGGGAAGCATCCACAGCTACATGCAGTGACACAGGTGACTCCTTCCAAAATAATGCTAAGCAAAGAAACCAGATGCCAAAATCCCCACACTTCTCTCCTTAAAAACTTGAGAAAAGTAAAACCACTCACGGTGCTGGGAACTAAATATGCTGTTTAGGAGAGGAGGGAAAGGGACAAGAGTAAGGCATTGGTGGCATTTTCTGGCCTCGGTTGGTCTCACTTTGTGCCGTTTAATTGAATAATGTGATTTAGGTAAGGCTATGCTACTGAAGCTGAATCTTCGATCACTGTGTTCATATTTTCCATTCATGTTTCAGTCTTTAAAGGACATGGTGCAGCATACAGCTGAAATTGCCAAACTGTAAAGAAGAGTTTCCGGATGTTGTGAAGAGCACTCACTAAGGTTAGTCACTTCTCTAAACCGTTTGCAAAGTGATTCTTGTTATCCCCTGGAAGCCCTTCAAGGTAATGACTAATATTGTCTGTGCTCTTCACCATTGCTCCTCAGTGCCAAATGCTTTCAGCCTAACTGGTCCTTGACTACGCAAATAGCAACTGAAAATCATGATTTCCTTCTGGAAATTCTCATACCCTGGCCTCTGTTGTGCTCACTCTAATGCATGATTCTGGAGGTGGTGCCTTATCACATATTAATGAGGTTTTCCATGTCAGAAAAGCATCCTGTGGTCCTTCATGGTGGGAAGTCATTACATTACATAATTCAGACAATTTGACTTCTTAGAAGATTTCCCTGATGGAGTCTATACAAGAAAGGAATATAAAACAGCACATTTTCTAAACTTACTTAATGGATGAATTTCACTGAGGGGATCAAATAAGAAAATACCATCCTATAGCTCACACTTTGGGAAAGGTGTTACTGCATTAGTTAATACTCCTGATTTTTCTCCACTATTCTTATCAGTTCTTTTTTGGTCTCCATTACAAGGTCCTATGTTTCAAATATTTAAAATCACTAGCATCCTTCAAGGCTCTGTTTAGGTGATGCCTTTATTTATGTGATCATTAACTTCCTTCCTCAGTAACCTCATGTAAAATAATGCCTCAGTTACTGTCTAAAATTTGATGGCATCAAAATAGACCTAGGTATCTCTTTTAAATTCTGTATCTCTATATTCAACTGTCTAGTAGGTGATGCCAAACAGATGTTTCAAAGGAATCTTTAATTTGTATGTGTGAACCTGAATTCGTGAGATTCCATCTCATCTATATTTTCTTTTAGTGGATTATTCATATATTTTCTGATACATATTCTCCTGCCTCATCTATATTTTTTATTACTGAGCATCACCATCATGAGTCTACCAGTGGTTAATTCAGAAACCTAGATGTCAATAGTCTTCACCTGTCTTACCTGCTGGCATTCCCACTTACCATCTGGATGTCCCCTCATTCTGTTGACTAGTTTCTAAACAAATCTTGAGTATGTTTTCTCTCTTTTTGTTCTCATTGCACTAGAACTGAGTCCATCTCCTCCTTTCTTCTTGCTGGTGTACAATATCAGCCTCGTCATAATCAAAGTGGACTCCCTCATGATTGTCTTAGTGGTGGCTATCAAGGCTAGTCTTCGTGGCCAGGCTAGGCAGGGAATGCCAAAGGGGAAAAAGGTGTCACTTCAAAGGAAGTGTGGGTGGTAGATAAGAACCACAAGATCAGAGTAGGGTGTGCCTGGATGGTGAATGCGCAAATAGGGTTGGGTCGTATCTTAAAATCAACAAAAATTTAGAAATGCTAGTGGCTCAGAGAAAGAAACAGCTCAGGTAGATCCAGAAGAATTGTGGAAGGCACACACTGGAGAGAAAGCCTGGAAAAACCAGTGAACATGAAGAAGCAAACTAGGACATACTGGGCACCAACTCTGCAGCACGCTCTGGGCTTGGTGTTTTAGGTTTACCTCCTTCCTTCCATTTCCTGCCATGTTGTTGAGCTACAACTGACACTCAGCAAATTGCGCATATTTGAAGTGTATGATTTGCTGAATTTTAATATGTATGCATCAGCATAAAACCATGGCTATAAATTATGATAATGTACATTTGCATCATTCCCTAAGGTTTTCTTTGCCTCTTTTGAAATTCGTCCTTATTAAAGAAATCACCAAGATACACAGATATCCCAATTATGAGCTGGATACCTGTAAAATAAAATAAAATCTAAGTTGGCAACTTATACAGAGTATGGCTTGTATGTATCTCCTCTAATGATGATATTACCAACCACAATTGTATCCAGAATGGTAGAAATGGAATTTTTTTCTTTTGCAAATTTGTAGTGTGTCATCTTCTAAAATACTTGGTTTTGTTTCCTAGGACTTTACTCCTTTGAAATGAGTCAGAAGTATGAACTCTGAATTTTACATATACACAGAAAAAAAAATCCTGCATCTCAGCACTTTTTTTTTGCTTACCCAGAAATGATTAACTGTGTTCTCCCAGCCACAGAGTGGGAGTAGGTATCAGAAATCAGCACTCTACTCACTGTGGAATACAGTGGCCCCCCTCTCAATGCATTGCCTGAGATCATCATTTCTCCAGGCTTCATACTTCCATATCACCATCATGATTGAGTGGGTTAGAGAGAGGTACAAAACAGAAAATAAAAAGGTCATCAAGTTCGTATAACATTTGTTCTCATCATCCAGTTGAAAGTAGGAGAGGAAAATAGCTGCTGGTAAAATTTGCAAAACTTTCTGCCACAGGAGAAGATACAGTTAATAGATAACGATAAAAATGAATAGTGTTTTCAGGTACTAACTGTTCCGAAGGAGCATTTGATGTTTACTATTGCTTGCACAAAAGCAGCAAGTTGTACCAGATTTACAGATGAATTATCAGTGATGGCCAATCTTTTAGAGACAAATGCCCAAACTACAACTCACAGCCCACTTATGTATTTAATGCAAAGTTCCAACCCTGCAGTTAAACCAGAATATTGAAGTTTTAGTTTAGAAAAAACAACTCATGCAATAACATCTTTTGGCTTAAAAACAAGTAACATGCATACCACTGATTTGCCATCACTGGAATTAGGCTCCGTAGGCCTTAAATCTAAATCTCTAAGTCTCTGTGATGCTCAGAGCAGCTCATTGTGTGTCTCTGTAAAGTCCCTGAGGTGTGAAACACTGACTTGTGCATCAGACCCTTAAAAATATAAAAACTGCTAAGCAGACAGCCTTGCTTTCCTCTGTGTGATAGTTATAGATCACACCTAAACTCCAGGGCAGCAAGATATACTATCGAGTTTAGGAAAGACCAGGACAAGGAATAGCATAACGAAGGTAGAGACACTTCACCATGCTCCCTGCAAAATAACATGGACAACAGCATTCAACAATGGTGGGTAAACACCATCATCTTAGTCACCGGAGGCATAATGAAAAATAAAGCGATAGGTCAGCATAAACTCCCGATCATGATGGATGCTCAGGCAGAACAGAGCATGCAGCCTGAGGATGGGAGGCGTGAGTTACAAAGTGTTGCTACTGGCTAATGTCTGTGCTCTTAAAAGTCTGTATTAATGACTTAAAATGTGTCCCTGGAACAGTTAAAGCACTGAAACTCTCAGGAAGGGAAATATCATTAGAATATGCTACTTTGGTGACTCTTGGTCTCGAAGGAAGCATTCCATTGACACCAATATCCCTATGTCAAAATAAATGGGGCTTGCTTTGGTTTTGAAATCATCATTTTGTTTTCTTCTAACTGACCAACCATGTTGTCATCCATCTCAGTGACTGTCACTTGCTCTACACTTTTGGAGTTTGATATAGATGAGCCTGAGATTCCTCCCTCCTGTGTAGATTTTCTTCCCTCCCTCATCCCTCCAGAGGGAAATAGAAACAAGTCATAGTCTTGAACTAATGAAGGAGAGTGTCAGAATGGGCATTTTGCAGAACAAAATGAAGCCATTTGCTGGATAACAAGAGAATAAAAATATTTCAACAGACAAGTCAGCTTCAGGTGTAAAGTGATTTATCTTGGAGTTTGGAGCATAAAAATCATATTTTGTAGATTTTCTTTTGAAAATAGTACAGATGAACATGGATCAGTTAAGGGACTCCTGGAGGGGTGACTGGATCATGAGTACACGGTATTGTTAGTGGATTAATCCAGTGATCTGATGGCCACATATGCTGTTAGGAGGTGGGACCCAGTCAGTTAGAGGTGAATCACCGTGTGCATGCCACTGGAGAATAAATCTCTGTCACTCTTTGCCTGTGGTCTTCATCTTGGCTATAATGAAATGAGCAGCTTTACCCATTATGCCCTTCAACTATGATATTTTTATCTTGAAACCAATTTACCATGGACTGAAACTACCAAAGCCGTGAACGAAATATCACTCTCCTCCTTTAAACTGGGAGTGGCAGGTATTTTGTCTCTGCAAAAAAAGCTAATAAACATATAATGCCAGGATAGTAGTTTTACAGGAAGGTGATGCCCATGTATTTTTCATGTGAAGTAGAGATATGTTGGTTTTCCCAAGCAAGTACAGCATTTTTAATATGGCATTTAAAATTTCACCAGAGATCCTATTCACACTCCATTAAATCTCTTCCCACTATTCATTTCCACTGCAGCTAAGTAGGAGTTTTATTGTTTCTTTCTTGGGCTGTGGAGGTTTCTGTCTCTTTTTACCCTTCCCAGCTGATTCTACCCTTTGTTGCTAAAAGACCAGTTTTCTTAAAGCACCAGGTTATCAGACTCAGTGAAAACTCCTTCAGTAGTTGTGCATTTGCTAAGAAATCAATTTTCAAACCACCTCATGTGGCAGGTGCGGCCTTTTATCACCTCTTCTTCTAGCCCAACCTTTCACTTCTCCCAGCACCTGATGCTAGAAACAGCCTTGTTCTAGAAGCAAGTCCTGTCTCAGCAAGTGACTCTACCAAGGGGAAGGTTCTAGCCCCACCTGGCAGGGTTCCGCCCACCCCTGCCAGCAGCTGAAGGCATGCTGGGTAATTTTTGGAAGGTTAGTTCATATGTAATTGTTCTCATTGATTTCCATTACCAGAATTAACATTGCATTCCTCAGTACTCCCATGATATTTTGTTCATTCCCTATTATTATATTCTATCTTATATTTTATTTATGTATGTCTATGACTGATATTTATTCATGATAATTTAACTTGGTCTTCATCTGTCCATCAATCAACACAAAATATCCTGGTATAAATGGGGTCAAGAGTACAGAACAGCTCTTCTCCGGGTTTACTAAATTAGTCTTCAAGAATATAGTTTGCAACAAACTAAGATAAACTATTATTATATATGAAACAAGTTTGTTTCTTCTTTGTAAGAATATTTTGGGTCTATGTCTTGTACTCTGAGTAACTACTTTAAAGATAATGATGTCCAATATATTAACTATTGCTATTTTCTTATTATTTTGCTGTAACATTTTTTTTTCATAAAAGAAGAGAATAGTTTGCTTTCTCTTATGTGGGCCATAAAATCCGAGAAGGAGTCTAGGTAATAAAGCTGGCATAACAGACAAAGATATTTATTATACATAATTATCCCATGTTCAGAATTTCATGATTATTGAAGAAGGGTAAAAACTATATATCTTTTTTAAAATTACTTCACCTCTAGGGCCTTATGTGTATTAGAAATTCATTAAGATATTTTTGGAGTAAAAGTCTTTTTTCTACACTTGACTGCAGGCAACTGTGCTTTGTTTCTATTGATGACTTTCACAATACTTGTGTGCTTTGTACATAGTAGGTGTTGGATAAAATTCTGCTTCACCACTTCCTGAATGAGGGTCAGTACTCTGAAAAGCCTCGATTTCTGCTGTGATAAGGAAATGCAAATGGTAAAAATGATGAGATATACTAACAATGACAGAAATGAAATAGTAGAAAATGATGGACCATTATAAAATGTCAATAGTTTCAGCATTTTAAGCCTCCATCAAAATTATATCCACAACTTATTTACAGGCAGCTGAAACAATTGATTCTCATGCTCTGTAGTTCTGGAAAAAACTTCATACTCAGTATTATCAAGGAATGATGAACTGTATGGGAAAAATCCCAGAGGATGGAAAGAGGAACCACCAACAAAACCCCAAAAAAGAATAATCAGATGTCTATTATATGTATTATTTCATAAATAAAAGGAGATGAGATTCACAAATTAGATGCAATGCCAAAAAAGATAGTACTTGAAAAATTAAAAAGCCTATTGTGTTATCCTTATTTCACCCTCAGTGAAAATTTTGTTGTAGATCAATATTAGGCATCATTTTTTTTAGTGATCTGTTGAAATACTGTTAGTTAAATACTCTCTCTCCAGATAAGTATTACTAAGAAAATGTAGGTCATTTTTTTTTTTGTATCTACATCTCATTTTTACTCTAAATCCTTCAAGCCACAGATGACTTTCCTTTAGCCCTTATAAGGAGTGTGACTTCCTCCCATACTGGTTTCTGTTTGGACAAGTGTGCATATCTTCTTCCTTTGTTGCCTATTATATTCATCAGCAAATTATTGTACTTTCATGCATAGGGTTTTCTAGTCTATCCCTTTTGGTTTCACCATAGTTCTCATTTGAGTTGTTTTTTTCAATACATCTGAACAAAATTTTATACGGTGCTCTGCTGCTCCATTCTGCATACTGCCTTTAGATTAAAGGCTAATGGCATTAAAACAGACAACTTTCTGCCTCAATTTTTGCTGAGGCTCAAATAACTGCTAATTCCCTTCACACTGGACAGCAAAATGCAAGCTCATCCATGTGGAACTCACAGAGAGGAAAGCTCCAGACGGGTCTGTCAGCATTAGCAGGATTCACACTCCCACAGTTTTGCAAAGTCCCTGGGACAGAGTATTTTGGGAGTGGGCCGGGGTACTGTGTCATTTCTCCACTGCAGGGAGGACTCCACACAAATGGGTCTCTAAGTGGTCCATTTACAGAATCTGAAGTGCTACTTGAAGGAAAAGAGGAACAGAAAGTGACTCCACTTCCAGTGTACGCAGGGCAAAGACCTAGGTTCCCCCAATTCCTGTCTCTCTCCGTGCTTCTTTCTCATCCCACTGACACGAACTTCCATGCTGGGGGTCAATACCCACACGGCCAGGAACCGAGTGACTTCCTCCCGCAGTCACCAAAGCACAGAATCATGTCCATGTCCATATGACTGACTGTAAGGGAAGATCATTTCCCAGTAAGGTTTTGAAATGAGTCGGTAGCCCTGGTCAACAGCTTCACTGCAGTCTTCTGAGATACACTGAGCTGAGGCTCCAGCGAGGTCATTGCTAGATTCCTGCATTGTGAGACTGGCCAGAGAATAAAGGCTGCTTGGGGAATTTTTTACACAGAGATAATAATTACCCAACCCTGGACCCACAAGTGGGTGTTGGCCTGACAATATCATAAAAGAAACCTCTCAGAGGGGCCCCTGGAATGAAAGATGCCAGCTCCCCAAGAGACAAATGACACTGGACTAACAAGATCCCCAAAACTGAGTATTATTTAGATAGCCAAATAAAGGTGTTAGCTTCAGTGGAGAGGGTGATGGTTCCGGGGAGCAGACTGGAGAGACAGTGGAATAGTCAGTCTCCAAGGAAACAGCGAATGTGTCCAACGTGATAAACCTGTAGTGTCCATTCATTACCCCTAGAGGGTTCTGATGCCAAATTACAACTTTCCCTTAGTGTAACTTCTTAGCTTTCTGGGTTTGAGTTTACAGGGATTGAATAACAGCTCAGGGACCAGGAAGCAAGCAAGAGAGGAAGAAAGGACCAGTTTACAATGTTCTTGTCCCTTTCTCCTGCATTTTTCCAGGAGACCGAGGCTAAGTAAAGGGAAATATGAGTCCTCGATTTCATTTGTAATTCTGATATTTGGCTAGATGACACTGGAATTACATGAGGATTTCCCGAAAGCAGACCCTTAAATGAATATAAGCACAGACTTCTTTAGTCTCTTGAAATTACGAGAGGAGAGGGATCCTGCCTGACACTTTGCTTAGCACATGCATGAAGCATGTCTCACCCAGTACTGTGGACATTTTGAGTTGAGTGATTCTTTGTTGTATGAATGAAGGATGTTTAGTAGCATCCTTGGCTTCTACCCACTACCTATGACTACTGTCCGCCAGAGGTGACAACCATTCTCTGAAATGCCAATTATTCTCTGAATTTGTGTGGAAGACGGGTCTTGATTTAGACTCATGGGTTCAAGGAAACATTAGAAAAATGAAGTATTTCTATACTTGTACATCACTAAACCCTGTTGGATCAGTAAACTGGTAATAATAACAGCAAATGGCAAACTTTGAGAGAAACTCACTGGCTGCCCAGTTTTGCCAGAAGAAAGTTCTTGGGAAGTATATTTAACATTTGGTAAGAAAACTCATAGGAAATGCATATCCATGCATAGACAGAGCATAGAGTTTTCCAACATGACTTTTAGGAACTGTCAGGGTTCAGACAGAATGCCACAAGCTAGGTAATTTATAAAGAACAGAATTTTATTTTTCACTATTTTAGAAACTTGGAAGTCCATCACCAAGGAGCCCTCTTCAGGTAGGGAGGTTTTTGCTGTGTCATTCTATGGTGAAGAACGTCACGTAGCAGCAGCCAGGGTGCATGTGTGCTCAGATTTCTCTTCCTCCTCTTAAAAAGCCACAAATGCCATTAAAGGGGCCCCACCCTCATCACCTCATATCATCCTATTTACTTTCCAAAGACTCCACCTCCAAATACCATTAACACATGAAACTGGGGACTTTCTTCCCAACACATGCGTGACAGGGCACACAGTGAAACCACCGCGGAAACCTGAGGCATCATTCCTTTTGTACTAACTCCATTCCCTTATGGTCATTTCTTGCTTTTGATCATCAATTCTGAATGAATGTCCTCTCCCCAAATCTTGTCCTCAAGCACCTCTTACACCTTATGTTTTATGTCATTAAGATTTGGTTTGGACAACCAAATATCTTAGACATTAGGAAGTTCAGTTTTTGTGCTAATTGCACAGTTCTGTAAATTTCCTAAAAATTATTGAATCACACATTAGAATTAATTTAACATTCTGTAAATTACATCACAATAATTTACAAAATGAGTTTAACAGCAGGAAGGTAGTCCTGACGTTTTTGTATTTCTTCAAGTCCTCTGCATATATTCTCTGTGCTATTTGGAGACATACAACACTTTCTTCTGATTACTATTTTCCTACTAAATCATTGCTTTCAGAATTTATTACAGCTCCTTGAACCTAGCTTGTGGCTAAACTCTGAACACTGATATTCTACTGGTGAGAAAATTTCATTTCAAAAAATTGGAAAGGAAAAGAGCTTGCTCATTTTTATTTGATTTCAGTTATTGTACTGCAGCTAAGTGGTCTCGGATTCATTTTCTTTGCACATATTGAGCTTGGATCACCAAAAAGGTTATTTTTCAAAAGGAGATTTTGCAGGTAAGCAGCATGTTATATAGAATATAATATTTGGGACCTGAGAAAAGAGAAGAAACTCTAAACATGCCCCACAAAAGCTTCTCTATGATGAGCTCTTCTGAAACAGTTCAATCAACCTACTTATCAAAAGCAAAGGCTGGTAAGAGCCAAAGCCATTGGTCTTCCTGACTTTGGCTTTTATGAATGGAGTGGACATGATTGAACATGGGAACCAGCCAGGGGCAATTAAATGAAAGTCATATATTGTTTGGCTTATTAATTTTTTTTAACAATTTGGATGGACCAGTTCATGAAAATAATTCTAGAAAATCTGACAGCATTACTTAAAATAGCTAAGAATTTTCATTTTTCACTGCCATTTATGTTTAATACGTATGCACACAAACCGTCACTATTAAGCAAGTTTTGGTCTTATTTTTAAGGAGATGGAAGATTCATCCTACATAGAGAAGATGAAGTTCCCCAGCCTCACAGCGTTTGCTTCCTAATCTGTTGCAGGGGTTTCTTAAGTGCATTTAATATTTGGTAGCTTTAATTCATTTAATTGTGGGGAAAAAAGTACAGAAAAGGAAAAAAAAGTCACTCTGCATCACTTGTCAGTGATGAGGAACTGAGTGTCTTTTGCCAATAAATAAATAAATAAATAAATAAATAAATAAATAAATAAATAAAAATAATGTCCCTAGAGCAAAGGGAGATCCTTAGGTTCCTATGAGCTGTAAATCAGGAATCTTTATTCTATCTTGCCAGGCATCACATCCTCTTCACAAGGGCTCCCTTCAGGCATTCTAGCACTGGAGAGCTAGTGAATTACTTCCAAGTTGCCATTTGATTTCTGTAAGAAGTTTATTCAAGCTTGCTTGGCAATATATAAGCATAGCAAAGACATACACAAATACTGTTTTGTTAAACCAGTGGTGATGAAATATATGTGACGTGTGGTTTGCTCCGTTCCAGAATGCTTGAAGGATTCTGGCGACATTTTAGGTCATTAATCTGGGTGAACTGGTTCTACCCCTATCAGTTTGGTAGAGGCAAAGACTGACCCAATCATGCACAGGACAGCCCAACACACACAGCCCTGGATACTAACAGTACAGTGTTAACAGAGATAACCACTGCTACCATTTTAAATGTACTCTTTCAATATGCTTAATATATCTTTTCTTTGATTCCTTTTCTTTCCAGAATTATAATCATTGATTATCCACTTTCTTACTTCATATTTTCAAACTTACAATTACACTGTGAATATTGCCCCACTATTATGCTTTGGAACATGACATGGATGCTGTACAGCAGTCTGTCATATGACTTAACTATTCCTTTTTTTTGATAATAATCCATCTTATTTCCAGTATTTCAGCAGCATAAATAATGCTGGTATGAACATTTTGACCATAAATCTGTTTCTATTTCTCTAATGGTTTTCTTTGGATCAATTCCTAGAAGTACAATTAGAGAATCAAACTAAATGAATTTTTAAATATTCTTCCCCTTGCTGCCAGATTACTTTCCCAATTAACAGTCCCTCTGGCGGTGTATGTCGGGATTCATCAGACCTGCTCTGTTTCCATATCTTTTTGTGGTAAAGCTTAATATGCTAGCATCAATACTCATACATTATAACCCTACCAGGACTGACAGAGTGAGAAGTGCCTACCTGAACAGCCATTCTCTCCCCTGAATAATGTAAAAATTCAGGTCCTCCATCCCAAATCCATATACAGGCTTCTTATTTTAAGAAGTCACTTCTGTAAGGTACATGAATTTAAAGGAGGAGAGAGAGGGGAAGGGGAGGAGAAACAAGATGAAGACACCAGAACCAGAGGCCAGCTTTCTCTTGGGCCCTTTGCCCTGGACCGTACTGTCTCACCATCACTGAAATACCACCACTCCTTTTCAAAACACGAATCACATGAACACAGATGTGCTCCAAAGGGATTGAGCCGGTCAAACTTTTGGCTTCCAGATTTTCCAACTTGTACTCGGCTAACATGTTGTTTCCCTACTACCCCTTTCCAGCAGATGGGGCTGTTTTTCCAACATTTATTATAGCTTGATGGATTTAAGCAAGCTTGCTCGAGGGGATTCAATGAAGTCTACTTTGCACGTCAGTAATACTGAAATTGCTCAAAGGTCCAAAATCAAATCTGAAAATGAGACAGCATACCTCAAACAGTAAGCCAGGATGCTCAGTGCTGATGAAAACAATGTTTTTAGAAGTACAGAGAGCAAGAAAATGATGAATCACTCACTATCCTACAGCGATGATGGATTAAAGCAGTCCTTTTCCTCCTAGAGACATAGAGTAAATGTGTTGTGTGGGAGGCTGTGGGGTTCACATGTGGTTATTAAACAGAGTACTTTTAAAAGGTTGTAAGTCATTATACAGAGTTGAGACTGTCTCTATGGAAGATATAGAAATGGTGGTGGAATATGGAAGACATGGCTGGGCTATCAGCAATGACTCATTTTCCAAAATAATTCGAAGTTAAGATGGAAAAAAGAAGCACAGTATCTCCTTTCAGCCGGCACAAGTGGAGAT
This sequence comes from Hydrochoerus hydrochaeris, assembly GCA_004027455.1. Lineage (NCBI taxonomy): Eukaryota > Metazoa > Chordata > Mammalia > Rodentia > Hydrochaeridae > Hydrochoerus > Hydrochoerus hydrochaeris. Next base: position 301,849 of record PVLA01000192.1, on the reverse strand, counting down.
ACATTTCTCACTGTCAATACAAATTTCAAGTTCTCCTTTACACGGTTAGGACTGGAGGAGAACAGCCTCTTCTTTCCTGGGGTAAGAAGTCACCATCCACAATGAGGAAAACAGACCTGTCCAACTTTCCTGAAAACAGCCTTGGTCCTTGGTCAGTTTCAGTGTGCCACACTGTCCACCATTCTTGACTAGAGAAGAAAGCATAGGTCCGAAACCAGACAAATTCGAAACAAGACCTCCTTTACCATCAGCTCGCGACCTGTGTATCTCAAACAACTGTCCCTCATCCACGTGGGAAAGTCATTGTTTCGAGACCAAAATAAAGCATAGGCTACTGCTGCTAGGGTTTGAGGTCAGTGGCATTGCCAAGGAACCAGACTGTAAGAGCTGCCTTCTGAAATGGGTAATCTGACAAGAAATAAAAATAAATTACAAATCTGGGCTTGAGGACTGTGCCAGCTTCAGAGGGGATCCCCAAAACAAACCAGAAAAGGCAACATTCGTGAAAAATCTTAGATCTAACTCAAATCAATATATTCATCTGTTAAATTATCTATATTTGGGCAACCTGCTCGGGACCTCCTTCTGTCTCTCTTCAGACAGAAGCTTTCTTTCTCTCAGCAAATATATTCTACTATTCAAAAAAAATTTATCTATATTTATTTATCTTTTGGTATCGGGGTCTGTATTTTTCAAGATCTGTAGTTAATGTAATTTAGAGATAGTAACATATAAACCCCTTCACGAAAAAAATAAAAAAGAAAAGAAAAAAAGAAAGAAAAATGAGCGTAGGCGTTTCCCCAAAGTCATGCTGTTGTTTGCTAAGAGGCAGGTGGAGAGCAAAGTTTAAGAACTCTTTCAGTTCTTAGCGACCTCATAAAAAAGCCAGAACTTTCATTTCCAGTACTGCTCCCAGCAAGCACAGAGGTGAAAGTTGCAACTCAACCTGTATTTCAGTCTTGCCATTACAATAGAAATTAACAAACAGAAGCATTTTTACTGTTTTTAAGTAGGTTTTGAAATCAGTCCCCAGGCTCAGGCTTCTGCACGTATGCTCCATCTGACAGACTCAGCCGTTCTGTTCCCTGAACATAGCATAACCCAGAATTTCAGTGCTGGGTGCTCTTAGGATGGGATTTTAGAAACGTTTTTGAAGTATTAACAGTCCTGCAGATTTGGGATCATAACTACGGCATCTTCCAGTCAGAGGAGACCTGAGCTGACTGGTCTCCTGGGGATTTCATTGGAAGTTTTCCAGCTTATAGGGTGAATGTCAACCTGAAAAATGTACTGTACCTAAGGAAATTCCACTTGAAATAGCACGAAACCTTACTCTAGAAGTCATCATGACTGTCAAAGTTGAAGGACTCAGTCTCATTTATCAAAGTTTTATATTATGCCTTATGACTCAACTATAGGAATATTCTTACATATATCATTACTTAATATCTGAACTTACTGTAATACTCTGGTTCTCTTTTCATGGAAGTTGAAGGGGCTAGAGAAATGTTGTATGAAGCTCCAGAAAGTGCATTTCTTCACATTTTTATAAAAATTCAAATTTATTTTTATATCATCATGTTCTTCACACAGAGAAGGCACAATTGAATGTTACTTGAATGAATTTAGTAAAAGCCACTCACAAAGCAACTGCCAGACAGCTACACTGACCAAGGGATGACATTTCAGGGAACTGGCATCATAAGAAAAGTTAAAGAAATTTCCAAATCACCTGGTTTAACTTTATGAGTAAAAGTACACTTTCTAAGAAGTAGAAGTAAATTTATAAATTAGTTTTCAAAAAAGACTTTTTTTGCAGAGACAGAAAAATGTTGTATGTGTTTTCTTGGATTGGCAGTTTCCATTGATCTTTGCTATTTGCAAGAAATTTTTGAGTAGTTTTTTTTTTTTTTTTTTGTATCCTTTCAGTAGTTTACTCAGACCTGGGTGCAGAGTCTGGGGTCCCCCGGAGATTTGGTAAAGTCATAGTATCGGATAGGTCCTGCCAGTTGAATGATTTATGACAAAAATAAGAGACAGGCATAATCAACTCAGGTCTCTCCTTTTCTTTTTAGGTATTTTCCTTTTTTCCCCTTAATTTAGGCTGCTTTCAACTCTGATACAATCCTCTCACTTCTTACCAATGAAGAGTATCTAATATTATCTCTAGGCAACATTCATTTCTTATTAATATTCATTCTTTCCTGAAACATTTTGCATTCCCATCAATGAATATACTGCTTGGAAGTACAGAGGCTTTTTAGAGACTAATTTTTTCTGAATTTCTCTGACTTTGGACTAATTGTCAGAAGGCCATCTGTGCAAGATATAGGTTAGGGAAAATTATGAAACCTACAGGCATGGGGCAGAGAGAACTGGGATCCAAGGCCAGCTCTGTGATGCAGTAGGCATGTGACATTCCCATAATACTTGAGAGGCTCTGTTTCTTCACGTGTCAAGGTTAGATGATGCCATGTAGTTTACAGGCTATAGGATACTGTGGGCTACAGAGCTTCACTAAGGACATTTGGCCTTGTCTGAGTGGACCATTTCCTTGTTAAAAATCGCTCTCTCATTCCAGCTAAGGGAAGAATCTTAAGCGCAGTTAGATCATATGTAGGTGATCTTAACTCTGCAGCCAGAGTGACAGATCAGTGTGGAAACCAGACGCAAAGGCAACCCCTCTAGAAATTAAGTCCAGCCAAGTATGAGGTCTTTCTTAATAATGTAAATGGCACACATACAATATTGTTGAGGTAACATGGAGCCCTGGAACTCTTCTGACATTGACTTATCAATGCCACTGTGTTTAGAATGTCCTCTCTGTTTCTCCCTTGTGGCTGGCAACTGAGTATTTTCAATAGAATTCAAAAGAAATGGGCTGGCAAACCAGAGCCATGGGTAGCATGGAAAAGTAGAAATCATGAGGCTCCAAGTAACATGACTTACAGAGAAATCTGGGAGAACAGAGCAGGGATGTGGATAACAGACAAAGGGGGATCTTGAAGCCTCATGAGTGATCTGACTCCCTCATCTCTACTCCTTTCCCATGGATCCCCAAGAGGCTGTCCTGAGGCTGAGCCACCTCTGGTACAGCTGAGTGTGAGTGGGTTTCTGTTCCATACAGCCAGACTGTCACCACGAAAAGCCCTTGGCCCCTGTGACAGCTTGACATTGGGTGTTAGGCATCTCTGTCTGCCCCCGAGTCATGGTCTCCTCTCCATTGCCTGGCAGATCTTCCAGACAAAAACCATTCTGCATTCTTGGGGTTTTTCTAGCCATCCTCTCAAAGTATGGAAAGTAGCCCCTTGGTTTAGTTGGTGGCTTTTCAGTTCCAAAAGTCTTTAAACATCAACTTTGGCCACACCTCTCAGATAAACCAGGTCTTCTTTCCCATGGAAGATATATCCCAAGGTTCCTGGTGGATGACTGACAGCACTAACCTGTACACTCAGTGTTTCTTACACACACATTCCTGTGGATGGGGTGACCCACAACTGATAAACTAGGCACAGCAAGAGATTAATAATAAAGGGAACAATTATAACATACCATAATAAAAGTATTTATAAAGCATAAATGCTTATTTCTAGAATCTTCCATTTACTATTTTCAGGCTATTGTTACCTTTTCACATTGTATTTAGATCTAGGCATCCTGGTCCTGAGCTGAGGTTTAACTCAGCAGGTGGATCTAGTCCTGGAAAATGGGCCCCGAGGTAGCTGGCCCTCCCTGCTTCCCTCGCTGCCTCCTGCTTATCCTACTGTATCATGTTTCCCTCATGTTTCCATTTCTTTGGAGCCTAAGTCACATCACAAACAGGGATTTCCCAAATCACATGTTTTTGAGAGTCCTATCTGAAATCACAGATATCAGGGTCTGGAAGTCGACTGGATCCTGAGCGAGTCTCCCCATGACTAGCAGGGGGAAAATCTATGCTCCCACATGGGAGGGGAAACATGGCGTCTCTCACTCTTGCTGGCACAGGACTCTGAGCTCAATCAAGAGCTTCTCTAAGGACCCAAATATATTTAATAGCTTTTATTTTCTTTTGTAAAAAATATGCAACATCCTTTTTCTCAGTCAATTTCTCTTACCTGTAGTGAATTAGGATTAGGTGCCAAAATTCTAGCTTTTACCCTATTAGAAGACAAAGAAGTTGAAGGAGGTTATGTCTCAACCACCAGAAGAACACAGAATGCTTGCTATGTCGCAACATTTGTTATGAGGAAGCTATTTGATACCCATTTTCCCTGTGGAGAAACTAAGGCTCAGAGAACAGTAGAGAAAGCACAAGTCCTACAGATAGTTCATGGTAGAGTTGGGAAGCAACGTCTTGGGCTTCCTACTTTTCCACTTTCTACATCTCTCTGCTCGTGGTGGTGGGAGAAATGAAGAGGGCCACAGGAGACGGCCGAGGGCAGGAGTGGGGTAAGCAAATGTACTTTATAGCTAGAAATATGGTCCTGTTGCAAAATGTTTGGCAGAGCGCCTTACACCCAGAGCAAGCACGAAACAGTAGCTATTTATTATCTCTCTCAAAGTTTTAAGAAATTATCTTGTCTTGTCTCTTAAGCAAATTATGTGTGATCTTCTGTGGCCACATTAGTATATAGTATCAGTTATCTTTCCATCCCTGAGACACAATATATGACTCTTATGAATTAAGGAGGAGCATCTGATTTGGCTCAGGGTTGCAGGGTATCCAGTCCATGCTCTGCTGGCTGTGAGGGAGAAACATCATGACCAAAAGGGTGTGGTGGGGCAAAACTGCCGAGTTGGTGGTGACCCAGAAACAGATTGGGGGCTTGTGCCTGAGAAGAAAGAGCCTGAGACACACATGGGACCTAAATCTACCCTTCCACAACCCACTAGACCACCCCAAAAACATCCTTTATCCATCACCTGGGAATTTAAGTTAATCAGGTTGATTAACTGTGTATTGACTTAATTTATTTTGCATGTTGGAATCAACGTACAAGCCACAGCATCTTTAATATTTGGGTCCACAGTAAACAAACATGTCCTTGATGCTAAGGGTAGAGCTGAACACTGCATGGTCTTGTTAAAGCTTCCTTCCTTAGCAGGTGTCACAGTGGGAATGTGGGGTATCAGGGAGCAGCAGCAGGCATCTTGGGACAAGACTCCACGGTAGTTTTTTGAATGAAAGATGATTTAAAAGTCCTTCAGTAACAAAAGTCCTAACTACCTTGGGCCGATGTAATAATACCCACTGAAAACAAGACAAAGTCTTGGTAGACTGTTATGCTGAGATAGAGGTTAGAAAGAACAGAAAAAGCAGAGCAAAAGAAAATCACTGAGGGACAAATGAGATGACATACTCGTGTTTATCCAGTACAACAGTTAAAGCTGAGAAAAATGCAGATTAATTAGAATACAGGAGTTCAAATGATGGTATCCTCCAAGCTCTAGGTGAGTTAAAGGAGTATGCCACTCAGTCTCTAAGAGACTGACTTTTTAAAAATTTTGAAAAGTAACAGAATTTCCTCCCTGCCATTTATGAGTTATGTAAGAACAACAGTAAGCAAGACAACTTTGGACCATCAACACCCAGTCTGTAGAAACTTGTGTTCATAGGGTTTCTGGCATAATGGTAACTACCCTTAGAGTAAATGTAGTCATATTTGTGCAGAAGCCACAGTTTAACTTGAAATGCATAATTTACATTTGGAGAAAACTCAAGAGTAATCTGAAAAACTTCTACCTTCTGAGTACATTTGAGAAATAAGGATAAAACATGTAAAGGTTATTTTAAGAGTAGTATACTCAGACTGCACTTTGGGGGAAATATTTCCACAATCAAGAAATAAGAATGGCTGTATAAGTGTGAGCTCTGGATAGCTGGCATTTATTAGAGATAGAACCCAGAAAATATAGCGATATAGGGGAATGAAACTCTTGACCTAGTATATGTCCAGTATGAGTTTGTGTTCTGTAAAACTGAAGAGTGAATTTTAGGAACAACGGAGGTTAAGAGCAGAATATATTTACTGAGAGAAAGCAAGCTTCTGTCTGAAGGACAGAAGGGGTCCCGAGTGGGTGGCCAGGTACTCTTTCTTTTCTAGAGACTTTTACAGAGTAAAATCATGAGGTGAGACGGGTTCAAGGTGGGGAAAATGGGGACTCCCAAGGTGGGCACAAGGCGGGACAGAACTATGGTCAACCAATAAGATTAATTACTCAGGTAAAATTGATTAAATCAGGAACAATTGGGGGAGCAAGTCACGTAAGCAGGCATGCTTAACAGCAGTGACTCTTCCTATAGTAGGATAGGATGGTGACTCTTGACTTCCTCAGGGTGATAGAGAACTATTTGGACTGTCATTCCTTAGAATATGGCTCTATTTCCTTTGCTTCTTGTCTTGAGATCTGGCCCACAGTGGGAGGTGCCTGTCTTCTCAGAGGTCACAAGGTATCTGAACTTCTGCACTGGCTGTTAGAGGGCTCAGCCCTGTCTGACTGCCTATAATATTTCTAACTAATTCAGCTGCCTGTAACATTAGTCGTATAATTGGATAATTATACCTATCCAATTCTAAAGAAGAACAATAAAATGAAGTTTGATGAAAATATTTCATCTAAAAAGTGAAAGGCAAGATTGATCACCATTGCACTTTTTCTGTGCTGTTATTTTCCAGAATAGAAAAAAAAATCAAAAAAGGAAAAATGAATTCTCCAGAGAAAGATGGCATTTTCTCCAAATAACAAACTGCATTAAGCCAACGGTCTCCGGATTAGTGCAAAACTTAGAGGTTACAGTTTTATAACACGTATGGATTATGTATGTATGTGTCTCTCAATTATGTATGTGTTTCTACAATGACCAAGTATATAACTAAGTATCTACCTTGTCTATAAATGATTTTCTCAATTTAGTTCCTAAAATTAAGGGAGTCATAAAATCTCATTCTCTGACCTGTTGTGCTTTATCCACGCATTCAGTGCTAAAGTATTATTCTCTCTTCGTTGTGTCCAAAACACAGGTTTCTCAGTGTTGATCAGTTTACCAACAGCCTAAGAATTCCCAGGAGAGTATCAGTGTAGGCCAAGTCCCAGGTAGACTCAGAAATAACAAAGATACTAGGTCTATCCTCCATCACCGGAAATGATATGGAAGGAGACTAGGAAGATTTAGCAGGAAAAATAAAACATTTAATGATTCTAGGATTAAGTTTAGGAGAAACTGAGATTTCAGATTTGCTTGAGAACTTTTCTTCTCTATCAATTTTGGGTCACTACAGGATTGCCAAGCTTCCGGGTGGATGTGCTTTTCCGGGTGGATGTGCTTTTCCGGGCGGATGTGCTTTTCCGGGCGGATGTGCTTTTCCGGGCGGATGTGCTTTTCCGGGCGGATGTGCTTTTCCGGGCGGATGTGCTTTTCTTTCTTCGGGCTGTTGTGGTAGAAGATGAGGAAGAATGTTGTACGCACAAGTTTGACGTCCTTCCTTCCTGCTTGCTTATCTGCCTTCCCCAAGTTTTTATTGAGCATTTCTGTGTGGTAAGTATAGTAATCACTACACATACAATCATTACCAGCAACAGCTTCAGTCTTTTCTTTCATAGGTCTTGCTACTCATACTAGAAACAATGTATATTCGTACTCTGCATATATATTATGAGTTCTGGGCTAATATGCTTTGAGGAAAGGAAATAAGGTTGCAGAGAGTTCAAATAATGCATCCTGACCCAAACTAAGTCTAACACTTTTAAAGATGAGTTTGATCAAGAGAAGAAATAAGAAAGCAAAAGACCGCATGGAAAAGTATTTACAAAGTTCCTATAGCAGGCAAGACAATCTGGAAAGAAATCAAATTGACCCAATGAAAGTAAAAGCCAGAAATGCAGAGCCCTGTTTAGGTCCCTAATCCCTATTTTATTTTAATGTAACTACAGGATGTCTCTCAAGGACTTTTGTTTTGGGATTAGGCAAGCAGAGGTACCCAGTGCTGCAGAGAGAAAAGAATAACTTGGATAAAATTGTGGCCCGCATATGAAGACCATTTAGAAGGTTATTGTTATGCTTTAGAGACATGGTATAGGTTTGGCAGAAGAGCGAGTGAGAAGTGGGTTGGATAGGTTGGTGGCAGAAGAGAAGGGGGAGTATTTTGCTTTGAGATATATGTTGGAGGTAAAAATAAGATTGAGTGGTATGTTGCTATAGAAAGTACAAAGAAGAGGGTATAGTTTCAAAAAGGACTCTTTTGTTCTGGTTTATACATCCAGGTGAACGACACCAAATTAGAAGAAGGACTTAGTTAAGAATAGCAGGCATTCGGTCTGTGTTTGCCAGCCTTGAGGTTTGAGATGTTAAGATGAATACATCAAGTAGAGAGTTGAGAATGTGACATGGGCCCATGGAAGTGGTCCAGAGTGCAGATGGTGGTGAATTTGGAAATCACTGATTTGTGGACATCCCCAAGTTGGTGAGGTTAGGTGAGTACCTAGAGAAAAAGTGAAGGGTAAGACTGAGTTGAGATGGAAGGAACCTTAATATTTAACTATTAGCCTTTGATAATGGTTAAGAGTCCAGAGAAGAAAGAAGAAAACCAAGAGACAGTAGAAAACAGAATCTGAGCAAAAAGAGCATTCCAAGATCGGGAGTGGGGGTTGAAGTCTGACAACATCAAGCCAGTGGAGTGACATGAAGAGTTAGGCCAGGAACTGTTGGCACAAACGGAAGGAGAGTAGGCTGTGGAGTGAGCAGGGGTGAAGAAAGGAGAGGCAGGCACACATAGGATTTCAGAAGTTTAATTACAAAGGAAAGGACAGAGGCAGGGTGGTATGGTGTGAATATAGTTTGTCCTTCCCTAAACTCCCGCTGGGATAGTGCTGGGAGGCGGGCCTTAGTGAGAGCTGCTTGGATCAAGGAGTAGAGCCCTAGAGAGCAGATCAATGGCTTTTTCACAGGAATGGATCAGCTTTTCTAGGACTGTGTCCTCCTCTCCTCTCTCTGCACAAGCCCACCTACCTTTCTGCATCCTGCCATGTGACCTTTAACAGAGGCCAAGACAGGTGCAAGTGTCTCATCTTGAACTCCCAGCCTCCAGATCCACGAGCCAAAATATACAATGATTAATATATCTGTGTATTCCGTCCCACACATTCTGTTATAGCAATGGGGTGATAGAGGAAGAAGGATATAAGACCTTAAAAAGAGATCTCTTTTTAGATGCTTGTGTTTAAGGATGAATGATGCCGGCACATTCCTACATATTGAAAGAAAGAACTCTAGTTGAGAGAGACAAGTGGAGGACAAAAGAAAAAGGCATAATTCATAGTCTTGGTTTTGCTAGGAGGATAAAAGGATAGGCGTTAAACCATGGGTGCAGAACTGGAGTTAGATGGAAGAAGAAAACTTCTTAAGATGGAAAAGAAAGGATAGGAGTAGATGAAGGCACAGTCTAGCTTGCTGTATGGTTTCTGTCTAGATGTCCCCCAAAGCCTCATGTGCTCATGGTTGGGTCTCCTGGGAGGTGACTGGGGCATGATATTCATGAGAGGATTAGTGCACCGAGGAGTTTATAGCTGACATGCAGGTAGGAAACAGAGTCTGCTAGGAGGAGGTACATCACTGAGGGTGTGACCAGGAGGGGTTTATTTCTTCTTCCTCCACTCACTCTGCTCCTTCACTTCACTCTGCTCATGCCATACCATGAGCAACTCCCCTCCGCCATGCTGTCCTACCTTGGAGCCGCTGACTGTGGGCCGGATGCTCTTATCTACTGTGAGCCAAAATAAACCTTTCCTCCTTTAAATTGTGGATGCTGGGAATCATGTCTCAGTGATGAAAAATTAACTATAATAACCTGGTAACAGAAAGTTGGGCAAGTTCCTCTCTTAGGGATTTAGCTTTCTTTTTGAATTAGGAGTTAAAGCCAAAGGGTTTATCACTGTGATCTAACTTAGAGCTACTCTGTCCACCTGCACCAAGGCACAGGCATTCTCTGATCTTGGTCATATCAGCATCTAGTTATTTGCTGTCTTATCTTGAGGGTCTATTTTTAAACTATGATACACAAGTTAGGAATGAATAGCTGGTAACAAGGTAAGCAGCTATCCTCCTTAGGTTTCACCTTAATATCTTTAGGGCTACAAGCCAGGGAAATAGTTTCTGTGGAAAATTTAAGCATTGTGTCAGGGAGAAGGAAACATAGATTGTGATCTAATAATACTAACATCATCAGGATATAAAAAAAGACCAATTCTTATTGTCTAATAAATGCAAGCCTTTCTGTTAAGGATTTTCCTTTGATTCCCAGGCTATAAAACCTATCTGGGGTAATTCTACTCTCCTGGAATGAAAAAAGAAAAAAAAGATTATAGCTGCATATCATTAGAATCTAAGGAATATGAGAATAAGTGACAGACTCATAAGAATAAAAGCATAGTCTGGGGACCAAACTTCAAATTACACTTTTACCATGAACACATTTTTAACATTTCTTAGCCTCAGTTCACTCATCATGGAATGGGAATAAAATATAAGCTCAGAGATTTGTGAAGATAAAAATAGACACTATATGAGACATAGGTTTTACATTCATCATACCTACCTGAAATACATAAAGTGTAACTCATAAAATTACTGTGGTAGTAAGTGAGGGCCAACTCTAATAAGTATCAGTTTTCTTAATCTTCTCATCCTAAAAATGGAGACTTAATTCCTACCAGCATCGACTTGTGAAAGAACTCAGCTGGATCATGTAACAGAACATGCCCACTACATTTTGTTTTCTTTTAGAATAAAAGTTGACCGCCTTCCTTTCTTCTACTTACCCTTGTTTTCCAGGAGGAGGCAGGCAGTTGATGCCTGACTATGGGAATTCTAACCACAGAACAGGCTGGATTTTGCCCTGTCATCTTGTTTTATAAACTGTGTCACGGAGTGACCAGGACAAAAAAAGTCTATTCATTCCTGAGCTGCTTCTCTGCACATGAGACATGAGCAGTCTACAGGGCCTGTTCCATGCTAGAAAGCTCCTAGAGGATATCTTAGGCCACTTGTGCTTCTATAATGGAATACCTAAGATTGTGTACTTCATAAAGAACGAGGGTTTATTTCTTGTAGTTCTGGAGGCTGGGAAGTCCATGATCAAAAAGGTAGTCTTTGGTGGGGGCCAGTGTGCTGTACCATTTGAGGCAGAAGGCTTGGCCATCAAAGCTTATGTGCAGAGAGAGGAAAATAGCATAACTCAACCTTCTTCCAGGGCTCCATTCCCCTATCACTACCCCACACCTTCAGTAAGGAGATCAACCCACTCCCAACGGCACAGCCACTCAGAAAGGCTCCAGTTCTCAATATTCCTGGCTGGGGTTTATGTTTCCAACACCTGACATTGGGAGACATGCTCTGTCATGGGAGAATGAAGCACACATTCCCGCAAAGCCCTTTGTATACAGATCCCAAGCTGGTCCTCAGCCTCATCCTCCACCACTTTCCCAGGAAACTACCACAACCACTTCCTCACTTCATTCCATGCCTCTGCCTCCCCACTACCTGCTTTTCTCTTTCCCATCCAAGACCCTCTTTGCACCCAGAGGAAACAGCCGTTTCTGTGACTGCGTCCTCCGTCCCTCAGCTCCTCTCGGGCTTTTGCATCCCACCAGCCTTTTGTGCCTGGAGTCCTCTTGACTCAGTCAATAGATTTTTATCACAGCTCAATGGGATGCACCCTGAGCCAGAGAGCTATCCCTGCAAGGTGAAGTGTATCTCCCAGCCCCATCTAACATCTTGGCATGATGAAATTTCATTTCACTATTAGGAATCTGCCTTTGGACCAAACTCATTTGGACACAGCTCAGTTGACTCCAGGCTCTGGCACTGGAGAGGCAATTCGGTCCCATCTCTCTGCTATCACTCATATCTGTCAAAACCTTTGATACTCTCAGCTCCCAGACCATTCAGAAGACACACAGCCAGTCACAAACTGTCAGTCTCTGTGATCAGATAAACCTCCTGAAGCAAATGCAGCCTGCAGCATAAATAGCTGATAATTTCATTCAACATTAATACAATGAGAGAATGTGCCATGGGTTGAAAATTTTACAAGAATGAATAAACTCTTTTTGTTATACAATTTAGCTGAACTTCACATGGTAAGAGCTATGAGATAACATTTTTTCATAATAGTGGCTTTCAAATTGAAATAAGTTTTTTTCTAAGTGCTGGCAAAAAGTATTTAGAGAGGCAGATATTATAGGAACAGAGCTTGGAACTGAATTTATGTTCTAGTGTGTTCTCTAGCTTCCCTTCAGAGTTGACCACAAACTAGCATCTTTGGGCAAATTTTTGAGTGTTTTTTTAAGAGCCTTTCATCTTCATACCCACCCATCAATGAGATTTATTTAGATTGCCAAATGCATTCTTTTCAAGGCATAAATTATATAACGCTGCCTTGAAAGTAGTAAATATGGCAAATGTTTTAGAATATTTAATTTCTTGTTAAAATATTTTTGCAAGATACTGCAGACCAAAGTTGCTAATGCAATACAAATTTTCCTGTGGATAGTAAAAAAAAAATATGCTGATAATTAAACCTATCGGCACATAGCATACGTTTCATTGACCCTTTTGTGAGGGGATCATGGGACCCCCAGCTCCCTGTGCTCCAGCCCGGGTACCCAGCACCCTCTTGCACTGTAGCAGTGATGTAACCCTATGCACAGAAGTTAGAAGTTGTAGAAGTCACCCCCAATTTCTGCTCTTCTATTGGACCGAATATGAGACGACAGTGTAATAGAATCAACTCTGAAATGAGACTGACTGAAGGAGTAGCCCTCGCTAAACAGCAACGGACAGCCACTGGGTGAACTGTGACATCATCCTCATAACTTCTGAGGCAGGAATTTCCATCAACTAAACCCGTGATGCCTTGTGATTCCTTCAGGTCCTTCAGAAATCAGCCTACACTCTAATTAGACTGTCAGACTAAAAAGCTGGCATTTTGTGGTGGCAGGTTGGGGGGATGGTAGATGAAGAACACAGGTTCTAAAGAACTCATTTTTATTTTGCAGGACTAAGAATTGAACCCAGGTCCATCACACTGAGCAACCTCCCCAGCCTCCTTGGTTTTTACTTTGAGACACCCTCACTAACCTGCTAAGTCGCCAAGCCTGGGCTTAAACTTTTCTAGACTCCTGCCTCAGTTTCCCACAGTGCTAGGATTACATGTGTGCATAACCATGGCTAGCTCTAAAGAACTGCTATAATTGGATAAAATTCTTAATTTTGTCATAAATTTGAGATTTGTTCTCTGGTCTGCCAGCTTCTTGTAAGAACCCTCATTTCTATTATAGTGCCTCGGTATATTCTGTTCCATAGATAAACAGAGGTTGGAGGATGACTTCTAGAACTTCTAACTGCTAGGATGTGGGAGAGGTCCTTGGGTTACATCACTGCTATAGTGCAAGAGGGTGCTGGGTACCCGGGCTGGAGCCCAGGGAGCTGGAGTGCCACTTGCTTTTTGTCCTGAGTTTTGGGTTGTTGGGTGAGGTTGCTGTAAAAATTTGCAATCTGGTAGATTCTAAAGAATCAAGCCAAATTCTTCCCCGCACTCCACCCCGTCACCTCCCCAGGCCAGGTCACATCACTGAGTCCTGAACTTGCTCTCTTCCAGGTAACCAGTGACTCACTATTGTCAGTTCCACTAAATCCTCCCCAGTCTTGAGTCCTTCACACATCTGCCAACGCCTCACACTCTTTCCTCTTTGTTTCTCTCTCTAAATTTGGTGAGTATGTCTCCATTTCATCTTGCTTTTCCCTCCCATCTTTCTCTTCTACTTCTGATTCTTTCTCAGTCTTCTAGACTCCTTGTCCTCTAAACAGTCTTTAAGAAATTCAGCCCCTTTTCATCGAGAAATGTAGCCAGTTATCAGCAATATCTTTTCCTCCTCGATCCATCAAGTCTTCTCAAGAGCCGAAATTCTACCACTGGACATTCCCTTCACACCGGAGCTGCAGTAGTCCACGGAAGAAGTGCCCTAGTACACTCACCTGCTTCTTAGAGCCACCCCTCTTTGTGAAAGATGGGACACAGTAGAGATGGCTCCGAATTCCGAGCAACAAGGGCAGAAAGGGAAGAGGAGAGTGGAAGAGTATGAAGCAACAATAAGCATGAGCTTTGTTTTCTTCACAGTTTTAAGGCTGTTGCTCTTCCTTAAATGCCTTACCAGTGTGACTGCCCTTATTTATAACTTACCAATGAATGCAGAGGTTCCACCTATTACAGGTGCTAATTACCTGACAGCTCCTGAAACTTCTCCTAAATGCCAATAGTTCTGCATCCCCATTTCTCATGTGTTAATTATTCAGCAAGATTAATGGCTTATACCTCTAATTTTAGGAGCAGTGCCAATATTCGTCAGCCCTGAACTATGTAAGGTCTGTACAGTAGCAGTGACATTTACCTAATACTACGAGGAACAGCTTCCTGAGATGAATCAACAACTCCTTCATTGGGTTATCGTGATTGGATGTACCCACAGAGGTTGATTCTGTGAGTGAAAGACTGAAAAGAAATTTTATAAAATAAATCCATTTAAAATTTATAGGGAAAGGTAGAATAAAGAAAATACACTTCAATTTTTTTTTTTGGTACCGGGGATTGAACTCACTACCGCACACTTGTAGAGCAGGCACTTATGCCACTGAGCTAAATTCCAAGCAACACTTCAGTCTTTGAAAGGAATAGCTGAATTATGCAATAGGTTTGCTGCAACCTTTTCTAAGCACCTTACTCATCCTCTGACCCTGGAGAAGTCCCTCCTATGCAGCAGACTCATCTGTTGGTGAAATTAATTACTCCTACTAATGACATAAGATGTTGCCCCAGAAGTATAAAGGTGGCATGGAAATACATATGCCTTTGGAATTCAACCTGATGAGACAAATTCTCCATAATCATAGTAAGATACTTCCTAGTTACAGTTAAGAAGCTAATGCGAAGATTCATGTCTCCATGTCCGAAACAAACAACATGGGGTCTCACTGGGTGGCTTTAACTACTCTATAGTGAACTTAGGGTCCCTGTAGGCTCTGGAGTCCTCACGTAGGGCTTTGCAAACTGCTTCTTAGGAAAAACCAGAAGTCTTTGTTAAAAGCACATAAAATGTAGTAAATTATTTAAATCTAGTTACAACCTTTAAAATAGGTACAATGATTATCTCAAATGTATAGATCAGGAAGGCAAGGCATTTTGCTCAAATTCACTAAGCAACAAAGTAGTAAAGTTGCCCTGGAAGCCTGTTAGGATTCCACTGGGCTCTGAGGACTGTTGAAAGTTGGTTCCTGGAGGATAATGGATTGGGTGGCAGACATGCAAGTCAATCTGAAGACCTTGCTCTTGCTATGCTGTCGGTGTGAACATCCTGGTTACATACTTGATACTCGGCTAGGTGCTCTGCTCTCCTTGCCCTTAGGGGCTTCTAGTATGGTTGGAAAACAGACAAAAAGGCAGTGGTCAAAGAAATATACAAATGTATAATGATGCACAAAATACATAAAGGAAACAATTATGAAGCATGTTGAACATCAAGACACAGACTTATTTCCAGTAGATGATCAAACAATCTTCCAGAGGTGGTGCTGAAGAGGAGGCTGAAGGGTGAGGACTCATTGCTGCAAGGTTTGGGGATAGATGCAGAGAGGAAAGAAGGGGAATGCTTTGTATCAAGGGAGCGCTAGGCGCACGGCTCAAGGAGAGGAAGTACTTTGTGCCGACTGAGTAACTGAGGCATTCACAGTACTGTATTTGTCTTGACAGGGGACAAAACCGCCCTTCTCTTTATATACTGCCGAAGCTGAAACAGTTACTTATGATTTCTCCTTGAAATAGTGAGCATTTTACAATCCCTGTGGGTTGGGTTGTCTATAAAGAACACAAGAATGAAATTTGAAAATCACTGTGTAGAGTGGAGGAAAAATTTGAGGGAGTAACATTGCTCTGTCTGCCCTGGACTGGGATACCCCATGATCAGAGGAGTTTGTTGATGCATATTGAAAACAAAACATTTTATTAGAGGCACTCAGCTGTCAACTTTCTATTTACACTGCGAGGAGCCAGAGAAATCAAAGCATACCAAGGGATCATCTGGATCCAGTTTGTTTCGTTTAATTTCAGGCACCTTCTAGGAACTCATTTCACTCTAGATAATAAATACAATTACTGTTTGCCTTGACTCCTCAATTCGGCAATTAGTTTCCACATATAAATCTGTTCTTTTAAAACAAACAAACAAACAAACAAACAAGAACAACAACAACAACAACAACAAAAGTGTCTTTATCTGTTCCAGAAAGAATCAGTTAGAAGCCCTTGGTCATCTTAGAGCACATTTTGATTTCAAACCATGGGCTTCTCCCTCTAAAATCTTATTACATACTCTTCATCTGCCTTTTGGATGCCATTTCATTTTTATCTGTGAAACGAATGGATCATAGTGTTCATGTTAGTAGAAACGAGCAGGAACAGTTGGCTACCGTTCAACTTGTTTTTTTTCCAGAAACAGATTTACAAAAATAGGCACAATCCTCTTTCTCAAAAGTCTGACCTAAGACCACTTTCTCTTATACTTTTTTTAGAGATAACTTTAGAATTCAAAGTGTTATGTATGGGTACACATACAGTATAATTAACCATTCAGGACCCCCAAAGGGTTTCAAGCAAAGGAAAGACAAATATATGTAGATCAAAACATATGGGAGTCAATGAGTAGAGGTAAAAGAAAAATATGGCAAAATGCAGGAAAATATGAGCATGTTATTTTCTAAAAACCATATTTGTGTACTGTACAAACTATTTACAAATAAACTCTTACTAATGGAGAGTCAAGATATTGTTTGGAAAGTTTTTATCAGTAGTCACACTGTTTGCATTATCTTCTTCAGTTATGAAGGCTGGTCATTCCATGAACCAGCATCGCATTCCATAGATCATCTCCACTAGCATGGCCCTCAAAATTCAGAGGCAAGGACATAGGGAACAGATTGGGCCAGATCCTGGCTCCATAATTTATTAGCATTGTGCTTTTGGGAAAACTACTAACCACTGGAGACTCTGTGTAACAAGTGGTTTTGACCAGTATATAGTTTTCCAATTTGAGTAGAGAGCTAATAAAAACCAAAGACAGAGCTAGGGACTTCTGAGTTTTACCATGTTCCCAAGGTATTTCTGATGCCTGCCAATTTTTGTTTTTGAGACCCACTACTTGCAAGGCTTAAAGATGAACCTATGTAACAAGTACCTGGCCATCAAGAAATGATTCTTAACTGGAATCCTGTGATAAAATGGAAAGGGGTTTTGTCTTTGGGCATCCAAAATCTGAGTTTCTGTGTGAGTTCTACCGCTAATTGTTCTAAGTTACTTAACTTGTGCAACCCAGCATATCTTTACTTAGTAAACAGGGATACTAATGCCTACATACAGGTCATGGGTTTAATGGATAAGGTGGCTCACAGGACAGACACTGGCTGAAGTAGACCCTTTTCCTATATTTGGATTTGTGTACTTACCTAGAACCTTCTAGACACAAAACTTTTGTGGATTTGACTCCTTAACAACTCTCTCAACATTTTCAAGGAGATTACCTATCTCTTGACCATCAGAATGGAATGAGTGGCTCCCATTATATTTACCCCAGATAGTTCAGCTTTGAATATAAAATGCCCCAATTACATGTTTTCCCTGTATGTCCTCAGTTTTAAACTCTCCATCCTATTTCTCATTCATTCAAGGGCTAATGCTCTGTAAAAAAAAAAACAGGAAATATTTTGCATTACTGGGTTAGAAATAGTTTTTATCAACCATGTGCAAAACTTTTTAGTTTATGACCAACATCTTATCAAGCCACAGGCATAGGTCATAGTTGCTTCCAAATGCTTCCAAGTTTGACCATTCTCTTTTTTTAATTAGGATCAAATGAATAAATAAGAACCCCTCATCATCTTGACAAAAGATTCTGCATAGATCTCAAAGTATTCAAAATATCTGATTCTAATGATAATTTCATAATGTGTTAGTCATTATGCTAATGACTTTAAAATAACATTTCCTAACGAGATCACTGTAGGGTTTTACAAGTGACAGAAGCCAGCTCAGTCTGGCTTCTGCTCTAGCTGGTGGTCCAAGAAAGGAAGTAGTTGGAGAGCTAGAGGTGGAAGAATGGAAGCCAAAGGAGAGAACATGAGCAGAGGTATCCTGAATGACCACCCTGCTGGAACAATCCTGCCTCCAAAACTTGGACAGGAAGCCACAAGCCGAAGTGGCAGACAACCTTGGAGCGAGGCCTGAGTTTCCCTTGTGTTCGCTCATTTTGTTCTCTGACTGCTAAGTGGCATTGGCTTCTGTAGACCACAGAGCCCACATCTCCATTTCCACACTCTTAATTCTCTTATTTTTCTCCTTCCTTTCTTTTCTTGTCACTTTCCTTTGCTTTGATCTTTTCTCCTTCAATTAATGAAGTCATGATTGAAGAATTATTTTGTATTCTCCCTCTAAAGGTTCCCTTATCTGTTTTGACAAATATTCCTCATCGTAAAGAGCAAACTGTCCCCTAATATCATTTGTCACCAACTCAGATCTCTCCTTGCTAACAGCTTTTATACCAGAAAAACATACTTCATTTAGGGAAAATCAGGAGAAAAATATATAATAGGGCTTTCTATTTCTCTTGTCTTTCTCAAGATTTCCTGAATAAAATAGCCAGAGGGACCACATTAATAACAAGAATTTGATAATTTCAAGTGATCTTTCATGATTTTCAAGGAAATATATTAGCTCATTTATGCTTTGAAGGTTTCATCTCCTCCCAGTGAGATAAAGGACTTCACCAGCAGAGAAAATCCTCAAAGTAGGAGAGTGATCAGAAATCAATGTATGTTTGCTGATGTTTGACAGTAACTATAAGACACCAACAAAACAAGTGCTACTATTCTTCGGGCCATCTTCAGTAGTTTACCTTCTAACATCTCCCAGCAGGCAGAGCATGGGCCTCAGCGTTTTTTGAAAATGCTGAAGGTGATTCCAGGGTGCAGTGTGGAATGGTATTACTCCAGAGGCAGTGAAAAGGCTCGGACCTATCGCCTGAGGTCTGCCAGTCACTTACTATCCCATCATCTTGTCTGATTACTTACTTCATGAAGTTAACTATAGTATGAAATTATCTTGATGTGCTTTTTGTCATCGTATGACCATCGTATGACATTAGCTCCAGGGAACCTAGAGCAGTATTGGATGCAGCAGAGTTCCTCTATTATATATTTGTCAAGAAAATGAATTTAAACCTGTTAAACATCAGCTCTGTCATCTGTACCATGGGGAGAATCAGGCTACTATCTGCCTTGTTAGACGGCTGCGATGACTCAAGAAAATTACATCCAGGTAGAAGAATGAGGACAATGTGAAATATTCAGATACATAATTCTACTTACTACAAGACAGTCTCTACCCCAAAACATATTCCTAAATGTTTCACAATTTGAAATTTCCATTCATGGATTCCCTTATTTGGTTTTCAGCTGACTTTTTAAAATGTAAACTGCTTACCTTTACTGAATAATAATTAGATGAGTTCTTGCCACTTAACACCATTAGCAACTTAAAATATTTTGAATGAAGTTTGAAATTTAGGGAAGCCCTGAGGTACTCAGAGCAGTTGCAGTTAGCAGGGAGGACTGGCTGTCGCAGGGGAAGGATGAGGCAGAGAGAAATGTGGCAGTGTGCTGCAGGTTCTAGATCACAAGGGACCTGACAAGGAAGAAGTACGTGAGTGACAAGCAGAGATTTTGAACCAGGTAAATTTTCTGTCAGCCTTGATCAGAAAAATAAAGCAGCTATGCTTTCAGTTAGCATTAGTTAAGTATCTTGTGGACCAGGCAGCTAGTATATATTATGTCACTTCATCCTTAGGGCAACTCTACCATCCTGATTTTATAGAATGGAAAATGGCCCAGGAATTGTGTTTTTATGGAGGCAGCACCTTAGAAACCCAGGTCCAATATGCACCAGCCATGCCACACTGGGCAAGTGACTTATGTCTCTGTTTATTAGTTTCCGCCTAGAGAAATAATAATCACAAGTGTGTGTGAGGGTTGTTATGGTGATTAAATGCATTAATGTTTATAAGTCACTCAGAATATTGCTACAAAGTGAGTATTACATCATCATCCACGAGGAGAGATAGAGAGAGAGAGATATGGAAGACACCAGACTTTTTAAAAAGTTTTTCAAATTTGTATATATCTTGATGGACCTTAACAGATGGAATATATTCATGTAACCAGCATCCAGACCGCGAAGCAGAATATTACCAACCTCTAAAACCTCTCTTCCACTCATCGCTCCTTCCTTCCTCCAAGTAACCCATACCCTGACTTCTAATGTGGCGAAACCTCTCTGTGAAGAAACATTTTATAATCTAACCACACCAGCCTCTGTGTACATGTAGTTCTGATGTGATATAAAATAGACCCAACTAGACTGCAGAATATCACTGCATACCCAACCGGACTGAGACTGTTAGGGTATGCTCATACGAGGGAGACAAAGGTACAAAAATTGTGTGTGACTACAGCACATTCGGTGCTCAGCCTTTGGATACAAATCTGCTGAATCAGGGACAGCACGGGTAACGCTGCTTCCTGGGAAAAAGTCCTCAGTAACCCATCTGTACATGAAAATCCCGCAGCAGGGGTGCCTAGAGGCCAGGACTGAGAGAGGGTGTATTCCCGTCTCCTTTGTCCCTGGAGTCTGAACCTTGGAGTGCTAGGAGATGTGACTTTCCCTGGTGTCAAAGGACCATTTGAGCCATAGGGGAGGTTGGCCCCTCTTGAGGTAGGTTAAAGAATTTTAAAAAGGGATATTCATGCAATAACCAAATCCTGCAGACAACCCAAGTGCCTGCCCATCAACCGGTGAATGTATAAAAGAGATGGTTTCCACCTCATACAATGGAGCACTACTGTGCCATAAGGAACAATAAGCCTAAGACCATTCTGGGAGGGTGGCTGCACTCTGAGTCCATACTCTTAAGTGAAACATTGGACATGTGTGTAAATACCACACTGCTTCTGTGGTGTGAGAAATCAAAAGAGTAAACAAGGATCAGAATGTGTAATTAGTACTATGAAATGGGAAGAAAATGTTCAAATGGGGAGGGGACCAAGGGGGACGAAAGAGGGAAAGCAAAGAAGGGGAAAGTAAAGAGAGAGAGAGAGAGAGAGAGAGAGAGAGAGAGAGAGCGAGCGAGCGATATGAAGGAAAACATGGAAACAAAATTTTTTAAGTGAGGAGTGGAAGTGTGAAGGGAAAGTAGGAGAATGGCCAAAAAGCCAAGTTACACCATGTAAAGGTAGATTCTTTATGATGCATGTGATCATTACATATATCTAAAATGTACCAATAAAATCTCAACAAAATAATAATAATAATAATAATAATAATAATAATAATAATAATAATAATGCAGGGAAACAGGAAGTAGCACTCAGAACTAATCATTGGTTCCAGTTAAATAAACCTAAGTCTCTTTAAAAAAAGAAAAAGAAGGAGGATATTCAGGTGACTGAGATGTCATGCTGCCTCCAGGAAAGCTCTGGACCTTCCGGGAAATTATTTGGCTGCATCTTGCTGCACTGAAGACTGATCCCAGGGCTTTTAGGACAAACAGAATGGGAAATATGTGTGCTTCCCAGTCAGGCTGGGTTAGGGAATCAAGGAGCTCAGGGAGCGAAACACCTCTGAGGGTCCCCGAGCATTGACATTTAGGACTTTGGGCGACACTCCATGGACAAAAAGCAAAAAGAAAATTAACAGGGAAAAGCATGTTGTTTCATTTGAGCACAGTGTCCATGCATCATCTGTTTTCTGGCCAAAGGTCAGAAGGGAGGAGGATTGGGTGTGTCTTTTTTTTTTTTTTAAGAGAAGAATGTAGTTTTGGAGAGCAAGCTTCTGTCTGAGAGAGACAGAAGGTGTCCCCAGTGGGTTGCCAAAGACCCACCTTTTCTAGGAATTTTTATGGAGCAAAACCACAAGGAGAGATGAGTCCAAAGTGGGGAAAAATGGGAACTCCCAAGGAGGGCATGAGGTGGGACAGAACCATGGCCAACCAATACGATTATGAGTACAATTGCTCAGATAATATTGAGTGAATTGAAATCCAATAGGGAAGCAAGTCACATAGTGAGAGAGTCACATAGTCCTTAGCCTGTAGGAGGCTGGATTAGTGACTTCTTCTGGCTTCCTTAAGGTGATCAAGGTATCAAATTGGTAACTATTTAGAATATCAATGTTTACCCTTAGAGTGTGGCTGCATTTGTTTTATTCTTTGAGATCTGGCTCACATTGGAGGTGTGGGTGTGTCAGTTGTTGATTGAATCTGTTATTGATAAAAAACCAGGGTCTAGGAGGAGACAGACTCTTCCCTGTGCGGATGACAGGACCTACTGTTTGCTTTCCCCTAAAAATTCCAGGACTTAAGAAGAAAAGTCTGGATTCACCTTTGGTTCCCACCTCCACCTGGGATCCTCTGGAATCCCTACCCCCAGCCTATAAGGTCCAACACCCCAGACCGATGGCTCCATGTTGACCCATGCTGGCGCTGGCAGAGGGTCCAACTCCTGGTGCCACTGCCACAGCCTCACTAAGGGACAAAGACTGCCTTCTGCTGCTCAGGAGAAAATCAGGTACAACTACCCCGTCTCAATAAAACAGAGTGTCAGTCAATCACAAAATGTTCCTGGTGTGGCAGGAGAGCCCCGTCATAGCAGTCTGGGCTAACTGATAAATTTACTTTTGGCTTCCAATTTGGTATTTTTTTATTTCATAAATACACTGAAAACATTTCTTATGGGTTGTAGATTCTTAAATGACAATGACAAGATTAACGTGCTTTCTGCCCCACTTCCTGCAGGTGTTCAAAGAGCAGCATTAATTCAAGGTTCCTTGAAAGTCTGCAGACAGGTAGTCAAATTTAAAAATCTGAGACCGAAGGAGAAAGAAGTCTAACCAAAATTACAGAAAAATAATTTTAAATAAAAAACTGGGCCAAGTATAAAAAGAGGACAACTTAGACCCTTTTAACTTTCGTTTCCTGTTGGTTACCAGAACAGAAGAACAGGAGCGCCTAAGGCCTCCCACCACAAGGAGGGGTCAGAGGAGGCCCTTAGCCTCTGCTCCCCTTGATCTGTGATCTACGGTTCAATTAAAAGTTGATTTTTTTCCCCCTCCAAAGGTAAATTAGAAAATAAAGAGATTAAAAACCTCAAGGCTCCTGGCACCCCAACTCTTTCTGGTAAAGCCTACAGTAAGGGGTTTTACTCCCCCACCTCTTCCCTGGAGTTAGTTTATTGCAAGAAATGTTTGCACTAATTGTCCCCCTCAAACTTCTGACTAGTCAGTTTATAATAAGCCTGCGACAATTACAGCTATGGCTCAACTATGGCAAATACTTCTAAGAGTGTGTATACACTGAGCTAAAAGTAAATGTGTGTGTCTGTGTCTTTTTTGGTCATTGGTTTAAGATACCTGAAGAAATTGTTTTCCTTTTTATTTTGCCCTGGCTCTTCTGTCCTCTCACATAAACCCCAATTTTCTAGGGTTTTAGAAATAGCTAAGTCCACTTAGAAAGTTACACGATGTGGATTCGAACTTTGAACTTACATGGGACTTACAAGTAGAAGGCTTGGAGTCTGAGAACATAAAAGTTACATATGATTTAAACTCTGTATGTGAATCTTAAATGATATGTTTTACTTAAGTCACCTTATAGGTACATAGACACTCATGATATTAGCTCAAATGCTTGTGGGCCACATACCTTAACAATAGGCTAACTTAAATCAATTAATAAGTATAAAGATTTTAAAGATTTGTGACATGCTTGCACCCAGATTGTTAGGTAACCAAGATAATGCCCCAAATTTTATAAATGCAATGCCTGTTATTGTCTGTGCACGATAATTTAAGAGTTTTCCCTTTGTTAAAGATATATACAAAGTAGTTTATGATGAGTAGTTATGATGAGTCATCTAAAGTAATTACAAAGGTAACTAAGTGGGAGCTTTGAACTTGGGGAACCACTGGGGAACTTCTTTGTGGTTGAGAGCTGCTGCCTAGACCATGCTTTGGCCAGTTTGTCCCCTGCTGGGCGGCTTGTAGTTTTTCCAGGGGTCTTAGGGTGCCACACCCCAATTGTTATTAAATAAATTATGATATACTTACACTGATTATAAGTAAAAGGTTAAGCTCCATCCCTAAGATAATAAGGTTTTCTGACTCCAAAGTTCTTGGTTAAATTTAAATCTATTGGCTTTGATTACATAAATGTTTTGTTGTTGCTTACGGAATAGTACACTTATATTAGGTAATAAGTTCCTATGTGGTCATTAACACTGTTTCCTAAATTTATAAGAGTTCTAAAAATGTCCTTTAATTCTTGTCAATACAGAATTAACAACAATTTGGTACAAACCTGTTTTTAAAAAAATCTCAATTTTGCCTTAAGCATAAAAAATAAGTAAATGAGAAAGACATCTTGTCACACTGGTGGCTTCCAAACTACAGTTGTTCATGATGACTTTTGCAGGTTTATGTTTATGTGATTGTCATATGATCGTGTTATGGTAGTTAGATGTGCCTGTGCCATTTATGTGTCAGCACAGGAACTTTTTACCGTGTAGCGACGTCAGCCTCTGTGTATACAGGTGTAGTTCTGACATAACATAAATCACCCAACCAGACTGTTGAATGTCACCATATACACGACCAGACTGTAAAATGTTAGTGTGCGCCCAGACAAGGGAGACAGAAACACAGCAATTATATAAAAGGGTGCAACTATGCCATGTTCACACTTAGCATTTGAACATGAATCCACTGAGTCAGTGACAGCAGAAATAATGCTGCTTCCTGGGAAAAATGCTCCGCATTGTATTTCATTTATAAATTTACCACAAGCTGTAAATCCACTGTATTGTTGTTAGGGATTTGAATTCACAGTCCCTAGATTTAAAACATTAAAAATAGTATGGCTATAAATGTTCTGCTGACACCTTTTGGTAAATATTTCATGTATGTTGAAAAGGAACTTCTGGTCTACCATACATGAATATAGTCAGCTTTACAATATAGTGTAAAATAGAAAATGGTTATACAGTAAATCCTCCCATCAGGAAGGTCTAAGAATTCTACTGTGTCTTTCTCATTCTTGCTATTCTGGTGGATTTAATGTTATTTCATCATGGGTTTACTTTCCATTTTCCTGGTGGCTAATGCAAGAGAACACCTGATTATTGACAACATTATTGAATATGTGATATCCAGTACTATGAAGCAACACCAAGATTGGAATTTAAACTTTTTTTTGGTAAAAGCCTATGCTTTCCCTATATCTTTACTATTTTTGTTTTTAATAACTGCCTCCTTCCAAAGCTCTACAGGGAAATCATAAATTCTAATTTAGAAATCAAGAATATTCACTATTTTTCCCTTAGAAGCTAGAGAATTAGCCTCTAGCACAAGAGCGAGACAGGGGGTCTTCCATGAGACGTGGCTTTTGTCCTGCTTTTGTTGCTATTCAATGTGGAATTAAAAAGTTATCTCAGCTCTGTAGCCAGCTCAGAACTCAGAGCTCAGAGGTGGGGGAAGAAAAACAAAATGAGGGAAGCTGACCTACTTCCGGAAGCTTCTGGACCCCATTTTTGGTGACTGCAAGTTGCTTTCAAGAGCCAGGCCTCAGCGTGAGAAGAATGAAAGCCCAGCTACCCTGCTGTGCACCCTCTGTAGGGTAATGAATAACTGATGGTAGCTTCCGGTTTTATGTCTTACTTTTACCATTAAACATCTGTACGGGTACACCTAAGATTCTTCTAGGTATTGTTACAGGAAAGCCAAGTAACAAAAAATATTTTAAGATATAAAACTTGGAAAAAACAACAACAGAGGCTGTTCCTGCTTTTCTGTACATCTTTGAGGATGCACATAAATCAGTGCACTGATCCCTAACATGATTTGATAAACCCCAGCCTCAGAATCATCCAATATACAGCTTCGATATTTTTATTCTTACTCATAAAAGTCATTTTTGCCTTTTAGACAGAATGCTAAACTGCTCTCCATTTTCATAAAGTGGTTCCAGCTGATAAATTTTTTTTTTTTTTTTTTTTTTTGTACCTGGGATTGAACTCATGACCTTGTGTTTGCCAGGCAGGCGCTTATGCTGCTGAGCTAAATCCTCGGCCCCTAAATACATATTCTTATGTTCAAATCACACAAAGATTTTTCCCTCCTGGACACGAAAGGAATTTCTTCCTCAAAATCTCATTTTTAATATTATTTCCTTTTAGCTTGGGAAAATTGAATTGGGAGGTTGATCTTGAGTAACAGGTGTCAATCTGAACACTGTTGAACATAAATTAGATTTTAATAATTCAACTGTAAGCATTCAATGCATTTCTGTCCAGTAACTATCTTTAATTCTAATAAAATGCTCACCTTGAAAAGAGAAGAGCCAGGTGAGGACCACAGTTTTATAGTGTGACAGGCCCTCTGGCTTGGGGTGTGTTTCTGACACAATGGCTGTGACCTCCAGATTGAGTTTTAGGTTAAAGATAAATGCATCTACAGTACTTACAAGGAAAGAGATGGTCTTCAAAACCCTGGCTTGGGTCTTTGAAAGATTAAATATCACCTTCATTAGGAATTTATTAAGCACCAAACATTATTTTCCATGTCCCAGCCCTGGGAATTTCAATAACAATTCATGCTGGGTGGAACTTCCTATCTCTGACCAATGCAAAAAAAGTGTCCCCTGCTTTCCATAAAACATTAAATCCTGTCACCTTTGACATAGACTTTCCTGAACTAATAACACCTCTTACCAAGAATAGTACGTAACGAAGGAAGATGCTAAATTTTCCCCTTAAGTGTTTAACCATATTTTCCTTACACAGGCAGCCTGCTGATTTGCTGACTTTGGCTGATTTCTTGACATTGTGATTTTAGAGAGGGAAAGTCAACGCCTTCCACTTACATTCCCATGACATCTCCTTGACTCAGCAATTACACCTAACTGTATTTGTTCATTCAATTAGCATTTAAATGCCTATTATTATAGACTGGGCTTGGAAATGAGCCCTAGGCAAACTGCATTCTTTGCAATAGTTTTGATAAGTGGATTCATGGGCAGAGGACACTGGGCATGAGGGAGGGGGTATAAATAAGTAAAGCATTGGGTATCTTATTGGCTCTTTGGTGCTTGGAAGAAAATAAGTTGCATGTAGCCAAGTGTGATAGCTCTTGCCTGTAATCCTAGCACCCAGGAAGTTAAGGCAGGAATGGACGCCTGCCTGTAGAAGTGGGAACAGGTATATGCAGAGGAAATATAATGTCTAAAGAGAATAAATTGGGGAGGAAGATTTATCAGAAGGACACAGCCGTGCAAAGATAACTGCGAGAGCTATTCATCCTGACATCGCTTATCACACTGAAACACTGGAAACAGCCTCTACGTCTACAGTGAAGGCTGTGTAGATAAGGTTCGTGTTCCTACATTTAAAATGGGGTGGACAGTGTTATCAGTGGTTCTGAATATTGATTTTACACCAAAACTCCTGAGGTTCAGATACAGGTTCATTCCCTCCAGAGCTTTGTGATATCAGACAAGTAACTTCTTTGTGATTTCGATCTTTTATCTATAAAATAAAGATTGCAACTGAAACTAGGCTTGTTGTGAAGTTTACTTGAGTTAATATACATAAAGGATTTAGGATCTTTTATGTATTAAGTCATTGTCATCCACATTTATTGAGAAGAGAAGGCTGAGCATTGTCAAATCTAAAATGTGGATTATGCAATTATTAAAAAGTAGCTCTGACATACTGAAAAACACCTCTGCATAAAAACAGTACACTACAATAGATGCTATTGAGTATAATTATCTCACAATTATGATTTTAATTTTTTTCATTTCTATGTATTGCTTACACTGCATGTTTGTAATTAGCTTCCATTACTTCTACAATCAAATAAAATAATAAATACCTTTTATAAAAATGCATTTTCATGGTTTGCTTTTCTGATTTCAAAATCTTCTGGTAAAGTGATTTTAGAAAGCTCTAAAGAGATTCTACCGTAAAGTCATCTTTTTTTTTGGTACCGGGATCAAATTCATGACCTCCGCTTGCCAGGCAGGCACTTACTGCGCTGAGCTAAATCCCTGGCAAGGTCACCTCTTTTTATGGCTGGCCCATTCAGGCTTTCACTTAACATGTGAAAGTACTTCCCAGGGTGCTCCGCATTGTGCCGCGCAGGAGAAGACAGTAAAAAGTGTGAACTTTCTTCTTTTATACAATTTACAATCTGGTAGAGAGAAACAGTGGAGTAACAGGTACATGGATTCCAGTGCGTGCTTCGGGTCACCCAGTAGTTTTGACAGCCTCTGTGGAGCAGATAGCAGGGAAGTTCCGAACCAGGCAAAGGCAGATAGAGCGGGGGCTCAGTGGCACACTATTCCTTTTCTTTCCCTTTTCTTCTCTTTTTTATTGGAGATTGAACCTGAGTCTTTCACACCGAGTTACATCCCCAGCCCTTTTTAAAATGTTTATAATTTTGAGACAGTACCTTGCTAAGTTGCTAAATTAACCCGAGCTGGACTTAAACTTGTAGTCCTTCTGCCTCAGCTTCCAGGGTGCTGGGATTGCAGGGATGCACCATCTCACCTAACGTGGGTGGCACAGTATCCCAAGTGGATGTAGCTATGTCTGGAACGCGTGGAGCAGAGGCAGCACCGGGGCACACAGAGAATCGTAAGGCCTCCCACATGGCCATAGCTTCAAGTAAAGAAAGGAAGAGAGGTTGGGGGATTTGACAAGATCCAACCTGGGAGTATTTAATTTCCTTCTAGTGGCTGAAATCACCTCTGTCTGCAGCACAGAAGTCACTGCCTGGACATGCAGTGATTGCTCTTCTTTCTTGTTCCTAAGCTACAGAGCAAACTGATTCCTGCTGATAGACTGAGTACCCAGGAACCTAGAAGCTCCCTGAATGCTAATTTGGCATTGCAACGTGAAAGAATGCTAATGCAGTTTGCTTTGGCATGAGTGAGGAGATGTTTACTAAGATTTGGAAAGAACTGTATGAAGGCTCTCTGCGTTGTCATGATCTTTCTCTCAAATTGAGATAGAAAAAACTTACATAGTATTGCAATTTCAAAACTGCCTTATTTAAACAGTTTAGAAAAGACCCAAGTAGCAGAATGACTCTTTAGAAAGTAATGCCATAGTACAGATGCATTTAGACTCACAGCAAAACATGACTTGTGGCCTCAGAAAACCTTTTACAGAAATCTCCACTCTCAATATGGAGCTGTCACAAGCTCATGGTGTTATTTTTCAAGTGACTATGTTTTGTACTTGATTCATCAAAAGCAGAGAGTTCAACCTTCACAATGTTTTCATGGACTAGGGTGACATAGGAATTGTGTACTCTAGCCACTATCACAGGAAGAAAAATAAAGTGGTTGAGAACAAATAAAATTGAGATTGTCTTGTCTACTGCTACATGAAGTGCATGGCAATCATCACAAATATCTGGAAAATGCATCCCTTTTGTGAAGCAGCGTTCTTCCAGGGGATACTCTAGAATGAAGCTCACTCTCCACATTTAATGAGCAGATAGGCAAATAAATTTAACTGAATAAAGAGAAGACAAGAATACCAAAATCATGACCTATAAACTCACTGAAATTAAGAATTGGAGCAGTCCTGTTAGAGCTTATTCAATTTCCCCTGCCTACACCGAGGTCTCTTTTCTTACCAAATCTTTCAAATCTATCTTGCTGCCTTATTTTTTAATTTGTTTTTCAATTATTCAGCCTCCAACCTTTCCTGATTTTTTATAAAGAAAACATTTTAATCAACATTGCTTGTGAGAAATGGTCGTTAGACTGAGCATTCTAGGATTGTTAGATTAGTACAACAGATGTGTCAGTAATAATTATGTTGAATGGCTGAGTAGGTAGAAATATCAGGAAATAATGAAAAGAAACTTCTTGAGTTTTAATTCAGTAAAATGCCTCCAGATCTGTAAAACATGTGACTAAGACAGTGTTTTTTAAAAGCATAGTAATGGTCTTCTATTAACCTCTAATTTATGAATTGGAGGAATTTAGTACAAATGTCAAAATATGTAGTATGCATGTTAAAGGAGAAAAGTACAACATTAAAGGTAAATGAAATCGTTTTTAAAAATAACATTTTATTCAATTGTGTTCTGTTGCGTTGTTAGATTCCCATATGTAATGCACTTTACAATTCAGACATGTTATAAATGTATGGTTCTTTCATAATTTGAGAAGCAGGACAGAACTTTATTGCTGTTTATATAACCTGGGAGAGTGGAGTTCCTGGGTAATATTTTAGTTACAGGCTACTTCAAATCTTTGTAGTGACTTTTAGGAAACATTTTTGCAGGGCTGAAAGGAATGCTTTGATAACTAACTGATTAACATTTGAATAAAGGAACTATAACTTGTTTCTTTGCGTTTCAGTTCTCTAGAATTACTGATCCAAATTTTCAGTAACCTCATGGCTGACCTTATGTAAAAGATGGCTGCCTCAGGTCAAAGAAAAATGGGACAGGAAATTGGCTGTGAGAACAAGGCGAGGGTGTTCCTTCAGATCTATAATCTCAGAAGCCTTACTTCTACCTCAAAAAAAAAAAAAAAAAAAAGGAAACACAATAGCCTCAGTTGCAAAATGTCATTCTACTAACCATAGATGAGTCCAAACTCTGTCTTACAAGATCTGTTCACTGTCTTTCAGCCAAGAGTCCATTATTTGCTGATGAGTCTGTGGTATCAACGGAAGCACACATTTCTTTACTAACAAATTTTATTGCTCATTTTACAGCTCAGAATGATAGCCAGGGGATGGTCGTGGTACCATGACTGCAAATACATTGAATTCTTAGGTGATGTGTGATGTCATGTTTTTATATGTAGAATTCACAACACAGCTTCTAATAGGAACTCTGGTGATGACCATAAAGACCCTTGCTAATGAGATGTTACAGAAATTACACGAGCAATTTCTACTATTTATTTCTTTTACCAAAGCAGAGGACTCTTGATATTGGGATAAAAATAACATAGAAAATACAGACATATGTCGCTCATTTAAGTCACACTGATTTGAATCCTTGTGATGAGGCCCTTTCAGACAAGCACCAGGAATTTGGATGTTAATAAGACAGGGTCAATAGTTAGAGGAGCTTCAAGTCTAGTCTTCTGGAAGTAAAGGAGAGAAATTCATCTGGAATATTCAATAAGGGAGTGTGTGAAACATGGGAAGCCAGACAGGGATTGGCAGCTGAGCAAGGGTGCCAGGGGGAAGCAGAAACATTCATTGAAGCTGCAGTGAAGACGACCTGGCAGACACCACTGAAGCCGAGTCAGGAAGACGAGTAGAAATCAGCTACCGAAACGCCTGGATAAAACCAGGTGAAAGATTCTGGACTTAATCCAGAAAACAAGGAAGAACCTCTGAAGAAACTTTTATGCAAGGAAGTGACAGAATAGAACTGATTCATCGAACTAATGGAAAAGCACTTAACCTGTTTTCTTGTGACTATGCCAAACACCGAAAAAAAATGTTCCTGTCCTCACTCAAATAAATCAAAAATGGTCTCAAAAATAGGGGCTCTCTTTCTGGTGGAAAGGGCATGCTGACCTGAACCTGGAAAATGGTCTGTAGCAACAAAATCCAAAATACTTCATTGCTTTTCAACAGAAGGTCTACAGCACAACTGAAAACAAGACCTGGACATATTCCAAATCTCTTTTTCTTATCACACAATGAGTTTTCCCTGAGACTGTCCCTTGCAATGGTCATCGTTTTTCATGGTCACCTAACTACCTGAGGCTCTGAGGATAATAAGGCTGTCAAGTGTCATAAGCATTTATGAATGGGGCATTCTGACCAAAAGACAGTTTGTCAAAGTGACAGCTAGAACCACTGAGACCTTGTGAAGATTATTGGAAGTAGAAGTTTCTTCTTATCCCCAAAAATCAAATCAGTTAAAGATAGCACAATTTCCTGAAAAATAGGTGGCATTGTAAAACATTTTTAAATATTTTTAAATAAATATTCATATATACTGTTTGGGAAGCAGAACATATTTTTTGAGAATTGTCTTTCTAATCTTATGTTTAGAAATTATTTTGTAGGTCATAAAATGACATAACATAAGCAGAGATTATTATAGAATTTCCCAAGAACTCTTATACTGGCCATCTTTCTCCACAGGTTCCAAAGGAGATTTACGTACATATACGCCCCAACCTCAGTGCAGAATTCTACAACGAGCTAACAGGAAATGAGCTAACCAACTCCTACAGCCTAGAAGGTAAGCTGGACAGGATGAGAGTGAAAGCAAGTTTCACGGGAACCCTGCCCTGGGCCCTCTTTGCCAATCCCAAATGTCAGACCTGACCATGTCAGGGCAAAAGCTCTTTCCTAGAGCCAAATCTGGAAACTAAAAGAGGAAGTTTGAGGACATAATTTTTGAGACCTCCGGTGCAGAATTCATCTAGAGAAACTTCACTGGTCTTCGTCTGGCATCGGGAACATCACTGAAGAAATTTAATTCACAAACAACACACACAGAAGGCCATGTTGCTTCTGGCAAGAAACAGGACACCTCCACTCTGGTCCCATGGGGAGAAAGGTAGACGGGCAGCAGCAGAAGTCTAAGGAGGAGAAAGAACCAGTGCCTACTGTCCAGAAGCCCATGTGGGAGACCGTGACAGCTTCTTTCTTCTCTCCTTCTCTGCTCTGGATGATGGCAGGTTATCTCCCTTATCCCTTTACCTAATGGCCAGTGAAACGCCTACAGCACGTCCACCAGGGTCAGATGCCTGGATCCTAGTGCAACTTTTGACAAGACTGGATTGAGCATTTAAAGGTACCTGCAAGGGACCCTCCTCCTACTAGAGGCATTCACACTGTTGTAACAACCTATTTCCTTACCTTTAAGACTCACTTTTATACCATTAATATAGTTAGTATAAATGGGGTGCATCTCATCTTTGATGCACATCCATTATGTTGCTTTCTCCCCTTGAAAAGCCCTTACCCACTTACTGGTGAAATTCCTAATCACTGGAATCTTAGAACAGTAATAGGGTAACATATGAAGGTACAGAAATAGACTAGTTTCACACTTGCAAAATACTCCGATTTAGAATTGAAATGTGTGACTTACAACTTTCGTCTTTTCATGCAAGTGTAGTAAGAGAGTGGGTTTGAACAGCAGTTCTGTGCCAGCCTGTGGGCTGTCAATGGCATATCACTTCTCACCCTTCTGGGGAAGCCTGGGAACCAGACTTACTGGGATCCCTTGCCAGCTTGGTTTCAACACGAATTATGCCAAATGGAGTCACTTGCGGGAGCTCTAGGAAGCAGAAGGGGAGTAGCTCCTTCTCCTGCAGCAGCCCGGTGCACGGTGAGAGATGCATATGTAATGGGGCATGGGGGAAGACCAAAGGGAGGGGAAAGGAACAGGAAGTTAATAAAAAACGGAGATGCAATATGCCTATGCACCAATACCCTGCAATGAATAGATTCAT
Source organism: Hydrochoerus hydrochaeris (assembly GCA_004027455.1). Classification (NCBI taxonomy): domain Eukaryota; kingdom Metazoa; phylum Chordata; class Mammalia; order Rodentia; family Hydrochaeridae; genus Hydrochoerus; species Hydrochoerus hydrochaeris. The sequence goes on along the minus strand of PVLA01000192.1, from coordinate 268,210 downwards.
TATGCATTGCAAACACATTCCAGCAAAATACTTTTTGAAAAGATTTGCCAGGAAAGATTTGCTAGGGCAGCACCTGTGAGTCACTCATCCAGCTGGGGCAGGCAGTTGAGAGCACCAGAAAGAGCTCTACACGTTTCCAATGCTGCCAAAGTTCCTGGAAATTCAGAGCATTCATTCCTGTCCTTTGCTTCCACAGCCTTTTCGACAGCTTCCTCTATCTTGAATTCCCTGTAGCTCAGTCTTTTTGGGTCAAGATTCTTCGAGTGACTGAAAATGAATGGCAATTACATTCTTCTTTTTCCTATATAACAAATACTCTATCTATAGCTGACAGATATTTTGTAAACAGCTAGGAGTAGTCATTTTGAGGTTGTTTCTATCTAAAGAAGAGACTAAAAATGAGAACTGGAATAGCCAAAAGAATTCTGGGCAACAAGGGTAAGACAGGGGCCATCACAAACATGCACTTGAGTTACACTGCAAAGCTACAGTGATAAAATAAAGAACCCCAGACTCGTGGATTATGGAACAGAACAGTGATGGTGAAGCTTTTAGAGATGGGCATTGAAACTGCTACCCAAAACCCACTTATTTATTGCCAAGTGCCAACACTGTAATTAAACCTGAATATAGTACTGATGTTTTAGCTTAGGAAAAAAAAAGACCTCATACATTACCATCTTTTGTCTTAGAAAAACAGTACCATGCATGCCTTAGGTTTGCTACCACTGATAGAGAGGAGGGAGAAACAACTCCAGGCTTGCTCAGGTACTTTATCTCTGACAAAGGAGCCAAATACTTTCACTTAAAGAACTCTCTAACCAATAGTGTTGGGAAAACTGGCTCTCCACGTGTTGAAGATTCATTCCTGACCCATATCTCCCATCATGCACTGAACTGAAATCAAAAGGGATTGAAGATTTAATATTAAAAAAGAAACACAATCTATTGGAAGACAAAACAGGCAAAATTCTTGAAGACACAGGTGTCAGCAGATTTTCTTGAATACCAAGAATCAACAAATGGGATCACATCAAATTTAAAAGCTTCTGCATAGCAAAGGAAACCAACAACAGTGTGAAGAGACAAACGACAGAACAGAGAAAAATTTTGTTTACTGCTCCTCAAAAGACTAACATCTAGAATATATGAAGAGCTCAAAAAGTTAGATTTCCCCAAATTAATTAATTAATTAATTAATTTTTATGCTGGTCAATAGTTAGAGGAGTTTCAAGCACAGTGCTGGGGATCAAACTCATGACCTCACATTTGCCAGGTAGGTGCTTATGCCGCTGAGCTAAATCCCCAGCCTCCCCCAACTTTAAAGACCCACTCAAAAACGGGCATCTGAAATGAACAGCCACCTGTCAGATGAAGAAGTACAAATGTCCAATAAATAATGAAGAAAATGTTCAACATCACTGATTATTCAAGAAATGCAAATTCCAACAACACTGAGATTCCATCTCACTCCAGAAAGAATGACTATCATCAAGAAATCAGCCAATAACAAATGCTGGTAGGGCTGCAGAAAAAGGAACCCTTCTTCCTTGGTAGGAGTATAAACTGGGATTAACACTGTGGAACTCAGTATGGAAATTCCACATTCGACTCAACTATACCCCTTCTATGAATCTTCCTAAGAGTTAAAGATATTATAGAGACACCTGTATACCCACATGTATAGCACGGTGATTCAGAGTATCTAAATCTTAGAAGCAGCCTACATGTGCTTCAGAAGATGAATGGTTAAAGAAAATGTGGTATTTATACACAATGAAGTACTACTCTGCCATAAAAATGATAAATTGTAGTCATTTGTAGGAAAATGGATGCACTATGAGACCATAATCTTAAGTAAATCAGACACACAAGTGTAAATATCATATTTTCTCTTCTATGAGAAACTCAATATATAAATAAAGTACAAAATAAAAGACAACCAAGAAGAAAAAAGGAGAAAGAAGTTATTGTAATCTAGCATGGATAGAGTATCTAAATGCGTGTCTTGATTTAGTATAATGTGTTTTATTTTATTTTATTTTTTGCCTTTTAGTCTGTCTACTAATCTGTAACTAACTATATAAGAGCTTAAAAAAATAAATCTGATCCTGGCAAAAAAGGGATGGTGGCAGGAGAAATACTGAGAAATGTTATGTACATGCACAAATTCTTCACAATGAATTTAGTCCTTACATACTGAAAACTCATACTAGTAAAAATTTTTTAAAATTTTAGAAAGAGAATATAGGAAGGTCAAGAACTATTCTTTGACCTTACAGTTCTCTTGTCTCATCAAATTATTTTCATTCACACTTATGCTTTCTGCTTCAGGATAATTTCCTTGTACTCTTAGTTATCATTTAATTTCCTGGTAAACAGAATCCTAGCATTGGTCAATATTTTTAACTTGACTCTTCCTAATAATGTAGCAAACTCAATGGAAACCATGGGATCACTGCGGGCAAGTCTATGATTGTTAATTGGCACCAAATTTCCTTGATATACTGACAAAATAGAATAATAATGAGAAAGACGAGCTATCATTATCTCTGATAGCCTTTCAGAGGCCAAGGTTAGTTAGTCCTTGGGCTAATGCCTACTGAATGACTTCTCTCATCAGAGGACTTCCTAAGTCTCTAATTGAACTATTTGGCAATGTCCCTTGAAGGGCACTGACTGAGAACCACAGGGGCTTAAATGTTTGCTGATTTGAAGATAAACTTTCCAGAAAAAGCATAAAGAAATTGTGTCAAGTAGGTAACAAAAAAACTACAGGCTATACTTGTATGGACAAATGTGGAATGAAGATTAGTCTAAGGATTCATCTTTTTTGAAAATTGTATAAATTAAATATGGCCAAGTTTCTACCAGAAGAAATACAGATTTTACACCCCAGAAAGCAATAGCTTCTATTAAATTCAACATTTCCACCCAAGAGTAGTACTTTTTTTTTTTTTTTGTACTGGGAATTGAACTCATGACCTCATGCTTGCCAGGTGGGTACTGTTTCACTGAGCTATATCTCTGGCCCAAGAAAAGTACATTTAAAATAGAAAACATGAGAAAACAATATAAACCCTCAAAAGTAAGGAAGGCTAATGAAATGATTTTTGCTAGTTCTTAAAACAAAGATAAAGATGTTAAAATCTGTAGGAACTTTCTCCTGAGCATAATAGAAGCATGTGAAAATATGGATATATATTTACATGCATATCATCTCCAGATATATGAAAGTCTTAAAGATTTACTTCTTTCATTTAAAAACTTTTAATTTTGACAATTTTCATGCAAGTGCTTTTTAGCTGGACTTGTGCACAACTGAATAACAAAGTTAAAAGTGTGAACGATGACCATATCAACAGAGTCTAAGACAAAATTCTCATGATCATCTCATTAGATGCAGATAAAGCTTTTGACAAAATCCAACACTCATTCAAAAAGCCCTACAGAAAATCAGAATAGATGATCTTTATCTCAACCTAATAAAAGCCCAACTACAACAAATCAATAGCCAACATCATACTGAATGGACAAAAACTGAAAGCTTTCACTCTAAAATCAGAAGCAAGACAAGGATGTCTACCGCCACCACTCCTATTCAATATAGATTTGGAAACATTAGACCAACCAATTAGATGAGAAAGAAATAAAAGGAATAAGGATAGAAAAGAACTTAAATTATTATTCACAGATGACATGATACTTTACATAGAGCCCATAAACTCCCACCAAAAGACTTCTAGATCTAACAACCAAATTCATTTGTGTAGCTGGACTCAAAGTCAGCACTCAAAACTCAGTAGCATTCCTGTACACAAACAATAAACTCACTAAGAGAGAAATCAGGGAAAGCACACCCTTCACAATAGCATCCAAAAACAATAACAAAAAAACCCCTGAAGTACTTAGGAATTGATCTAACAAAGGAAGTAAAAGATGCATACATAGAAAATTACAGTACTTTGAAAAAGGAAAGTGAAGAGGATATAAAATGGAAAGATATTCCTTGGATAGGAAGAGCCAACATTGCGAAAATGGCCCTACTCCCAAAATTGTTATACATATTTAATGAAATCCCAATCAAAAATACCATTAGTATACTTCACAGAACTAGAGAAAACACTGCTAAAAATCATGTGGGAATAAGAGCTAGAATAGGAAAAACAGTTCTAGACAACAAAGGCAAGTCAGAGGGCAGCACAGTCCCTGAACTGAAATCCACCACAAAGCTACTGTGATAAAATCAGCATGGTACTGGCAAATAAAACAGACTTGAACATCAGTGGAACAGAAGATACAGACACTCAGGCACCTTCCTTGACAAAGGACCTAAAGAGGTTCACTGGAAGAAAAATAGCCTCTTCAGTAAATGGCGCTGGAAGAACCGGCTCTCTACATACTGAAGACTAAAACTAGACCCATGTCTATCACTGTGCACTAAACTCAAGTCAAAATGGATCAAAGATCTAAATATTAAAATAGAGATGATGAATCTACTGGAAGAGAAAATAGGTAGAAATCTCAAAGACATAGGTGTAACCAGAGAACAAAATCTAAACTGCATGGGAAATAGTTCAAAGAATAAACTGGGATCTCATCTTATTAAAAAGTTCTTGCAGTGCAAAAGAAATTACAGAGTAAAAAGACAGCCCACAGAATGGGGAAAAATTAGTTAACTGTCCCTCAGACAAAAGATTTTTATCTAGATCATAAAAAGAATTGAAAATACTCAGACTCCCCCCAAATTGAAAGACCCAATCCAAAAATGGGCATCTGAGATGAATACACAGTTCTCAGATGAATAAATACAAATGGCAAAAATAAATACACAAAAAAATGCTTGACATCATTGATAATTTGAGTGATGCAAATTAAAACAACACTGATATTCCATTTCATCTCAGAAAGGATGAGAATCATTAAGAAATCAACCAACAACAACTGCTGGAGAGGGCAGTGGGGTAAAAGGAATCCTCCACTGTTTGTGGGATTGTAGACTGGTAGAATCACTGTAGAAATCAGTGTGAAAATTCCTCAGAATTCTAGGGTAAGAAGTCCCATTTGAGCCAGCTATTCCCCTTCTGGGTATCTTCCAGGAAGAATTAAAATCACACCATAGCGATATATGTGCACCTATGTTTATAGAAGCACGATTTGCAAAAGTGAAATCTTGGAAACAACCCAAATGCCCACCAACCGAGAAGTGGGTGAAAAAGACATGGTCTTTTTATACAGTGGAGTACTACTCAGCTATACAGAATAAATTCGAGACTTTTATAGGTAAGTGGATGCAACTTGAGACCATACTTACAAGTGGACTAAACCAGACTTATATGTGTAAACATCGTATCGTCTCCCTGGTGTGAGAAACTGAAGGAATAAACAAGGTCTAAAATTTACGATAGATATGGTGAAGTGTGAAGAAATTGTTCAAAAAGAAAAAGGAACTAGGATGGAAGAAAGGAAGGAAAAGAAAAGGGGAAAATGCAAGTCAGTTATACTGTTAGTGCCTCTTAGTTCACTAAAAAGGAAGGTTTGTGCTATTACCTACTGGAGAAATTTTAATGCCCGTATCTTGTACTCTGAGCAATGACTTAGCTATAGCAACATGGGACATATTAACTACTGTTACTCTTCTAGTATTTTGTTATGAAATTGTTTTATCTTTGTCCTATAAAATAAAAAAAATGTTGAAAAAAAAAGCATAGCCCGTGGCTTGCGAACTGTAGACCCACAAAGTGCTTGTGAAACATGGATGATGCATTACCACTGGTCCAGTGTTACTGCTACTGAGGCAAACGTTTCTAGATTAAAGGGACTAACTTCAGGCTGGCTTTGCTTCTCAGTAGTTGTAGAACAATACTTGTTTGGGAAATATCTTGTAAATTGCTAGTTTCCACATCAATAAACTTCATACTTTTTTTGAAGATGATATTCAATGGAACAGGTATTTACTTAGCAGAGTGCTTGGTTCACAGGTGACTGATAAAAACAGATTTCTTTCAGTTTCCTCCAAGTCTCACAGTAGTACGACTACTTTGGCCAGGGTCCACTCATCAGCTGTACCATGTCTCCAACTTCCCCAGACTCCATCTAAAAAGGGATTAACACTCTGAAAATTAAGAATAACATGGCAACTACACAGGAGAGCCTGAAACTTCCAGATTAAGCACAGAAATGAACACAAGGTGCCAAGTGATCCATGGCCTGAGGTCACTGCTATACCCTGACTCTGGAATGTCCTCTGGAGGGCCACGTGTTTAGTTCCCAGCCCTGCACTATTGGAAAGTGGTGGAACCTTTATAATGTGAGACTTGATGGAAGATTTTAGGTCACCTGGGACCTGCTCTTGGAAGAGACTATAGGACCCTCTTCTCTTTCTCTATACCTCACCACCATGAGGGGAACAGGTTTGCTCTGCATATGCTCCAGCCATAATGTACCACATCCCCCCACCAACTACCTAAAAGCAATAGGTCAAACTTAGCAGGGACTGAACTCTCCAAAACTGTGAGTCAGAATAAACCTTTCTTCTTTATAAGTTGATCATCTCAGATATATTTATTATAGTAACAAAAGCCTGAGCCAATCACCTTCCATTTGGGTCTCTCCATTATTACTGTGGTTACTATGTGATGTTCAGGGACATCAGTGCACATCTTCCTCTTGGATCCTACATCTCAGCATAGAAAATGGGTTGAAAAAGTGCAGACTGCTATTATTGGTGTAATTTAAGTTTTGATCCACGTAAGAAACTCTTTAAAGGAGTAAACACATATATGAATTTAATGCAAGTCCTTCCTTTGATTGTAATAATAGTAAATTGTAAATGCAAATACCTTATTTGTTGTACAGATATTATAGGTCTTAGCATGTTTCTCAACTTAGAGTGTCCCTAATGCCCAATACCCTTAGCCTTAATGAACCTTAAAACTTAATGTGGTCAGATAACAAAGATGCTAATCATAATAAAAACTCTGGCCTCTGCCTGCCCTCTCAGCCTCCCACAGTCTAAGTGGCAACCAATGGCAGGAATGAAGGAAATGGAAAATATCACTTTTTTTTTTTAAAGAAAAAACACAGTAAAAAGAGGGATACTTGACAGTTAAGGAACACATTCTCCTTAGAAAGCAGTCCTCTGCCAAATTTTTGGCTTCTGTTTGTTGTTGTTTAAAAGGTAAACACAATTAAGAAAGAAAATAGCAAGTCTTGAGAAGCACAGCTAAATATTTATGTTTTCATGCTGAGGCTTCTGGGTTTATTTTGGAAGATGTCTTTTCTACTGAACATCATAACTGTTAAAAGCCACTAAAATACCTCTGCTCTACCATTCTGCCTTGCATAGAGGGGAATATTCATTTTATAATGTCCACCCTTTTGGACTGTGCTGCAATTCCTAACATCTGAATGCTAATATTATAATTTTCCCTCTCATTTCTAAAAAAGAGTTTTGGGTTTGAAAATTTCATAAAATTTCATATCATGTCTTACAAAGTAGTAACGTGGAGCTATCTGATCCCATCTTAATTGCTTTTGCCCAGATAATCCACTACCCCAAGGACACAACCCCCAGATGAGTTAATACCATTCAGACTTATCTTTCCTGAACTCTCTGGATGCATTTGGTCACACAGACAACATCAGTTCTTTCCTGTGTGCTAATGAGAACTCACCTAACAACCTCTTGGCACATTCCAGGTCTGCAAATTGATTGGATTTCTGAGTTTTTCTTCTAATTTCACACCTGTGTGGAGCCTTAACTTTTAAGCTAATTCCAATAAAGTGTTTGTGTCAAAACTTACCATGTGTGATGACTCGTTTTAAAGTACGGACAATATGATAGAAATGTGAAAACAAGAGAGAGATGAGTTAGTGCATAGCATCTCCGCTCTGCTATGGACACCGTGAATCAATCGGTCCCTTATGAATGCTCCTATTTTATGGCCTCTATCACTCACAACCTTTTTAGCAAATGTTGCAGTCTGCATTGTTCATTGCAAACTATCTTGAAAATCTCAATCTGATTGGAAAATACTTTGGGACACCTGGAAATTTCTTCGGAAATTTCTTGGGACAGTTTGCAGCTGTCTAAATGTCCTATCCCTCTAAAGATGCTGATGATTCCCCCCAAAGCAGAATGCTTCCATATTATTCATGTGCTAGCATGAATACTGGGAGGCACAAGTGTCCTTGGCTCCTCGGGTGGCAGCCTACCCATGGTTAGGTAAGAATCTGCTTGGGACAGGCTGTTCACAAACACAGGTGTGGGTGGGCAAGTGGGTGCTTTGCAGGCAACACATAGTTGCTTGTGCACAGACATGCCACATGCACACTTTCTATCCACAGTCATCTCTTCATCTCCAAGCTTGTCTGACCACAGCAGGGCCTTGGATTCTGTGCATGCCTTGATTCTTCAGTGGTTTCAGGGTGTGCGGGATAGACGCGAAAGCCTACCAGTGGCAGCCAACATCTTCTAAACACGGTGTTACTAGAATAGAGCAGACAGAACAATGGCACCCACTAGACCCAGGGTATGCATTGCTGCTGTAGCAAAAAGGACTTTACAGATGTAATGAAGTCAGCCTTGAGATGAGATGATCTTATGGGGTCCAATGTAATCTCAGAAGTTCTTACGTGAAACAACAGTGGGTATCAGAGAGACGTGATGGCAAAGCGGAGGGTGGAGGGTTTGCTTGGAAGAACGCAGACAGAGCCACAAGCTAAGAAACGTGACTGTCTCTCAGAGCCGGAAAAGGCAAGAAATCATTCTCCCCCAGAGCCTCGAGAAATAACAGAGATCTGCCAACACCTTGGCTTCAAACTCATTTTAACTCTGTTCTATAAAATGAGATATAAGAAATTTGGTTGTCTTAGGCCACCAGGTTTACAGCCATTGGTTATGGCAGTGATGAGGGACAAACGTCTCCTATCCTGTCTCTCCACATCCTTCTGCATCCTTGGCTGAAGCTGACACTTTTCCAATCAACCGTGTGATAGCGCCTGTCCTGCAGTTCACATGCACACTCTCACGCTGAAATGGATGCTCCCGCCTTCCCTCAGCAGCTCCAGGAGTTATTTTGAGACCACTTTAGACGTCTTCTTACTCCTAGGCAGTATGTTAGTATTTTCACTATCACTTTGAACTAAATTTACTTTCTGTGACTATAGCTTTGTCTTCCTTCCCAAATAAATCTTAATTTCTCTGCAACTTTTGTCACACTATTTTATTTTACCCAGATTTCCCTGCATGGTATCACACACACATATTACTGAATTGGAATTTATCAGTTTTGTTTTTGTAAATTGAGAAACACTAAGTAATGCTGCAGTTGGATGAGTTATAAAATGTCCCAGTACATCTTCATCTCAGCAGCTTCACAGGATCAAAATTAGCAATGAATTTTCATAGAGACTTCCTACTTACTGAAGTAATATCATAGAACGACTTTATGGCTGAGACGATGATGGAAAACAGAGAAACAGGCAAACTATTATAAGTATACAGACAATACAAAAGAATGGTTGAACTAAGAAAGACCTAACATCTCTGAAGATATTTTTTCAGATAAAATACACTGGGCTCTAGAGCAGGTGTAATACTATAAAATAAATTTAAGCTTAAATTCTAGGATTTTTAATGAGGGATTTACAATACCAGTGGTCTCTTCTGTTCAGTGCCAGGTACTGGGGCATCTCTCAGTAAAGTTAGAAAGGAGAGTGTTTCAGACTTTCCAAACATTTTTCAATCAAGAACCTCTCAATGATGCATCAAAATTCACAGACAATAATCTTTCCTCAAGTGCTGTCGTAAAAATATTTAGGATCTGCCTGTATCAGGGGCTTATATATCATCAGATAAGTCAAGCTTTTAAAGAAATGCCTAATTTGAAATCTTACCTCTTTCTCTTAGGGATCGTATCAACTGTCAAGTTTCCCTGGCCTCAGTAATTCATCTCTATAATGGGGATAATATGTTTTCATTTGGCTAAAGATAATACATATAAGGTCAGTAGCATAATTGCACCATATTGCAAGATGGGTTGTAATTATTGTTACCACAGAAAACCTTGTTGGATGACTTTTATAATCTTCCAGAGCCCAAACCCACTGAATTCATGTAGGGATGAATGGAGAAGGAAATGCTACTCTGTAGGAAGAAATGGCAGAAAGAAAAGGAGAATTAACTGGTAGGAATTAAAGGCAATGTTTGAACAGTAGATCCCACCCAAAAGTTAAGGTCTATGAAGTTTTCAAGCCCATTCCACCCTCATCACTAGCATTAGTGTGTGCACAGTGCTTGTGAAAATAGAACCAAGGAAGTTAACTCGCTCACCTTCCCTGGAAGCTGAGTGGAAGCCAAGTACTTTATGTGCTGCACAGTCCCAACATCATCACAAGCAAAAAATAAGGAAGACATCATTTACCCACATGCACAGAAACGAGGTTCAGTACAAGCAGCTAGATGCCAGGCACATGTACAACTCAATCCCACATGTGCAAGCTTTTAAAAAGAGGGTGCAACACCAAACTGTGATGGTAGAAGTCAGAGAACGGGCTGTTGGGCTGTACATTAATATTTTGTGTATTTTTTGTTTGTGTACCGTATTTGTACTAATGTTTTTACAAATTAAGCCTTGGTAGGGTTAAACAGCATTCTAAGTTCACACTGGAAGCCTCCAGGATAGAATAGAGTCACCCCCATATTTCTCAAACTGGACGCTTGAAATCTGTAATTCTTACTGCACTCAGCTGTCTTTCAAGTGAGCAAAAAGGTGAATCTTCTGCTCAGACATCTAGTAAATTTCTAGCTGGAGCCAGGAAAAAACTTTTTTTTTTTAACATTTTTCATTTTAAAAAGATTAAAAGAAAACAAAACAGGAAAAATAGAACAATAGAAACGATATAGAATTTCAAAACAAGATGACAGGGGATTAACAATGGTCACTGTATTGCATGTTATTATCTTTGAAATAGTTGCTCATATTACAAGATACAGGTGTGTAAAACAGATCAAACAAGATGAGCACTCACATTTTCTTTCCATGCACTAATAGGAATGCTACTATTTTAGCTATCATTCACACACACACACACACACACACACACATATATACTTTTTTTTCCTTCCTTATCTCTTGTTCCCCACCCCACTTGTTTTTTCTTTCAAGCAGTTTGTTTCCCTTTCACAATATCTATTGTAGATTTAGGATCTTATTTACTCTTTTAATTTATTATACTAGGGAGACAACAGAAAGAAATGTTTTAAATCGAGAAATTTTAATTAGTACATGTTTGTGATGATGTATAATAAATACATTAGTCACAGGGAATTGATATATATATTTACATATTTTTAAAAATTTCATCTTTTTTTCTTCTTTACCCTACTCCCATCTTTTCCCCTCAAATTTCCTTCTCATCTCTTTCCTATCATCTGGTTTTCAAATTAAAATTACTATCAATTACGACACTGTTGATCTTGCAACTTTCATAGTTTTTCCTTACACAATTTTTTTTCTGGTGCTGACTTTTTTGGTTAGAGAGATTTCTACCCTCCGTTTAAAAAATTTCAGTGCTGACAATTTTAATGAATAGAGACCAATGTACTGAATGACTTCTTGAAGGAAAGACCTGAAACAGTCAGTTTGAAGTAGTATCTCCTGCCTGGGTACTTGGCATCTTTATTTGAACAGTATTTATCTTAATTATGGTTAAATGTGTCATAATTGTGGCTAAACGTATTTCCCTACGTGTTTATTGTCTGCCTTTTCTTCCAGATCAAGACCTTAGAGGGCAGGGCTCACACTCTTTATTTCTCAGCGTCTATCACAGAGCATAAGCCCCAGGAAGAGGGTTTGAATGACTGAAAACTACGGGCTCCTCAGGCAAGTGATGGAGCACATTCCTCAGTTAAGACAACAATTAACAATTTGGTTGTTACAGCTGTTTTTTCCTCCTAGTCCTCCTTCCCTCTTGTTCCCCAGCTTGACTGTCACAACGGCACAAGTTCACTGAGCACTAACTCCTGCCAGGCCCTGTGTATAAGGCTGGGATGACCTACAACCCTTCTGGACGAGGAACTCTCAAATTTCCAGTTGGATTCTGAGCAGATGAGAATTATTGCTAATAATGTGTTTTGAATTGTAGCCTCAGGTACGATTCTGGCTCTTGACTAATTTTCATAAACCATAATTTGTGTTTGGGTAACAGATACTTTCGCTACAGGGTTATTTAAATTACCAGTTGCTTTTGGAAGATTCTTGCTTAAGTGTCTAGTTCATCTGACAGGCTGTCTACACATCTCTACCCCGCTGTTGCTAATGTTAATACTTCTACTTCTCTAACTTATTCATTCTCCTCCATCTACCTCCTAACTTCTCTCAGACTAGCTCACATCTTCAAAGTTTCTTTTTTTTTTTAATTTAAGCTCCCAATTAAAGTAACTCATGGGTATTTTCCTTTATACACACATTTCCACTGGTGCATTACTCTAAGTGTGCCTCCTCCGCAAAAGTAACTCTGGACCTATTTATGATATCTTAAGCCTAGTAAATGCTATGCTTGGATTTTAAAGATGCAGTGGAATGGGGATCTGAAATGATATTATGTGCTGTTTGCATTAGGGATACTGCATTTTATCATTTTTTAAAAATTGTTTTGAAATACAAACAGATTTCAGTATAGCTAGGAAGTATTAAAAGTTGTGAATAAGAAATTACAAAGAGAAAGAATTCATTGGTCCTGTAGCTTATTTTTAAAAAGATATATGAAAAATTTAAATGTAAATGGATATCCGAGTTTAGAAGACATAAACATAATAAGCTTTGGATAAATGAGATTTGTGTAATTATGCAAAAAGAAATAAAGCAGTTTTCCCTTCTGAGTTCTTCTGAAACTTGAGGACATGCTATCTCTTTCTTTTAAAACTATTTTTTTCCACAAATTGCACTCTAACCCTATTCAACTTTGTCAAAGGTAGGATGTTTTCATTCTGCATAATTCCAGTTCCTTAGAGACAGCTCTGAAGTCCTAGTTACTTGGGGACAGGCAGTACTGAGACAGATCAGAGAACAGAGGAATCCCTGTGGGAAGGATAGCAAAGCTCAGAAGAATTTTGTAAGAGGGAAAACTTGACCCACATTCATTGGAGAGGATTGAATTTGAATAATAAAACACACTTGTAAGTATGTCACTTTCATTTAATTTTTTAAAAAAGATTCATGTTTTAAAAGCCCCGGGAGAGTGATAGTTAAGGTTAGATACATTTTTTGATCCAAAGAGATTGCATGTTTACATTGTGAACACAAATAATATGAGTCATCAAGCCACTTTATAGAAGCGCACAAAGGATTTCATGTATATTAACACTTATCAAAGTGGATTCTTATAAGCAGTTAATAAATGCTGACTTAAAGGAGTTCTGTGATAAAAAAATATGTTGGAATTCCTTTGAGCCTTAATTACATCTCACTATCACTAAATATGCACTGAGAGTCTCTAAGAAGGGGACATCTCTAGAGCTTTGGAAATTTATCATAAAAGTTTTGCCTTGGGATACTTCAAAGGTCTAGTTACTCCTACAGGACACTGGATAAAATTTTTATTACCTCATATAAACTACACAGAAACCAAGCTGGTGTTATGATCTCCATGTTATAGGTGAGAAATGTGAGACTCAGATAAATCAAGTCCCCCAGAGCCCTGCTCAAATCTCTTCTCTTCTGTTTTGTGGAATTTCTCCAGGCCGTCCAAGTTCTGCATCCTTGGTTTCATCTTAACAGGGGTAGCACTTACTCTTCTTTTCCTATGTGACACTGCACTGTTAGTCACCTTGCCCTGAGTGCCCATTCTTTAAAGCAGAGAACGGCTTCAAAGGCTGACACTGTTTCCAATAGCTTGCACCCGCGCAGAGCCTTGAACTTTGAGCCCCTCATAGATTTTCAATACACTTACATTGATAGATCAAGAGGTTATTTCTTTACAGAAAGCCAAACTATTTAATGTGAGTCCTTACATTTTTCACTACATTTTAACGAAGAATAGGTGCTGAAGAGTCTCCTGAATGGGCCAAATCACATTGTAATATTTATGCACTCAGATTTCTTCCTTCATCATGAAGACAGTATAAATTGTGAGTTCATATCTGGCCATGGAGCCTTAGTGTCATCCCTTTGCTTAAGTCTGGTAGGACTGTATATGTTTAAGGCAGGTCTGCTGTAAGCGTATGCTGAGCACTGGATTGCTTTGGGTCCCTCTGACCCTGTGGCAGTGCTGGTCATTAGTGCAGCTAATAAAGCTGTCAGGGTGGCATCTGAGCAAAGAGGAAGAAAATTCATTGTTGAATGCTTGCTATTTTCTAAGACTGCATGAGTTCTTTGCATACATTTTCTTAATCGATTCTGATAATATAAAGTAAATTAATATTACTATATTCCATAAAGCAATGTAAATAGAGTTTAACCTCTTAAAGAATTACAGGGAGGTTGTTGAAATAGGGATTCTGCAAGTAGATCATTATGTTAAAATCTCCGTCTGTCTCCTCTACGCTGGGTGATTTAGCCTGTTGGTGCATCAGTTTCTTTATCTGTAAATAGTATTAAGATCATACATAGGGCCGGGTGTGGTGGCATACGCCTGTAATCTCAGCACTGGAGAGGCTGAGGCATGAGGATTACTGTAAGTTCAAGGCCAGTCTGAACTACCTGGAGACCCTGCCTCAAAATATCAAAAATAAACTTTAAGGCCAGCCTGGGCTACACAGCGAGTTCACGGCCAGCCTGGGAGACATAGCGAGACCGAGTCTCAAAGAGAAAAAAATGCAAAATCGTACATGGTAGGCTTGTGATGAATGAGTATCTTACATTGTGAGAAATAACAGTTATTAGTGGTATAGCAGTGCAGTTAGATAGGAAGGGTAACTTCTGATGTTCTATGCACTTGAGAATAACTAAGGTCAACAGCAATTATTTCAAAAGAGGATTTTGAGTGCTTACAACACGAAGAGACAATATACATTTGAGGTGATAGATATGGTAATTATCGTGATCTAATCATAAATTTCTTAGGACAGCATTTGACAACCAATGAATGGTAACTATCATTACTAGTACTACTGTTTACACTACAAGATCTTACAGTGAGTGTATGGTAAATTTTATATTCAAAGCAAGGTCTGTGATCTTCATATTACACAAGGAAATTAGTATCCATATGGAAAAGAACAAAACCAAGACATCAAATCATGAGCAGAAAAGTGATTTTAGCATCAAACAGAGCTGTATCTGAACCCCAGAGGGACAGATTATTTATTGTATAACCTGGGGAAATTAATTAAGCTCTCTACTTCAATTTCTTTGTTGATGATATAGGGATGTAAGAATCTGTATTGCAAGATTCTTATGAGTATAAGAGCTAATTTACGTAAAATATTCCTGTCACAGTGACTCTTACAAAGTGGCAATCTTCAAAATAAAACTAGAATAAATAATGTGATTAGGGTCATATTCAGCAAGAGGTTCGTAAGACCTCATATCCTGAATTTAAATCCTAATTATTTCCCACCACACCAAAGCTATGTCAGAATCTCTTTAGCGTGATTCAGAAACAAAAGCAAATGAAGACTTATTCTTCACTTAAGTCTGCTTAAAGGTTGTCAGTTACTTCTTCAAGACCTCTGTGCTCAGTTATCATCAAAGTTTTCCAAGCAGGGAGCTGACTATGGCTGATGGGCTTCTGGGGTAGGAGTAGCTATGTTCCTAGCACTGTTCTGATCTCCTTTACGCTTCCCTGTTACTATCTATGTAGTAATTTTTTCCAGGCCTCACATTAATGTCCTGAATAGCATTTCCTCAGGTATATTCACTGCAGTAAACTGTGAAACACTAATGCTAAAAAGAAAGGTAGGAGGAGAGGAGGCCGGGGAGATTGCTGCTGGCTGGCACAGCTAACTTGTGTGGCACACACTGATTAACACTGTATACCAACTAGGAAGAAGGCTGGTGCTTGGAACGTATTCCTGCCCTCATTTGTTTTCTTATCCAGCATCCTGAGAGATCTTAGCAAAGAGAGTATTGGAAGAATGTCTAACCACCTGCCGATCTCGTATTTGAAAGTTGACAATATCACATTCAGAAATTAAAAACAATAAAACCTGAAAGAGAAAATAGATTTTTCCTAACTCATTTGGCAACCACATCAGATCTACAAAAAATACTGGCTTGTTCAATACTGGCTCAGAGGACTGTGGGTCTGTTAAGAAGAAATCCATAGGTTTGTATACTTACGAGTTGGTTTCTTTCCCCTTTCACTGAGTAATCGCTCTATATCCAACTGCTCCCACTACCTGCCAGACTTGTGGCACTGCCGGTCTGTTGGCAACATGATGAAAATAGCTGCTGTTCATCCTCCTAAGTGGTTTTCCCTCCCCCTTTGAGTGCTTTGCAAAATGGCACCAGAATTCCCTAGAGAATTCCTACTAGGGTACTACTGTCTTTTGAGGAAAACTATACTCTTATGGAGAAGAAAGTGAGAAACTGAGGGTATGGGTGTTAGCAAGGATGCGAGAAAGGAAATGAGAACATGCAGCTGTACTCATGAGACAATGAGACAAACCTATTTTTGGTTCTCAAGAACACCTAGAGGAAGGATTGAGAGGAATAGTGGGAGAATGAACAAAGGAGAAGAACGACATAGAAAGTAGTCTATACTAGGAACAATGACAGTGAAATATACTGAGCCCCAAAGAATATCAGTGATGTCTGTAACTTGATTTTGGGCTGTACATTCTGATTATATACTTTACTCCAAAAATTTTAATGAAACCCAAAATCTTATGGATGTTTTATGGAAGATGAGTGTGTGTGCGTGTGTGGGTGTGTGGGTGTGTGTGTGTAGAAATCAAGGAAGTACCTAGTTTCCCTGTGTTTTGAGACTAGAAACAGCATGTACAGATGCACAAGCTGAAAAGTAGAAGTGACCACAATAGTGTCAGTGCTGCTGCATATACAAAAAGTAACTCAAAATAAACTGAGAACCTAAATTTAAGAGCTGCTACTATAAAAGAAAAAGAGTAGGTATTTGTGACTTTGGATTGAGTAATGGTTTCATAACTAAAGCACAAATGAAAAAATAGATGAACTGGACTTCATTTAAAATTCTTTTGTGCACCGGGGATGTGGCTCAGTGGCACAAGTGTTTGCCTGGCAAGCGCAAGGTCCTGAGTTCAATTCCCAGTACAAAAAAAACAAAAAAATCTTTTGTGCAAGGAATAACTTCAGGATACAGAAGAAAATCCTGTGAAGAATGTGTAGCTGAGGGGATGGAAAAAGAATGATTAACAGGTGCTAGGGTGACATTGAACAGCGGAACTTTTAGTGTTCTATGCACAGTAGAACACAATTGAAAGCAATGATTTCAAAATAGCTGATAAGGATTCTTGTAACATATAGACTCAATATATTTTTGAGGTGATGTATACAGTAATTACCTTGATCTAATCATTATAAATTATATGAATGCACTGAAACTTCACACACACATACACACACACATAAAATTGTATCAACTGAAAATAACATATTCTTAAAATATAGAAGAAATATAACTATGGAATGAAAGAAAATATTTGCAAATCAAACATTGGTTATGGAACATGGACACATAATATATAAAGAACTCTTATAACTCAGTAATGAAAAGAACCCAATTAAAAAAATAAAAGGATTTGAATAGATATTTCTCCAAATATGACATCCATAAGCACATGAAAAGATGCACTGTTGGTGGGAACATAGACTGACGCAACCACTGTGAAACTCAGTATGGGAACACCCCAAAAAACTAGGATTGGAGGTCCCATTCAACCCAGCTATTCCCCTTCTGGTCTATTCTAATAACTAAAAACACCATACCACAGTGATATATGTGCACCTTTATCTACAGCAGCACAATTTGTAATAGCTAAATCTTAGAAACAACACAAATACCCATCAACCAAGGAACTGATAAAATATATGTGGACTTTTTATACCATGGAGTGCTACTCAGCCATAAAGATAAACGAGACTTTTATAGGTAAATGGGTGCAACCTGAGATCATATTCATAAGTAAAATAAATCAGACTCATAAGTAAACATTGTATTTTCTCCCTGGTATGAGAAACTCAAAGAGTAAATAAGATCCAAAATGTCCAACAGATATTGTGAAATGGGAAGAAACTGTTCAAAAGGAAAGAGGACATGGGGTTGGGGGAAGGAGAAAAGGGAGGGAGGGAAAAGGAAAAACTACAGGACGGTTAAGATAGTTATATTACTAGTTTCTCTTAGTTCATTGAAAATAAAGGTTTGTGCTAGTGTAGTCTCGACAATTTTCACACCTATCTCTTGCATTCTGAGTAACTACTTTGAAGATAACAATGTACAATGTATTAACTATTTTATTCTCCTCTTGTTTTGAATTCTTTCCCTAAAAAAAAAAAATGCTCACTGTCATCAGTCATTAAAAAAGTTCAAATGAAATACAATGAGGTACCACTTTATACTCACTAGGGTAGTTAAAAGGGTGAAAAAGACAGACAAGAACAACTGGTTACACCCATGTGGAGAAGTTGGAACCCTAACCCATGGCTGTGGGGAATGTAAAGTGGTCTAGCTGTTTTGGACAACAGTCCGGCAATTCTTGGAAATGCTAAACTGATCACATGACGTGGCAGTTCGTTTCCTGTTTGTATACTCAAGAGAACTGAAAACATGCTTGTATAAGAACTTACATAGATATTCACAGAAGCACTATTCATAATTGAAATGCCTATCAGGTGATATGCCAAGCCATACAGCGAAGTATTCTTCAGCCTGCAAGAGGAATGAGATTGTGGTACATGCAACATGGATGAATCTTGAAAACATTCTGCTGAAGAAAGAAGATTACCCAAAGGGCCATGTGCAGTATGATCCTATGGAGAAGCAGTGCTCAGAATAAACAGAGCCATAGAGACAGAAAGTGATTAGTGTTGCCAAGGGCTTGAATGAGGAGAAACAAGTTAGTGGTGGCTAATATTTTTTTAAACAAAATGAGAACATTCTGGAAATTGTGGTGGTGGATGCACAATTCTGGTAATGTACTAAAACCCAATAAACCGTACACCTTGAAGATAACTTTCTGGTATGTGTATTCTCAATAATAATGCTATTGAAAATGTGCTGTGGGATTTTTCTCTGCTTTCCTTTAAGATCTTGAAGAAGGCTGTGGAATTCAATCAGTGCAGATTATTTTCCCTACATCTTGTGGGACAAAGAGACTCTAGATAATATCTGGTTTGTAATATTTGCAAGGTTTAATCCAGTTTGCCTTATTCATCTGGGTGTTAACTGACCTACCCTCAGCATTTCCTGAGACGGGGGTATATTTAAGGCACCGGAAGCATCCACTCAGGTCACATGTGGATCCTTCCTCCTCACATCCTGTCTTAGATTCTAACTCTCAGGAAGAAGACGCAACCAAGCTATCAGTGCCTTGTTACTCGTATATGATACTTGTATAATGTCACTGGCTTTTAGTCATTGTGATAGTCATGCTTTTGATGACTATTTTTTTTAACATAAAAAAGAAATAACTGGACCCACACAACAGTTTAGGGGACATAAATAGGAAAATACCCTGGATCTTGGATCTACTGAATTGTGTGCACTCTGTATCTCTTACCATGTACAACCATTTAACTCAAATGACTGATTCTCTGATCACAGTAACAGGTTATGGGTGGTTAATAACAGCAGAACCTTTTCCCCTCAAGCTTTATTATCATTCTAACAAGACCATTTCATGCTCTGCTGACTTTAGCTGGGTTAGCATTCATATGAGACAGTCTTGTGCATTTGTGGCTACATTTAATTTCTAGTAAAAGGGACTCACAGCAAAGTACTCGTTCCTAGGCAGTTTTCCGCTTGGTTCATGTTTATATGAGATTCAGAACCTTGTCAGTTATACCCACCTAGGAAAGCCATGACTACTAGGACACTGGTCTCATATATGTGATAACACACATATTTTTTCTCTGAGCTTATTTATACATCTAGGACACTCTAGCTAATTCAAATTCATAGCACTTTTAAGGTTTAAGAATTAAAATGATGCAACTCATGGAAGCTGACTGTTAGCATCTCTTTCCAATTTTAGACTGGAATTTAATTTGGTAGCATTAACTTGGCCACTCAGAGCATTCACAGTACAGAAACTGGCAAATGCCACAAAATATGGTCTCCATGCCCTCTCCTGACCTGGTTATTAAACTTTGACCTTCTGATTATTAAATATTTTCCAGCACACAATTAAATGAAAGAAAAAAATTCAAACTAAAACCATGGGAAAGGAGTATAAGGGAATGTTATAATATTATATGGAAAATAATTTTTTATAGAGCTCAATCTCATAGCATGGAATTGGTCAGTTTCAAAGACATAATTATAGTCTTCATCAATGGCAGACAATTTTATAAAGTAGTTGACATATACAAGGACAGTCTTCCCAATAAATTAAGCAAGTTGCTGTTTAAAATGCCTGGTACATAGTGATTGCAGTGTATGAATGCAACAATAGAAAAAAAAGTAATACATAACACATGTTATTAGCTACCTACTAGTTAAAGAAATTGCCAGGTTAATCTTGAAAGATATTTTATACATTATGGCTTGAAGGAAATGATCTCTTTTAGCAGTGAAATACATCTTCACTTTTTTTTTTTTTTGGTTGATGGGACAATTTTCACATATAAGGGAGAATTTTTTGTTTTCAGAGAACAAATATAAAATTCAGACAAGCTTCATTTTCAAAAGACAAAATTTCAAAACTAATTGCAGTCTCACAAGAATGAAATATCAGTTTAAGACATCAAATCTAACTTTAGTGAAGAAGATACTGAATTGACCCATTTCACAGTACAGACTGTGCATCTGTGTCTGAAAAGTCTAAAAGCCAAAAAACTCCCTAACCCAAAATGTTTGAACACCAACATGATGCCACAAGTAGAAAACTTCCTTATGTGACAGAATGTAGTCCAAACGCAGATACACTAAAAATATTATATAAGATTATCTTTAGGAGATATACAATTATCATGAATTTCATGTTTAGACTTAGGTTTCATCCTCCAAAAAGCTTCTCATATTGTATGTGTAAAAATTCCCAAATCTGGAAAACTCTGGCATCCCAAACAGTTCTAAACTTAAACATTTAGGACAAGGGACATTAAACTATGTTACCCTGACAACTTCAAAATCTGGCCTTAAGAGCAAGAAATAGGTTAATTTTTTTAAGCTTTTGTTTGTTACTTTTTTACCCTACCCAATATAAAGGCTTATTACACAGCTTTAAAAATCAACATAGTATGATATTTACAGACACTGACATCTATACCACAGGATTTTTCAAAGGAAAAGGTTAATCACACTCTAGCCAACCCCCCCAAAAAAGATCTACTGCAAACACCCTTTGAACCTCTCTGCTGTTTTAAGTCTTCCATATGCTTCTTAGAACACACATAACATTGCTCAAGGCCTTAAGTGAAACTTTCATACATTCATATCATTAAAACACAATAGGTGTTTAAATATGTTTATCTCACATTGTATAGTCACAATCCTGAAGAGATTTCTCAAATGAGTTGTAATGGATAAATACTATGCAAAGCAGAAAGATCCTGAGAACCTCTTAGCAAAATCTCAGCTCAGCATTTACTGGAAGGCAGATAGAGCTCCAAGAGTTCGAAGATTCTCATTCTGCAGTTTTAGGGTCACATAGAACTCACGCCAGCCATTCCCTGTCTCTGTCTTGGCCACCTTTCCTCTCAGTGCACAACATGGTCTCAGGGAAGGAACAAGTTCTAGTTCCATCCCATGGACTGTACCAGCTGTGCCATGTTGGGCATGTTCCCTAATTTCTCTGACCTTGGAGACCTCATCTTAACATCATGGATAATATATGCTTCTTGAATGGCTCCTATGAAAATTTTAATTACATCATTTAGCCAAAAAAAAAAAAAATCAAGAATGGTACCTCAGACACACACCTTAATTCCCCCTCCCTTCACCCCACCTGTCCCAACCCCATTCTCCACCCCCAATCTGAGACAGAATCCATGGGTAACGTAACTGTATCCAGTATGTAGTGAGAATGGATCTTCTTCCAACGTCGGGGAAACTGTCCATGGTGAGATTTCCAATACCACAAGGAGAGGAGAGCAAAGACATCCTCACTTTCCCAATGCAGAGCAAGTTGGCATGAAATATAGATCAAGGAAAAGCAAGGTCAATGGGTCATCATCCCATGAGACAAAACCCAGGAAGCGAAGGGTTTGTTCATTGTGAGAGAAAATATGATTTCTTTCCCACTCTGGAGTTCTTTAAAAAATGAGAATTTTATGAAGAACAAAAAATATTTAAGAAATATAAGTAAAAATATACTGTGACTGCAAAGACTATAACACATCTTCTTGCTGTGCACTGGAAGGGAAAGAGGTGTATCAGCGTGCACTGTTTTTATTCACAACACTTCTGACACCACATGATGGGTTTCTTCCCACACCAACCAATCCTCCAGTGGGTGGCCCACAATCCACTTCAGCTGTGATGCTAACTACTCCCAGCTAGCACAGCCCCCACAGGTCAAGGGCTCAGTCCCACAAGACTGCTCTCATTTTAGACACCAATTGCAAGTTGGAGTCAGCTGAGTGACCAATTGACTACGAAGGACACAGCACAGGAGCAACCAAATGGAAACAAAATGACCCCATTTTTGCCTTTCTGTGGCCCAAAACTTCTAAGTGGTTCTCCATCCTTCTTGTCTTATATTCACGATTGTCAGAAAATTCTTCCAATTTATCCAGAATTCGATCGTAGTGCCCTATCTCTCTGCTAGGGCCCTATCAACTTCTTACACACTACAGAACTTATTTCTTATGCTGTTTCACATCCGATAAATCCATCAGTTGTGCTGTGTCATTCCATGTTAGCACTGACTTGGGAGGGAAAGTGAAGTGTGTTGCTTCCATATTAGAACATTTAACTGCTGGTGTGTGACAGGCTAGGTTTCCTCTCCACTCTAAGTGGAAATCAGCAATACTTGTCATGGCAACTTTGATCCTTGTGTGACTCCCAGGAGCAAGACCCACTCACTTTCCTACCATATCAAACATGTATGGTAGGCACAAAACATGAGTAAAAAGTTAGCTTGTTCTGTCTTACACTGCTAAGATTTGGGGGCAATTCAACAGCACATCATCAATCAACATCCTCTACTGATGTATGGAATGCAAAGTTACCTGGCTGGGAAGTTTCTCTACCATTATACATAATGTATTTCTGAAAATGTGCTGGGAATGCAATGGTCCGATGGTCAAACAATATACTTGCCTGATTCAAATTGAGCTCCATTCCCACAGAACAAAACCATTTTATAGAACCCTGCACCTGACCTGCACAGGTGCTGCCTCCTTGAGGATCGGCAGCCAGCCACAGGCGAAGGCTTTAACACACTTTTAGGCTCAGGAGGGCATGAACACCTGCAGGCTTATCATTACTCCAGAGCATGACTAACCATATCCCAACATTGTCTTTTACCTCTGGATAAGAAATCACTTCGAGCTAATTTTTAGTGACTCTCCCTAACAAGCTTCTGTACCATCAGGGTTGGATTAAAGAGCTCAATGTGTAACAGAACCACCTAGAGGACTTGTTAAATCACAAGCCATTGAGTCCTACCCAGGAGATATGGAGTGAGCCTGGGAATTTACGTTTCCTGGATGTTCCCTGATGATTCTGATACTACTGGTATCGCTACTACACTGAGAACCATTGGATTTAATAATGAGCAAAACATAAACTCATTCAGTAAAGAAAAAATGAGAGCTTATTTTAAAAGAGTTTGATATTTACAAAGTATCTTGGCTACTTTGCTCTTCTTGTTGGGACAAAATACCTGACGCCCAAAGTGAAGCAAGGAAAGGTTTATTTACCTTTCAGTGTTTTGGAGGTCTCAGTCCACACTCAGCTGGCTCCAAGGCAGAGTGGCATAGCTGAGAGGCAGCCACTCATGGCAGTGGCAAACAGCAAGAGTGAAAGGGCCTAAGAGAGAAAAGAAGCCTCCTTGCCTCCCTTATATAGCATGCCGGCTCCACCCCTGGGCGGGTGCAGCACTCACACCACCAATCCCAGCTCTAGACAACGAACCAATCACAAATGCTAGATTCAGCTGCCTCCATGACTGTAAGAGGCTTGGGGGTGGGTGGGTATCTGAACAAATAACACAAAGAGTACTAAATAAACCATTTTAGAAAAATAGCACTAACTCAGTTTTAGGGTTTTAGCCTATGGTAATTGTATATCTATATTTGTCCAGTAGTTTATTCCAGTTAACCTGGACTATGTCAATCATATCTCCTTTTGCTCACAGATATCCAGGTTGGGATGATACATTACATAGCCACTCCATTTACACTTGTTTACAATTTGGATTTGATTAACATGAAGAATGATTATATAATGGCTTCAGGATGTAAGGCCACCCAGCTATCAATCCCAGGCAGGTTTCAGGTTCGTGGTGGAGACCTGGGGACCTGGGCAGGGAGGAGATCCAGGATCCACCTCAAGGCCCTTTTTGGTTTTCACAGGGATTAGTGAAGAGTATGTACGGGTAGGGACAGCAACGAAAGGGATGTTGGGCCTCCCTCCTCTCTTCCCGACTGACCAGCCCTCTGTAAGAGTTAGAAACTGGCTTTGTTCAGGTGATTTCTGCAACACAGACTATACTATGAGAAAGGTTCTTGGGTGCTGATGTAAATGCTGGAAAATGCTAAGGAAACTGAGGCTCTCACTCATGTGCCCCTGCTACCAAGAAAAGAGTCGGAACTATCTTGATGTGAATGGGGCTATTGCCAACTGAATCTCCCAGAGGGCTCTGAAGTCTTATAGAAGGCAAATAGATGGGGGGGTTTGGGCTTCTTGTTTAGCCTTGTTTCATTTTACTAACCTTGCTAATGCTCACTTCTGAGGTCCAGGTTGACGGGGTATCTAACAGTTACAAACGGCAAGTCTGTAGGGGTGCATTTACTGCAGGAAATGCCTCTGAAGTGGGCGAGGATTTTCCAGTGTTGCAGTGTGAGTGTTCTGGTCCAAGGTGGAGGAGGAAGCAGGAAATTTCTACCTGTCTTTCACCGTTGTTTAAACAGCTCATTCCTCTCCGACTGCTCCCACGGTGGTCAATGCACTGATTAAGTAGTGAGGAAGCAGGGGGGCAGCTAAGCGGTCATCTCGCACCTGGTTCTTGTTACCCCACATGCCCTCACTTGAAACAATTCAGTCTAGGAGCCCACACCTAAAAATAATAAGGCAGACTAGAGCTTTACTGTAACAAATGCTAAAAATCCTGAGACAAACCTAATTGGCATAATTCCTCCAACTTTCCAAGTTATTGAATAGCTATACCTCAATCTTGTTCTGAATAAATTTAGAACTTGAATTTTTGCCTCTCTAGGCCCCTGGTTTCAGGTTAGGTGGATGTTTAGGGGGTACAGAAGGGGAAAAGAAAAAGAAAGCCAACTGTATGCATAAAAGTAAAGGCAGGAGACATTTGTTACCCTCACATTAAAAGGAACACCAGAACCTACTGGTATTTCCTAGATACTTGCTTTACATAAATGCTGTGCTCCCTGGTATAAGTCAAATAAGTTAAGTTGACAAGCCTGCCTTAAGGGAGTTTTAGTATAACATGGGTGACCTAAATTCAACTAGCACGCTATAAGAGTCGACAGAAATATATTTTCTTGTAGTTCTGGAGGCTAAGTCTGAGATCCAAGTTCTGGCCGGGTTCAGTTTCTGACGAGGGCCTTTTCCTGGTTTGTTGATAGTCATGTTCATGCTGTGTTCTCATGTGGTAGAGAGGGAGGAGGAAAGGGAAGGAGAATCCTCTCTCTCTGTGCCTTCTTATAAGGCTATAGGCCTAGTAGGTTAGGCGGGAGCCTTTATGACCTCGTTAGCCTTAATTCACTCCTAAGTATCTCAGTCACACTGGGGTTAGGGTTTTGCTCTATCAATTTTGAAGGAACATAACTCAGTGCCTACTATCTGCACACACACACACATACACACACGTGTGCACACACACACACACACACACACACACACAGAGGGTACAGCAAGGCAAGGGCCTGTCAGGCGGCAGAGCTGCTCTGTAAGATATTTAGAAAGGTAAAAGGTTTGACTCAGGTGTTGCAGGGCATGCTGGGAGGGAGCTCAGCTTCACCTCTTTTCGTTTAGCCACAAGCGACTTGATGGGGAACTGGGAGTTCCCTAGGTCTCTGGAGGCTAGAGAGAAAGCTGTGAGTAACAGAAGAGGCGCTGAGAAGAGCCAAGGGAGGCAAATGGAGTGGCAGCAGGAAGGCCAGCAGGGTCGGGGGCAGGGACGGGCAGGATGGCAGTTTTCATATTTTTCCTTTTGCTTTTCTGAAGTGGCTTTTCACAAGGTTCCCTCTGTGTCTCTGGCGGAGGGAGCTAATCGATGCTGGCTGGGCGTAGGTGTTCGTTTGTCAGATTCCCTCTGCTCACTGCTGCCGGCTACTCCCTCGGCTTCCACGTTCTTATTTTGCTCCCATCTCTGTCCGACCTGATGACTCACTGATCCTTCCACACTCACTTTCCTTCTTCCATCCCCTTTATACCCAGCCCCGATTCCATTTGACCAGTAGCATTCTGATTCCCAACACATCCCCTCTCAGCAAACTTACCTTAATCTTCTCCCTAAAAAGGGGACAGAGGTAAAAAGCATTACTAGTTCTTAAATGTAGTAACACAATCTTTTGATACGTCGGGCCATCTTTGCCTGACTGTCTAAGGCAGTTGTTTCTCTATGGAGAGAGACACACCACTATGGATTCTTCTTCCCCTCCTTCATTCTTTCCTATGTCTTAGGACCTTGGAAGTGAATTTTATTTATTTTGAGACGTTCAAAGCAATGCTAGTACATGGGTGGGCACATGCATGCAATCATGTGTACACATGTGCACTTACACACTAGGGGTTTTCTTGATGATTGGGAAGTTTGAGGGTTATAACCAAGTTGCTGATTCCTAATTGGCCTGACCTTTGAGGAACTACAGTGTAGGCCAATTCTTAGTTCCTCCATCCTCACAATGCATGTCACTCCTGAGATTTGGAAAAGATCTTTGTAAGTCTTCATTTTAGAGCCATAATATATGAAAGCAGTGTTATTTACTTCCTTTACAGTTTTGTGTCCTTACGGCACAGTAGCTTGAGGAAGGGAGAATAAAAGCAACATTAGAGCATTCCCTTTGCTTTAAACCACTGTGTCCATAAAGTTTCCTAATAAATTATGAATGCAATCTCTGGGAGTACATGATTAATCCATTAGCAAAAGTTGTTTTCTTGTCTCTGTTGGAAAGGATTTAGAAGACGTGTCATCTTGGGGGAGGGAGAATGTCAAGCCAGGTTTGTGCCAGGAGCTTAACAGAGATCTAGTGGGTGCAAAAGGACTGGGAAGTCTTTGGAGATCACTTCTGCTGGCCCCACGCTGTTGCCTGAGAAAGACTTGAGTTCCAGTTCTGTCTCCCTCCCTTCCTATCAGAGGCTTCTTTAGCTTGCAAGTCACCTCGCCTCTGCACTATCCTGGTTTCATGATGATAATGTAGGCATAATTATGGATCATGAATCATACAAGAGCATGGGATCAGGCAGTATCCCTGCTCCAGTCTGGCTATGGATTGAGTGTCCCTCCAGGGTTCAGGTGTTGGAAGATTGGCTCCCGGAGTGATGTTAAGAGGTGGTGGGACCTTTAAGAGATGGGGCTAGTGGAAGATCATTGAGTCACTGAAAGTGCCAGCATTGGAAGGAATGAAGGTGGTTCTCATGGGTCCCTCAGTTTAATTATTATCATTCAAGAATGATTCCATTGTTTCTCCCATTGTATTTTGAAGACTCAATATAAATTTTTTTTTAAAAAGCAGTGGCATAACATAGAAGCATCCTACTTATCTCTTTTTATCAATGGTTGTCTCTCAAGGGGTGTTATTTAACCAGTAATAAATCAAAGCCTTTAACAGAACTTTCTGGATGATCTAGATGTTCTGTGTCTGTGCTATATGTATCTATTCAGTGAGAAATTTCCTACACATACGTGGGTGTGCGTCTGGTATGTCTAGGGTAAGGGTCGACATTTTTTATTTCACTTTATTTTAATTAACTTCCATTTAAAGTAAATGTAATAAAGTATGTAGGAATACAGGATAAGTATAATTAATCTCTTTCAAAACATCCTATGAAGGAATAATATCTTATGTCCAGCAAATTTAATAAAATCTATCACTGTCTTGTGTATGAAGTGTAAGTGCTGGTAGGAACATGGAAAAAAAATTCAACATGAATAAAGTTTCTAATACCAAACTAGTCTAGAAAAGAAAGCTTGACAATTAGTTCTGAATCACTCCCCTTGTTCTGAACATGCTAGTTAAGTACCCATTATATCCTTTCATATAAATATTTTGTAGGAAGAATTTTATGATAGTCTCCCATGATTCCCAGCCATTGGTTCTTCATTTAAATACGAACCTAGGTATTTCAGTGAAGGAATTTGGCTCATGTGATGGAAGTCCCAAATCAATTCATCTTAACACAGAAAGATTATTCCGCAGGACCTAATTTAGTCACACTAACCCTTTAAAAGCAGTGTTTCTCCCATTGACTACACAAGAGGAAGTTAGAAAGAAGGACTTGGGCAGCACTGGAATAAATTCAACATCTGTGTTGTGTGCTGCTTCCAGGGACCGCTTGGCAAGGACCTCGGAGTGGTCACTAATCATTGAGGTCAGTCCCCAGTCGACAACTAGAAGTATAGTCATGCAACCAAAAGAAAATGCATTTGCATCAACCTAAGAGAGACCAGTGAGAGAGCATTCCCTTGTTGATCCTCCGGAAGAGGTTAAGGTTGCTTTAATTATGACTTTGTGATAATCTGGGCAGAACTCAATCACACTAGGCTTCTGATCTATACAACCTGAAGATACTGTTGGGAATTGTTTTAAATTTCTAAATTTGTATAAATTGTGAATTGTTAATAGGACACATACATCATATATATATATATATATATATATATATATATATATATATATATATATATATAGTGAAACTATATTTATTTTTTTAAGGCTATACGATTTGGAAAAAAATCATCTTGCTTTTTACAGAACATAATACCTAAGCTTATATTTATCACATAAATACAAAGTGACAGTTCTTATCTTCCAGGGGACAAATGAAGGAAAACCAGCACATCCACTATTTTGACATATCACCAAGGACTATATAAATGCATGTCTCTTTCACTCCATCTCTTTCTGTTTCTTAAAAATGGCCTCTAGTGGAACAACCTTCCCATTTTGCCTATGGACTTAGCTAAGAATCCAGAAGTAACAGCAACTGAAATTTTAACTTGGTCAAACAGCAAGTCCCAAAGGTTTCCATCTGTGAAAAGCTTTTTTCCTTATTACTGCTGTTGAAGTTCCTGTTTTTTCTGTTTCTTAATTCTGCATGGTAGCTGGATAGGTACTAGTACATTTTTGCCTTTCACATCTAGATGAAGATTTTCAAAGAAGGCCAGGTAGGTAATCCCAGAACTTGGGAAGCTGAGGCAGGATAATTGCTACAAGTTCAAGGCCAGCCTGGGCTACAAAATGAGTTCAAGTCCAGCCTAAACTGCATAGTGAAAACTTGCCCCCCAACACCAAAAAAAAAAAAAAGATTTTTCAAAGAAAATCTTGGGACTTCAGTTTCTTAATTAGTTTGGATTATTTTGACCAGCATTTTGAAAACTGATTCATATTGTATAGTCTAATGTGCTTCAAATAAAAATAAACCGTGCCTCTATCTCAACGAAGTCAAAGCTAATAGACATTGTGATGTTTCCCCCTTTTATGACCTAAAGCAACTATGAGAATCTCTATTTGTGTAGGAAACATGTGTGAATTTTTCATGGCAATGAAAATAGTAACACCTAAAATTTACAAAGCCTTTACATAATGTGCCAGTCTGTGTGCAGACACTCTCTGTGTTATCAGAACAACTCTGAAAATGTACCATGAGGTCTAACAATCTCATACCTTTTGTACAATGAGAAAATTAGAGTATTTAAATATTTTACCCCCAGTCACATGGCTAGTAAGTTAAAGACTTTTGAAATCAGAAATGCTGGCTTTTGTGTATTTCCAGCCCACACTATTCTAATACGAGATACGTTCTCCTCTAATTAAACATCTGCTACATGCAAAGTGCAGTGTCCAGCAGAAGACACCAGGCTCTTACATCAGAGCATGTTGTCTGCTTGGAGAGCCCAATACTCAAGCAGAAAGCATCACAACACCTAAAACCAGCAACTGAGTTCGGATATTTCTCTGCTCATACCTTAGCTCTCCCTGACTACTGCTCTTGACAGTGAAAATGAAGAATGAGAGAGCCTGCTTTAAAACTTCTGCCTAGAGCCTGGAAAATTCAATAAGGCACCATAAAATGGGCAGCACAGCTTAAGAGTTTATAACAAGATAGAAGATTTCAGTTCAAGTTATGAGATAAATAGGTCCTGAAAGGGTGATTCCCCAGGTCCCCGTTCTCTTACAGTATGTTCTTGGATCCAAAATACACCATGCTTGCAATGTTTATATTGAAATAAAGGAAAGCAAAAGTCTTCTCTCTCAGTCCTGGGTTATATGTTACTATCACTGATGTCATGGTTTTCAGTACTGTATGGGAACACACACACACACACACACACACACACTCACTGTTAAAAATGCATAGAGTGCACAAAAGTGACTCCTTTTCTTCCTTGGCAAAACAAATTTTAGAATTACTCAGTTTTCTTTTCATCATGTTCCAAAAGGGCTTTGAAAACAAAACCAACAGAACTGTTTCTCTTGACACAGTATGTCTCTGAAATTTGGATATCATGAAGATCTGTGTTAAACAAAATAAAAGGTACCCATAAATAGGAGACTAGTGGTGAATCAATGACCTATGTGGAAATTAATATATGTTACAATGAGTTCAAAAGAACAGCTGGGTTTGGGCTTCTCCATGCCTCACCTGGCTCAGGCAATGTCTTTCTAACCACTGCGCTACCTTTGGCCCTACCGTATCCACCCCTGTTCTTTCCTGTGCGCATTCTTTATCCTGTGCAGACTATGGGCTGTTGACCCAGATCTATGACATAAGTCAGTGGTCCGTAAACTTGGATGAGACTGTCTTTATTTTTACCAGCCATTAATTGAAATTTCAATGTCGTATGCAGTAGCCATGACCTTGTCACCAAACAAAATCACAATTATTTCAGTTGTAGCTAATATCTTCAAATTCATTTGTGCTCACCACCTTTCAAAAATTATGACAGTCATTAGACCCCCTGCTAGACCTTGTTATTTAATGCATTAACAAAAAGCACATTGCTGTATCACAATTTTGTTTTCTGATTTTGATAACTATATTTGATTGCATTTTATCTCCTTTGAAACCCTGTGTGTCTGTGAGTCTGAAAGGTTTTTAGTTTTTTACTTTATAATTTTTTAATTTTTTTTTTTTTATTCTGAGAGGGTACCCTCAGGCTCTCCCAGACTTAGAAAGGTCCGTGGTATATGCACAAGAATTAAGAGTCTTTGTTCTTGGAGGATCTTTCTGAAGTAAAGTTCTCATGCTGTTTCTCCCTAATGGAAATTTCCTCAGTGGTCCCAGGAAATGCTCCGATCAATGGCTCCCAGAAGGCCTTCCTCGACCCCTGCGTCTCTCATGTGTCTTGCAATTCCTGGGTCCATCCTTGCACTTTGCACTCCATTTGCACCAAAATGTTTCAAGTGCCCAGCTGCACTGAGCAGCCTCAGCTCTCTAATGTGCTGGGCATGCAGTTCCTTCTGACTAAAATGTCTTTCCCTGACTTAGTACTGGTAAATTCTACACATCCGGTGAGGCTCAGCTCTAGGACACCTCCCTGCGATACTGTCTGATGTAACACCTGTTCATCCCCTGCAGACATGGGACAGTCATTTTATCTCCCCACTGTACACTCCGCCTGGGCATAGGACCTCACAGTTATAATTCCATTGCTTTTAAGAGGCTTTGAATCTGGAGTTTTCATGCACTATTTGTGCTGGAATGCCGTTTAACATACCATGGGCCTTTTGTGCAGACAGGCTCAATTATTGTCTATAAATTTGAGGTGACCCAAAAGTTGATTTCATGTTTAGTGTGGAACTAACTAATTTGTTTGAAAGGCAGGTTTTATCTATCCCAAATACTGGTCCCTGGGGTGGATTAAGTTGCATTTTCATACTGATCCTGAGGAGAATTCTACCATGACAGAAGAGCCATTGGAAGACAGTGGTTTACCTTTGACTTCGTGGGATATCTCCAGGCAGTGTCTCCTTGTGAAAAAACACTAGACCCTCCATACATGCTCTTGTTCAGCATTTATTCAGCTAGAGAACAGTTCTGAGAGTCTGCTTTGTTCTAGACACTGTCTAGGGATTCAGCAGTGAGTGAACCTCATTCCTGATCTTATGAAGCTTGCAGTGCAGAGCAGCACTGCCTGAAAGAACTTTCCACAGTAATGGAAATGATCTGTATCTGCATTGTCCCACACAGGAGCTGCTAGCTATATGTAGGCCTGAAGCTCTTAAAATGTGACTGGTATGACAGAAGAAATGGAATTTTAATTTTATAATTTAATTCATTTAACTTAAATAGCCATATGGCTGCAGTGAATACCATATTGACAGTGCAAGTCTAGAGCGTGTGTGGTAGAAATGAGTAGGTGAATCAATGTGTAACTAAGAAAACAACCAGATTACTGAATAAGAAAAATCTCAGCTGTTGAAAGCTGCCAAAGCAAAGAATTAGGCAGACCGATAACGAGTCATTGCAGTGTCAAGGAATGTTCCTTTGAGGTGTTATTCAAGCTGAGACATGACAAGGAAGAGCCTCCTATGATGAGAAAAGAGGGGAAGAGAATTCAATGCAGAGGGAACAGAAATGAGTATACATTTCCAAGAGTGTTCCACGCTTGGCTCAAGTGTGGGTGTGAAGGACCATGTACCTGGAGCATGGTAGGTAAGGGCTGAAGTACAGCATAAAATCAGAGAGCTGGCATCACTTTTCCTGGCCCTGCAAACCAAAGGAAGGAATTAGGGGAAGAGAGGACAGCATGGTTTTAGCCACCCATGTTGATGCTAATGAAAAATGGGTTGTAGAACTGAGGCTGATGACCGAGACATAACTAATGACTACAGGAGTCCAGGTATAAGGTGATAGAAATTTTGTCATCTACTCATGGTAATAATAGTAAATGGAATGAACATATATTCTAGAGACAAAGTTGGCACGTCTACCAAAGGCCTGCGTGCTGGCAAGAAAGACAGCGGGATCAAGAACAATTCTTAGATTTGGAGCTCCATCGATGCATGGGTCACACCACTGACTAAGCAAATGAATGAAGAAGAACAGGTTTAGGGTGCAAGTCCAGGGTTCAGATTTAGATATACCTCGTGTAAAACACTTTTAGATATCGAAGTGCAGGAAATGTCAGGTCTGGAGTTCTGAAGTTTAGGTGGGAATACAGTTCTGACACCTGCAGCACAGGGATAGTCTGGGAGGCTGAGAGGCGGAAATCACGTGGAGAATGCCCCCAGGCAGTGAGGGCAAAGGGCTGCAGAGGCTGCCCAGTTCTGAGGAAGCCAGTTGCTCCTTTCAGAGCCAAGTCACCGTCTTCATCGGGCAACATGAGCAGATTCTAGGCACTCGGCCTCCAGTACGCAGCAATGCATACCACACAAGGTCCTCTCATTGCATCAGGCCAATGAGTACAGTCAGCAAGAGACAAAATCACTTCCTCTTCTAAGCTTCTGGCCCCTTTCAATTTCATCTCAAGATAATCTATCTATTTCTTTAATTCCAGGTGCCTTTCAGGGAAGGGAGCACCATGGAATGAAAGCACTTAGCAAAGCTACATCAGAGTATCTGCCCTTCCTTGCAGGGCCTCACTGGAAAGAGACTTGCGAAGGCATTGACCTAGTAATATGCTGCCCATCACAGCTAAAGAAGAGTGCAAATGTGCTTTCAAGTGAATTGATTTTTCCAGGCAGGTGAAGGGAGCAGTCTTTGGACATCTACATTTTCTCATTCCACTTCCTCCAGGCAACAGCTTGTGCCAAATTTCAGCATCAAACTTAGAACTTAACAGGGCAGATTACAGTCATTCCTTTTGAAAGTGATCAGAAATAATAAGTAGTAGTGGGATTACCTGAGTGAATCCATTCTTGTCAAACGTGAAATGGTAGAGTTCAGGAAGCAACACCAGCGGAAATGAAAGAACAGAAACTGTGGTATAATTATTCTCCATAATGATGCTTCTTGAGAACATTTGGCTACCACATGTAGTATCGCGGATCTGGCACACTTTATTTGTGTGTTATTTTTGGCAAGGTGGCATTTTAAGTTTTTGTTCTCTAACCACACAATGGATAAATACAGCCATTGACTCATATGTTGATCCAGGACTATTTTTATCCTTCAGCACCTTCTACTGTCACCCCAAAAGAAGATGCAACTCTCTGGGAAGTCCTCCTACAAAGCATCTAAAATATCCCTGTGGGGAGCACCCCTTTGGCTCTCAGAGACATCCAAAGCAATTCATAGTGTGCTTCGGCAGAAGTCCCTTGGGGGAAAGTGGCTTCAGAATTCAGATCATTTTCAAAGTCAGGGTCTTTTGGAGAAGAAAGGGATGTGTTGAGCCTTAAGTTTCATATACAGACAGTGTGGCGTTTGAGTCGCACCCTGAGAAAGCTGTCCTGCAACAGCCGTACAGGGACAGATGACTCTCATGATGATTCTTTTCAGGCAAGGGAAGCCCTTTCAGGACAAACCAGAAGACATGTCTCAGCATAATGGACTTCTACTGAGAGTGAGTAAAGTTTACTTTTCAGTTCAAAGCAGTGAATTCAAGACACATAAGTTGGCTTTGGCTCAGGATGACCCTGAAATCAAGTCAAATGGAAAGAGTTTACAATTCAGAGGCCAGAGACTGTGTTTAGCTGCCTGCCGAGGCTGGGGAGTTGAATTCCACTTCATTTTAGTTCCTAAGCACCACTAAGTTTTGGAAATAGATTGCAAAAGTGTTTTACAGCTCCATTGATAGGATTCCCTGGCATAAAAATAATCCTCCAAGGTATGCTGTTAAGTGAAAAATAAATTTTAAAGTACATATGTACAATGAAGAAAAATTTTGCTTAACCTCATTGGGATTGAGAGCATTTAGATTTTCTTTTGGAATTTGTCTTTCTCTGAAAGCAAATGTTCAAGCTTAGTTTTATTCCGTTTAGATTTAGAGCTAAGTAAATAGTGTGCTGTTTAAATAAAAATCACCTGCCAGCATAAAGGAGTTAGGCCAAACTCTTTCTGTGTTCTGCACTTGATTTGCTGAAACCCCTCTAATAAGAAAAAGTGTTTTTATTGTTATCTAACTGGGATTATATTGCAGGCATGGCAGGACTGATAGATTGGAAGATAAAGTGATTGCAATCTATCTTCATTCTCTGAATATTTTTATTCTATGCATACTAATAAAAAAACTGGAAAATTACACCACCTTACTTTTTGGGCTCAATAGTAGATGTACATTTTATTGTTAACTATGTGAAAGGTCTTGGTTAATAAAGTAAAGGCCAGGAGCCTGTTCCTTTATGCTACTTAATTGCCTTCCATTCTCGTAGGTGAAAGTTGGTGCAGAGCACAGTTACTTGGTGGGCCGTGCATGGATGAATGAGTGAATTTTGATTATTTGTGCTTTTTACAAGCCAGAGTCAGGACCAGGTCATTCCAGTCCTAGGGACAAAAGTCCAGGCTAAGTGGTGTGTCCCAGTATGGAGGTTATGTCTACTATCAACCTAGCAGTCACTGTGTGTTCCGATTCAGCTTATAAACCCCAGGAGAACAACTATTAATGATACATAAAAAGACACACACCTACATTCTTCCCTTCAAGTTCTACACACGTGTTCTTTCTACAAAGGCCACTTAAAAAGCTTTAGTGTATTCGACCAATGGAAGATTTTGTTACCTCAGAGTTCTCTCACCATAGGTCAGTTACTAAGTTCCCGCTGACTACAATGCTTCACAGGCATACTGAGTTTACTTCTAGATATTTTGGTACCACACAATGATCATTAAGGGGAACAGCCAGGAACAAGGTAAGCACTGTGAAGAAATGAAAATGAGACATTTGCCTTTTCCCTCCCACAAACACAACCCCCGAGCTTTGCAAAATGAGCCTTTGGATGTTGAAGTCAAAGAAAATAATCCTTCTAACCGAAGAAGGGTAGGATGATGATTCGCCTGTGTCCCCGCAGCTATTTCGCTTTCTATAGCAAGAGGAGTATGAGACACACATGGCACTTAACCGTGTGGAGGTAGCAACACGGAACTTAGTCACTTCAGCTCTGCCTGTTGCTTCGTTCACAGAGGCAAAGGTGACAGAGATGGGGGCTGGCCCGGGGTGCCCGTGTATAACTCTAAGGCACAAACCAAGCAAACTAGAGTGGCAGGTAGGTCACAGAGCAGGTATCAGGTCTAGGGTGCCCTCGTGTGGCTGACAGGGCAACACAGACGGAAGAATTATCCTGAGACACTGGGGACCAGGAAAATGCCCCACTGCTTGGGCTTTGCTGTTGTCATTTGTCCTTTTCAACTCCTGCGTTCCCACAATACAGCTCTGCTCTTAGGTTGCAAACGCACCATGTCTCCTTCTTATTTTTATCCTTGCTTATGATCTTTCTTGTGCTTAAAATACTCTCCAGTTTGCTCTCTTTGCCTCGTTACCTCTTTCCCTTCAGTTTCAGGGCACATGTCCTGACCAGCAGGCATCCGGTGTGTTAGGTCATTGTCACGTGTTAAGTGCCAGCAGCAACATCCATTACTAGAAACACATGTCTTGATTGAAATTGGAGCCGGTGGTTTTAGCAGAGATAGAATATTAGCCCAGGAAATCATCAAAAGGAATCACATTTCTTTGTAGTGAGAGCTCTCAGAAGGAAAGAAAGACTGACCATGTGGACACACAATACAATTTTTCTACACTGATGTTTCTGAAGCAGCATTCAGCATATTGAAGATTTTCTTCTCTCACATTTGTTCTGTATTTCTAATGGATAAGCCAAAGCTTTCTATGTAAAAATAAAGTAAAAAGAAACTGAATGTACTAGAGTTGCTCAGTTTAATTTATAAGACACTTTGAAGAGAGTTTTGTTTTGAATGGAATGGTCAGGTTTTCCTGAGGAGCGATGTTGGGCAGTTTCCTAAAGTTTCCTGTGGCCTAAAACTAATAATTATAGGGGGATAAAGGAATCCAAAGAGGTTACAAACACAGGTATTATGAAGGTTTGATCAGGAATGTCTCCCAGAGGCCTCACGCGCTAAGGCTGGGGCTTTGGGACAGTGACTGAATCACAGAGGCGGCCGAGTAACTGACTTGCTGTCCGGTCAGAACAGGAGTCGCTGACGCTGTAACCTGGCAAGAAAGGTCTTGAATAAGGCATGAGCCAAAATAAAATCCTTTCCCTTTACCTGGTGGGTGTGGAATATTGTGTCTCAGCAAAGAGGAAGTGATTCCCACAAGCACACTACTTAACACTTGTCACAAATTTTGATTACATAGAAATAAAACACAAAATGCAACCTCTTACCCAAATTTTAATGTACAGTTCAGGGGCATGAAGTACAGAGACACTGCTGTGAAACCACTGGTAACATCCCTCTCCAGAGCTCCCCAAAATAAAGCCACGTGTGCCAAAATAAGTTCCCATTTCCGTTCCTCACCATCAAGCCCTGGCAATCACCATCCTCTTCTGTCTCTGTGAATTTGTTCATCTTAGACACATCTTCTAAGAGGTACCACACTGCATCTATCTTCTCATTTCTGGCTTATTTGGCTTAGCATAATGTCTTCGTGTTGTAGCGCGTGTCAGAATTCCCTAAGACTGAATGCTATTGCATTCCACTGTGTGTATAGACCACACGTAGCTTGTTCATTCATCTGTCCATGCCCATTTAAATTACTTCCGTCTTTTGCCTAATGAAAATAATGTTGCTATGAACAAGGGTATACAAATCCCTCTCCCTGTCCTCTCCCCGACTCGCCTCTTTTGAGACAGGCTGTCGTTATATATTCTGGACTGGCCTTAAGCTCACTATGTAGTCAAGGTTGGCCTCCAATTCACAGTGATCCTCCTGCCTCAGCTTTCCAAGTGCTGGAATAATGCGCATATGCCACCAGATTCAAATGTTTTTACTTCTTTTACTGTACACCCAGAAGTGGGATTGGTTAAACAATACTTTTGTTTTTAATTTTTTGAGAAACTAAGTTTTGTTTCCACAGTGGCTACACTATTTCACATTCTCACCAAAAATAGGCAAGGGACCTCAATTTTTCTACAGATTCACTGTTTCTTTCTTTTTTAAAGAGATATTGTAAGAGGTATAAGACAGCCTCTCACTATGGAAAGCTTTTTGTTCTTATATCGATATTATACTATTGAATTAGTTAAGTAAGATTTCTGTTCAAGCAACTGAGCAGACTTTTTGCCAGTGTATGTAAGTATATAGTGTTATATACTCTTACAAATATCCTCACATTTCCGGTGCAAAGCTTACCCAGCTGCTCTGTGTCTTACAATTTCTGTAAGATGCAAAGCAGGCATGTCTAAATATTCTTTTAAAATGTTATGAGAAACTATTTTAAAAGGATATTTTATTATGTAACTATAATATAATGCATAATTATAAGGCCCAAGACAATTCCTCTTCACTGAGTGAGGCCCAGGCAAGTCAAATTTGGATACCCTAGAGTACAACTGTTACAAATACGAGCTCTGAAATTGACTGTCTGAGATTCAGTGTACACTCTGTCAGGCATTGGCAGTAAATTATTGAAACTTTTCTATGCCTCACTTTGTCATAATATATGAATCACAGAGGGTTATTACAAGGACTAAAAAAGTTAATGTGCATAAGATCTTAGAAAACCGCCTGGCATTCTGTCAATCTTAGCTAACTGTACTAACTGATAGTAGGGTACTTATTGTGTGTGACACTATGAGCAATAATTTTCCTACATTTTTTTAAATCAACCATTGTGTTTTGATGCTTGGATTATCTGATTTCATTCCATTACATCTGGAAGCACTTAGCTCTGCATTTCTGATTGTGTGTGTGTGTGTGTGTGTGTGTGTGTGTGTGTCTTTTTGGGACAGGGTCTCACTATGCAGGTCAGGCTGGTCTTGAGCTCATTTTGTAGTCCAGGCTGGTGTCAAACTCTCAATGATCCTCCTGCCTCAGCTTCCCAAGTGCTGGGATTACAAGTATGCACCACCACACCTGGCTTGGATTTCTGATTTTTAAAGCCCTCTGCAAACTTGCAAAAGAAACGTTATTGTGGCTTCTACTGACCGAGGCACATACCCAATGTGGCTTGGAAAAGGAAACAAGTCCATCAATGCATTTCCATGTAATTTTTCCCTCCTTCCCTGGCTTTGATTTCCAACATACTGTTAGGTGAATGCAGCAATACTTGAGATCATTCTGCAATTTCTTTACTTTCTGAACCCCAGGTAAATGACTTCTTCCTTGCCAAAGCACAAGCGCACCTTAGGTAACACAATACTTCTCCACATAGAGGCTGTAGCAATCATTTTCTGAGCAAACTTACTAAATTTTTTATTTTGCACCCTTTTTTGCTGATGAAGTCTGACAGACAGTCATAATCCAGACTGATGCTGTCAGCTCTGAACCCCATATAGACAGACTTGTTCTGCCGGGCAGTGTGACATGGAAGTGGCAGCGCAAGTATCCCAAATGACAGCTGTGTGGATTTCACTGTCTGCGAGGCTGAA
The DNA here is from genome assembly GCA_004027455.1 of Hydrochoerus hydrochaeris. NCBI lineage: Eukaryota > Metazoa > Chordata > Mammalia > Rodentia > Hydrochaeridae > Hydrochoerus > Hydrochoerus hydrochaeris. The sequence continues at coordinate 228,227 of PVLA01000192.1, read as the reverse complement.
CTTGCCTGGCGAGGACCACGTGATTCATAATAAGGAATAAATATTTTCTTAAACTTATGGGTATGATATATACAAGACTCCTTTGCTAAGGATCCATAAATAACATGATTTCTCCTAGGAAACGTAACATTTTGGTAATAACAACACATTTTTTTCCTTAATAATGACAAGCATCGACTTGGCAGCCTGGAGGCTGGCACAGCACGCACAATGGGAGATGCACAGAGGTAAAAGCTACAGGGTGGGTGCATCGGAACCCAGGTCCGCTCGGCTCCTATCAATGGCACGGAAAGGCACGTTGCTGTAGGTAGTGGTGGCTTTCCGCGTCAGTACCTTTAGGGGGTTAGGTATTAGGGTTACCATGTTCACTGTTCCTTAATAAAACCCCCTCAGCAGGCTCCCACTCACACAATTAACCATTCCAGGCCCCCTATCCTATTTACATTGACCAGTATCATCTTTGGGGATAACTAGCTCCATACAGTCACTACTTGCAGTGCACAGCTATTCTATCACTTTTAATTTTTCCAATCAATTCTTTTTACAGGAAACTCTACATTCCAGAATTTAATACTAGACCCGTCTCCAACTTCCTGGTATCATGCTAACCTTTGGTTTATTCAAATTTCACCTCAAATCAAGCTTTACTCTGTACCCTAAAGCTTTTAGTTATAACCTGATATTCTTCATTCTTTTAGTGAAATATAGGACATAGATTTTCATTTTTTAAAAAAATTTTGGGGCACTTCCTAAAGATGGTCAGGTTGGGAAAACGTTGAAGCTGCATAGCCGTTTACTTTGAGAAATAGCCAATCATGACTTCTAGACCCAATGGCCCTCTTTCTAGAAAACATTTATAGTAAATCTATTGCCTTTCCTTATGAAAGCACATCGGCCCTGCTTTATATATATATTTTTTTTCAATAAGTCATATAAATTAGAAAGCTGATTCCCTGAACAAGACTGGCAACATCCATAAATAGAGACTAGACATTTCCTCTTGTAGCTCATTTAGAAATCATCTTTGATTAGTTTTTTCTGCCCACTTTTAACCTTTATTTTTTGTTTGTTTTGAAGTTAGGTTGCTATCAAGTTCTTCCAGGTTCTATTGTCATCTTTTTTAAGAACAAAGAAAAAAAAAACTAGTGAAAAGATGTTTTTGGAGTCTATTAAGAAAGATTGGTTTTGTATGCTACAACTATTGAAAAAATAATTATGTAACGATTAAGGTAGAATGTAAAATATTTAATGATAAGGCAAAGTATTTCTCTATATTGTAAACCAAAAAGGTAGTTATAAAACTTTATGTTATCACTTATATTAAATATTATTATAGTAATATAACAGACTATAGGGACATACATCAAGTAATGAGGGGTTACTTTTGAGTGAGAAATAGGGTAAATATCTAAATATCAAAGAAAATCAGGTCAAAGTTAGTATTGCTTGAAGCAAGCATTTAAAAATAATGCATCTTAAATATTTATGTATTGAATTAGAGCTTGAAGTGCATCCAGTCTTAGGAAGTTCTTAATGTTTACAACTGTGACATTATTGTTGCCATATGTTAGCATATTATCCTAATCTAAAATAAATTGATAGAAGATGTTGTTATTCCCAACACAGCTTTTATGGATAATATAAACTACATCTGCTTATAAAGAAAATCAATTACAGTGAAATATTAAATATATTACATTTAAATAAATATTATAAATTATAATATATAATATTTAAATAAATTACAGTGAAATATAGTTGTTGAAATAATAAAGTAAGAAACTAGTGATAGAATACAATATTCAAGCTTTTATTAATATATTAAACATCAAGATCTAACTTTAGGCCCAATAATTGTCACAATTTCAAGGCAGAGATTAACATAAACGGTATTTTAAAATTTTCATGATAGTAAGGTGATATGAAAATATCTAAGAATTTACTAGTGATTAATTTGTAGAGGCTGCTAACATTATTACAGTTTGTTGTCTACATTTCAGGCACCAGTTTGTGAACATGGAAACATATTCTTTTTTTTCCTGTATAAGTTCACAGATCTTCTGAACGTAATTCTTGGTCTTTGGGTATTTGAGGATTACAGATATAAAACTCGACCCATTCACAATAAGATCAAAGCACTCCTATCAAAAGACTAACAGATTACCATGATAAATGTACTTCAAAAATCTATTAAAAAAGGGAGTATAAGATAATATACCAATAAAAATCAATTTAAGAGGATTCGTTTAGGATGTTCAGTGTATGACAGATTTCTGATGCCACGATGTACAAAATTCAGTATGTGTGTTTAGAAAGATGACCAAAATATTAAATGACACCAAGTTGGGAAACATTTTCTCGTTAAAAGATTCTAAGTTTATCTGTTTAAGATTCAAATACTTTGTGAAGATATAAAGAAAGAGAAATAGCATAATAAAATTTTGATTGTTTAATATTATGACGAAAGATGTCAACAGATGTTTCAATATACATCTTCTTGAGAATAGTCCTTTAAGCATTATAAAATCTTCATGAATCAAAGCATACAATGATGAGAGACCTTAGGTAAAGAACTTTATTAAATCATTACAGATTCTTGCATAGATCGTGTTCAAATACCAGTATTACAGATATTGGTAACAAAAACTACTCAGATGGATAGCTAGAATGCAGAAGAGAATACTTAGCTGGAAAATTACAGCTGAGTTAAAACTATGCATGTGCCTTGATGGGATCCTCTCATTTGAGTCACATACCAGGATATACACTGACTCTTGGTAAAAAGTTGCTATTCTAGGGTTCTAAACCCCTGAAGTGGCTGGACACAGTGTCCCATCCCTGTGGTCCCAGCACTTGGAGCCTATGATTACCCTGAGTTTGAGGCCAACCTGGCCTATCATAGTGAGTTCAAGGACAACCTCTACTACATTTTTGTATCAAACAAACAAAAAACAAATATGTGAAATAACATGCTGAGGATTTCTGCCGCATCCTAGTCCATCCATGCCTTGTGACAAGGTCCATGGGTGGAGGAGAGCGCTTCAAGGAATTGCTTCTCCAGGAAAAGGACACTGCATGTGGGAATTGGGTGCGGGGATCTTGGAATGTTTTGTACTGATAATTGTAATTTGCGTAATTCACATATATATATTTTCATGTAATACTCAATATGAAATCGAAAATAGAAACTCCGGAGGAGTTACTAGAGACCCTCTAGATAACCCCTTTGTGAAAACTAATTGTGAAATTTTGCCTTCTGTGAGTAGTGTGAGAGAGTTTATACAGAGGCTTTAAATGGAAAAGCTCTTGGAGGAGGATTTACAAAATTCCTGTGAGACAACTGCCCTGAGACACTGGACAGGCAGCCAGAGACGGGCAACTAGGACACATATGTTACGCCACCGGCCGCCTAAGACAGGCACAGGACCAATTGCTGTCCTGCAGGCCCATGATGGGTAAGGCCTGGTTGGGTTCATATGAAGAGTCCTTGACCTAAGACAGGCGCTGTCCTATGGGCAGCCAGAGACGGGCAACTAGGACACATATGTTACCCACCGGCTGCCTAAGACAGGCACAGGACCAATTGCTGTCCTGCAGGCCCATGACAGGTAAGGCCTGGTTGGGTTCATATGAAGAGTCCTTGACCCAGGACAGGCGCTGTCCTCACAGGGCCTGCCATACTCCCATAAGTGATAAGGGAGGAGATGTAGGGAGCGGCATGATAGCTTCACAGCTGCCGCTCCATCTCTCCCTCCTGTGGGCATCCAGGTGTGTCGGCTTACATTTTCCAAGATAATTAAGTAACAAGAATAAAGTGTTACAAAGATGAAAAAAGTTGATTAACACATGTTGTTTAGGATTGTCCCTGCCTGGCCCTAAGCCTGGGACGCTTCCTGCTTGGGGTTTGGGTTGCTGCCAAAAGTTAGCAAATATATATTCCAGCTTCTGAAAAATAAAGCAGATTCAGATTCACTCACAGACTGGTGTGCAGTGTCTTCTGTCTCTCAATCGCCGACTCCCTGACCACCTTTGGGACCCCTGAGCCCTGCCGCAGCTGGACTCCAGCAGATTTCTCTAAAGACAAGAAGTGTGGATCCACAGTGTCTATCACCTCAGATTATCTATAAAGTATAAGACCTCTAAACACAGGCAAACACTTGCTAATGGGTGTCCACCGTGGTTATTTTAGGTTCAGGAGATATATTTAATTTCTTACTTTAATTATATTTTCTGAACTTTGTTCAATAATCATATGCTATTTTTACAGTTAGGTAAATATGCTTAAAAGATTTAAAAATAACTAGTCATTGCTTTATTTTTAGAACTGACAAGGACATCACTATGCTTGCTAAGGATGAGTTCTACTGTATTATGACAGACTCCTAAATTATAATGAAGCTCAAAAATGATTAAAATGATACTTAGTATTTCCTTGGCTAATCAGGATGAATGAGATTACAAGAATGTAAGGCAATATTTTGTATGGACTAAATTATTCCTTTTGGAATTTAATGCAGCAATGCTATCTTGGACATAATGAGGAAACGAATTAATCTGGAACAGCATGTTCATGAATTTGATATCCAAGATCTAGTCAACACTATGTGGCAGTTTTTCCTGGGCTACAAAAACTGGATGAACTTGAAGCTAGTTTTCCTAGAGCTTTTAATTTTTATACCAGCACTTATTGCTGACACTGACACTTGAAAAGAAGCTATGTAGGTAGAGGACATTTATTGGTCAAAACAAAATTTTTAAACCAAAGCTGGATTACTGAACTCAGGACTTGGGGTTTACTTCCACATCTCTGTATATGTCAGCCTTTCTTAGGAGTGGTGACAGTGAACATTCTTGTCTTGTTTCTGATATTAGAGTGAAAGCTTTCAGTTTGGGGCCGTTTAAATACCCAAACCCCTGGCTGTTGGTTTGTCATAGATAGTGCTTATCACACTAAGATAAAGACCATCTATTCCAATTTTTTGTAGGGATTTTATCATGAATGGGTGTTGGACTTTGTCAAACAAAGCACCACTCCACAGAAATATATGCACACCCATGTTTATAAGCAGCACAGTTTGTCATTTCTAAAACTTGGAAACATTTCAAATGCCCATCAACTGATGAATGGATTAAAAAAGATGTATTTTTTAAGACAATGGAGTATTACTCAGCCATAAAGATGGATAAACTGGAGACATTTATAGCTAAATGGATGAATTTGAGACCATATTCTTGAGTGAAATAAATCAGACAAACATATAAATATCTCATTCTCTCTGGTGTGAGACAATGAAACTGTAAATAAGAATCACACTGTATAATAGATATTATGTTATAGGAAGAAATTGTTCAAAAGGAAAGGGAACAAGGGAGGGGAAAGGGAGAAAGGAAGGGAGGGAAAAGAAATAGAAAAGTAGGTTAAAATGGAAACAAAATTTTGTAAATAAAGGAATGGGGAAATAAATCAAATGATATCATGTACAGGAACAAATTCCCTATGATGAATATGATCATTATGTATATCTAAATTGTACCGATGCACTTAATAAGAATTTTTTTAAAAAAGAATGGATGCACTATAAGTGAAATACCAAGCACAGTAACCAGCACATAGTATTTAAGTAAGTCAGGTACCCGGCATAAATGATATGAATAGAACATACCCACTATCACCAATTTTCTGTTTCCTAATGATAATACTTTTAGAAATATGTTTAAGATGCCAGTTTACATTCCAGTGGGGCAAAGGAATTTCTAACTTTTGAGACCATTGGAGATTTACATACTCTTTTTACATATGTAGAAATTGCAATTGCAAAGTCAAGGCTGGAGCATATGCACTAATTATAGCATAAATGTGTTTAGCCATTGATTCTTTTAGAACATATGTTCATAAAATGTACTTTGAAAACCACTGCCATTTAACGTTTCTTACCTACTGACTTAGAGGGAATATGTTGGGATCCCTCCTGTGTGTGTTTGCTGATATCGGATTCTGTTTATACATGTCAGTGTACAAGCCCATCATTAAGCTCCATGTTCTAGGGAAATACAGTGTGAATATTGTGGAAGTGAGGCAAGCTAACAGGGCAAGAAGATGAAAAAAACTGCAGAGGTTAAGGGCAGGATAGGCACATATTCTAAATTGTATGAATGCGATACTACTCTGTTAACTACAGATGATGTAAGTGTGCACAGAATGCAAAGATCTGGAACCATGAGTTGAAAAAGTCCTATGTCCAATTGACTTCAAGCCTGAAAACGTATGAATGTATGTGAATGTATGGATACAGCTGTGTGTGTATATGGATGTATATGTTAATACATTTCTGAAAGATACGTGTGTTTTAAATCTGCCTTATACTTTTTAATTGATAAGTACTAATATTAGTTTTAGGTTTTTGCTGGAAAGTTTGTGATACAGAGTATTTCATTTCTTGATGACAAGAAAAAAACACTCTAGATTAGTCACTGCTTTTGTATTATAAAACTCCACCAGGGCTAGATGTACATCTAAACATTTAATTGGTTCCAATAAGAATTTCATTGGATAGATTTGGGGAAATATTTGTTGATTAGAGGTAGATAATTTCCTGACTATCAGAATAGCACTCTTTAGTATGATATCTTGTGTAGCACATGGCTATCAATACCATCATAGGTTCTCAAAAATATTTATTAACTGAATTTATAGAATTTACAAAGCAATAACATTCTTTCCTGTCTAATGCATTTTATATATTTGGGTATAATATGATGCTGCTTTTAGAATTATACTCTGTACATCCCAGATTTCATTTAACTAGCTATCTATTCATCATAGTTCCACTTACCTGTATTGAAAATCTCTGCTTTAACTTAGTGCCAATTATTGATTATAAGCACAGTTAAAAAAGATACCCTACTTCCATCTGACTCTCTTGGCACCCATCTGATATTACACTGGCAAATTGTGTCCCCATCTTAAGTGAGTTGGGACTGTAATTCCTGAAGCCAGAAGGAATGTAGGAAATAAAGAGAATGGGTCTTAAACCAGGGGGAAATCAAGTAGCCAGAATGAACTATGCTGAGATGCAGACTGTGCTGTGAGCAAGGTCCTCCAGACACAAGGCAGTACTTCCTGTTTGCCCTTTCTGGTTGTCATGATGTCTACGCCTCAGGTTTGTTTATAACAGCAGAGATCCAGGAAGCTCTTACCTAAGTGTGTGGGTCACTACAAAATGATAGGATTGACTGGTTGGTGGGTCCATGCCTACACAACACTAACCAACAGAATGTATTTCATTACATTGAGTTTCTGTTCAAAAAGAGGTAGATCTCATTCTTCTATTGATTTGACTGAAACGTGAGGGAATATCTGACCCATTTATTCATGCAAGTTTAGATAATTTTGTTCTGAATCTTGAGTCACACTCAAATAGGGTTCCATATCCGGGGTTAAATAGTATATAGGGGCAGTGGTTCAGGGGTTTACCCAAGCTGCCTCACTTGGTACAGCAGTTGATTGTGTACATCTCTTCCCAACCACTAGTTTGGTAAGGACAGCTTGTGCTATGGTTTGTGTCTGGATGTCTCCCCAAAACCTCGTGCAGTCATGGGGGCAGGATTCTAGAGTTTATGATTGATCCATGGTCCAATGCTAGGATTCTGGGTGTGAGTGCTCCACCACCCTGGAGTGGAGGGAGGGAAGGAGGCTTGCTCTTTTGCTCCTTCCTTTTTTGCCCTTGCTGCCTTTGCTGTCTTCTACCACCATGAACTGTTGTTGCCTCTGCCTTGAACACTCTGCCATGAACATTGCCTTGGAGACAGCTGAGTATGGACTGAAACCTCCACAAACTGTGGTCTAACTAAGCCTTTTGATTGAGTATTTTGGCACTCAATTTGAGGCAATACTAAAGAAATAATAAGAGACAAAAAGTAGAAAGGTCTTTAATGCAGGCACTGGAGAGTGGAAACTGAAATGCAGAGGCTCTCTGGGTGAACAAAGAAGTGAAGCTACACTCATCAGTTCTGGCTGGGGGAGGAGTTTTGGAGGCAGGCAAAGTGACATATCGACAGATGATTTGAAGGAGCATCTGCCTGTGCCAAACAGAAAAACGGATTTATTGGGGGCTGAAGGTAGAGGCTTGGGTGGTTGTGAAGTCCTGGGATCGGAGGGGGCTTGACACGTGAATAAAAAGGGAGCAGGAAGTTTATTTCTGATGCTAGAAGAAGTTACTCTTAGATAAGTTGATTCCCTGGGCCTGGTACCAATTCAGGTGGATGTCATGTTAGAAATAGCTAAACCCCAGGCTAGCAGAATCTGTCACCTTTCTTCCTTAATTTGGGGGTGTTGGGTATTTTGTCTCAGAGAAAAGTAACTAAGACACCTTCGTAGCTTGAGATCAGCTGTGGTTCAGTATTTACATCACGGAAACCAACAATGCTACAAATCTGAACTTTTATTTTTGTTGTGTTTCTTTTCAGAGAGCTGGTGTGCTCCTAAACATTAAGCACACGTGTATATGTGGAAAATTATTTGGAAAAGACCCTACATTTTCCCCTATCTCCTGCAGTAAAAATGATACATGATAAAAGATAAATGATTTAGCTGCTCTGGAATACTATATCTTAAGCTGTTTCCTAAAAGTTACTCTTTGTTATTGTTTTAACACCAGCAGTCATTAATAGTGAGCTAAGCAGGTATAATGATGCACACCTATAATTCCAGCACTCAGGAGGCTGAGGCAGTATGATCCACTGGGGCTACATTGTGAATTCAAGGCCCTTCTGAACTACAAAGTGAGACCTTGTAAATAAACAAGCAGACAGACGAACAAATCCCAACTTGTTAGTAATTACAGCCCAACTCTTTCCTTTAATAAACCAAATGTAGTTAATCAGAGTTATTGCAGAAGATTTTCCCCTAAAGTTCTTTGATTCCTCTTGATTATTAAAAACTTGATTGACAACCATTCAGTTTGCTGCACCCATCAAGTAACTGTAATTTATAAAGTTTAGAATGTTCAGGAAAAGAGGTGAAATTACCAAAAAGACTGCTATAGCTTGAATACTGTTTGCCCTCTTGGAAACTCACTTTGAAATCTAAATGCCTCTGTGGCAGTTTTGTGAGACAGGGCCTTTCAAAGGGGTGGGGTTGTTAGAAGGGGTTCAAAAAACTCTCTGGGATTAGTTAGTGGCACAGTGTCTTGTTATAAAGCAAGGCCACTCCTCCTGTTTTACCTCTTTTGCATGAAATTGATTGCCCTTTAACAAATGCAAACACAGATTTTTAGATTGTTTTGATTATTCACATTTTTGTTTTACGACTTTGAGTTCTATAAGTTCAGTAAAAAACAAAATAAAACTGATCACCAACTCTAACTTTATGATCCAGAAGTGGAAGATTTCAGATTGGCTTTTTAAAGTCTCCATCTGTTAAGCAGTTAAGAGGCTTCTTCCTCTGTGACATTACATTCTTACCAGTACAGATATTAATTTATTAACCTTCCATTCAGTAGAAAAGTCAGCCAGAAATAATGCCTCATTCCCTAACAGAATCAGCAACCTGAAGGGTAACCATAATTACCTCTTATCCAGATGACAGAAATCAATTCTAGTGACTATGTGACTTAATTAGGCTGCAGGAAGCTTGGACCTCTAGGTCAGCTATCTCTGTAAATTATACCTCTTCAATTTTTGTGAGAAAGCACCTCTGTCTGAGGCACGTTGATGTGAGTTTTGGTAAGACCATATAAACAGTGCAATCGGATTTCATGTGTTTGGGAGCACATTATTAACATTTCTTTTCAGTTTTTTTCTCCAATTCACTTAATTGTTTACCTTAACTTGCTGGGCATTAACTGGAAAGTTAATGGTGAAGAAGCCTTTTTACTCAGTTGGTGGCACAATATTTTTGAAGAAATGAAGGCACCCCTCAATTTATTTTGCACAAATAGAACTCTGAAGGCACCTCTCAATTTATTTTGCACAAGTAGAACTTTGAAACAGACCCTTTTGGCCCACTGCTAAGGATAAGAAAAGTTTGGAAGCAGCACAAAGTTTACATAAGTCTACGGGAAAGTAACTTCCTATGATAATACAGCTTGCAAAACAGAGTTATGATAGCAAGGTTTCTAGGTGCTCAGTAGGAGGTTCAGCATAACAGACAGATGTGTTTGACAAACACAAACTGGTGGTTTTTAAATCATCCAATATTTAAGACAACCCACTGTGACATGATCATAGTATTTATTAAATAAGTATGAGGACAGCAAGCTATGATTGACATCAGAAGATATAAAAGACACACTTCTCACATTCTGTGTGCAACCAGTAACTAGCAATAGCAAAGCTTGCACACTGACACTACTATAATAAACCATCCCATAGGAAATATGTCCTGTATTATATATCAACTCTATGTTCATTTCCTTTCATTGTAGGCTATATATTGTGAAAAACACTCTTGGTCATCTAATATCAACACTATAATAATTACTCCTCTGCGACAGTGAGAAGAGTCTCAGCAGTTGGGTACTTGCATATGTAAGGCTAGTCTAACTAATTATTAATTACACAGTAAACCTTAGAATGAGTTGGTACCTAGGAAAATATCACATTTAAAGTTTGCATCTATAACACAAACTCAACTTTTAAATGGATTAAAATTTAGTGGGTGGGATCCAAGAGTTTTTCTCAAACTTTGTGACATTGCATGTGGCGCTGAATAATTTGTAAATATGTGATATGTGTGCATAGAGTAATGTTATACATGTGTGGATAGAGGGAGAGAGAGAGAGAGAGAGAGAGAGAGAGAGAGAGAGAGAGAGAGAGAGAGAGAGAGAGAGAGAATAGAGGTCTCGGTCCAATCCCTTGCCAATCTGCCCAGCAAAATTCTTCTAAAATGAAGTACTTTTTGTTTACACCAATCCTTATGCATTATAGCTGTGGGTTAGCATCATTTCTTGGCTAACAGCCTATGTCACATTCCTGTATGATGTGGCAGAAATATGCAGAAGTCTTGCAGTGAAATGTACCCCATTAGATCTAATTAGTAATATTCCAGAGCCTACAGGCTGCAAAATACAAGCGGTCCCACCGTCCTTCCTGCCTCACTGTACCCGGTTCTCTGCAGCATGGATGCCACGAGAGAATCCTAATCAAAACAAGCTTGGCTAACAGCATCAGTCTTCTGGAAAATGACATTTTATGCATGCAAATAAATAGAAAATTCTATCATTCTTGCTGCTAATGCTTCCTTGTGCTTTTGTTCTCTTCTTCGGTCAAAACATAGAATGCTTACTGATTACAAAGGAACCAAGGTCTAGAAATTGATTTTAATGATCCTACTGAATTTTCAACAGTCTTAGACAGCTTAGTGAGATAAAAGCTGAAGTGATGAAGTGTAAAGGGTTTTCAAACAGTTTGCATTGTTCAAAGCCATGGGTTGTTTGGTACTTTGGCGAGCTGGAAGGCAACTGGAGAGGTATTTATTATCCATTAGAGAACATTTATCCACTAACAATTTTAGCTCTGAGAATGATAAATTTGAAGAAACTAGGACTCAAGTTCCAACCTTAATTTTACTGATAAGAAAATAGAGGTCTCACGGGGGAAAACAATTTATTCAAGGGAACAGAACGGGTGAATGCACGAGCTGATACTTGAACTCATTTCTATTTATAAGTTCAGTAATTTTTTCATAGTAATGTGCTTTTTTTGTATCTTGGTAGAGAATTTTTCTCTTTACCTCACTCCTCTCTTTTTCTCCCTCACAATTCCTTCCTACTTCTCTTCCTCTCTGTTCCTCTCCCAGTATTCTTCTCTTTAAATTTATCTTCCTCTTTCATCTATCCACTCACTTAGCTACTTTAACAATTATTTTAGTTATTTAGATTTCCTATTATGTGCCGAGCGTATTGGTAGGGACCAGGGATTCAGATGAGTCCCTGGCCTCCTAGATCTCATAGTAAATAAGCTACCTGTACACAGCAGGCCAGGAAAAGCTTTCTGAAGTCACGTATATCTTGAAAGCTGAAGGGTGAGTAGGAGGTAGCCTGTGGCAGGTGGCATTCCAGGCAGAAGTGCTACTGTCATATGTTGGAGAGCTGTTTGCTCCGTTCTAAGACTAGCACAGGCACGGGGGAGGTCTCGGCCACAATGACACCCCAGGCTGCAGTAAAACAGTGAGGTATTTTTATTTTATTATAGGACCCTGTCTTCATGCCAGAGCTTCACTCTCTGGCCTCAATTCCCTCTAAAAGATTTCACTTCTGTACAATCTTTAAAGAGCTAAATTAGGAAGAGTCATTTGAAGTGAGGTGTAAAAAGAAAATAGAAAAAGAAGAAGATGCGTAGATGCGTGATGCACCTCTGCTGAGACACTGCCACCTTCTCACCCAAAGACCCTCATACCTCTGAGAAAGTCACTGGGGTCGGTGCATTGGCATATGTGAACCCTGAAATGAGACAAGCCTCAGACTTTGATCCTGACTGACTGGTCTGTTGCTTTGCTCTGGAGAAAACCTTTCTGTCTCTAAGCTTCACCTTTCTCACGTGGAGAATTGGAATTCAAAGCTTTTGAGAAGGCTGGTGAGACCACAGGTAAGAAGCCAAATAGAAAGACAGGCATGTGAAATACTTACTGAACATTCAGTAAGTGGGTAAAAGGGTTGTCATGGTTTATGTCAGTGGCTCCCAAACCTCATGCAATTATACGTTTGTGATTGGTTCATTGTCTAGCGCTTGGATTGATGGTGTGAGTGCTACACCCACCCAAGGGTGGAGCCAGGATATGATGTAACAGCAGGAAGAAGGTGTGTCTCTCTCTTACTGGTTTGTGCGTTATTGTTTGTGGCTGCCATGAACTGCAGTTCCGTCATGCCATCTTGCCTTGGAGCCAACTGAGTATGGACTGAAACCTCCAAGAACTGTAAGAAATAAACCTCTCCTTCCTTCACTTTGGGTGTTGGGTGTTTTGTCCCAGCAACCAGTAGTAAAAAGTAACTGAGACAAAGGTGTTTGACATGTTAAAAGTGAAATTTGAAGCACAGTATCAGTAAAATGTTCTGTAATAGCAGCAGTGGATTTACAGAACTATAGAATGTATGCTTTTTTACCTACATACTGCCAGAAATGTGAGAAAAATGTACATTTTTCAGGAGCACATATGGAGTCTGGGAGTACCACGAGTGATCACAAATGTAGAGAAGACACATCTCAAGACCTTTAGCAGAAGCAAAAGCAGGCTTTAGCTCTGTATTTGTGGAGAAGGAGGCTGATAAAGACAGGAAATGAATGGAGAACACTGCAATTTTATGTCTTGATTTTGTTTCCTGCAAATGAAGGATAGATGTGGATTAAATGAATACAGAGGAAGGAAGACAGACAGAAGGAAGCTAGAGGGACAGAATCATTGTAAGCATGTATATCGAATGCTCCGTAAAGATTATACTTTTTAATCCATGGCATATAAATATCATGTTTCATAACAGGTTTGATGTGATAATTCTTGATAATTTGATTATGAGAGCAGTAATGAAAAAGTGACTGAAATTTTTCTTTTTGTCCAAAGTATCTCATGGGTCTTAGGGAAATACATAATTTGCCATAATTTTCAAATAAGAGAAACAAGGAATTAGAGACCCGAGGCAGGGCAGAGGAACCCAGTGGCTCTTTCCAACAAGGCTTTAAAGCTTTGAACCTACTTGTAATCTTATATGTTTATTGTTTGGGTGAAAGTGAAAACACAAAATCCATTATGTTTTTAAGCAGACAGAAATTTTGGTGTCCAGAGCTGAATTCTTCATAGGAGAATGTGTCCTGAAGCACATGGTATTTGTCAGTATGTTGAGAGGGAAACGTTACTAAACAAAGCTTTCTCTACAACACTGGCTTTGAAGCACACAGCTGCTCACCAACCTCACCTGGTCGCCTCTGAGCCCTCCACACCCTCTCAGCAGCTGTATCCCCAGGACATCATCTATCACAGCTGGGTGTCACAGATATTTTCTCATACTGCATATCAAACATTTTTCTTTCAGGGTAGCCTTTTGTAAACCAGAGCAACTTCTACAGTGCCGCAGCTCTGTGAATATAGAGTTTTAAAAACCGTCTTTGAGTTGGGATTAGAAAATTCACCACTTGGCAACCATCATGGCGATGGAATTAGAAAGCAGCACCAAGGAATGCTGAAACTAGCTGTACGGACCTTGGGAGGAACACTGAGTTGAATAGCACCGAGTGACACATCAGGTACCACTGGCTGTGATGCGACACCACACTGGGACAAAAATACAGAGCCTGAGTATAATCATGAGGAAATAGCAGACAAGGGCAAACACTGAGAGGGTTGCTGAAGTCAGTGTCCGGTGCTCTTAGGTGGTATCAGGCTCATGAAAGGCAAAGGGGAAACTGAGGTACGTCTTCAGACTGAAATAAACTGAAGACACTTGACACTGAGAGGGAAGACCCTGGAATTTCTGTTACTATAAAGACATTTCAGGACAACTGGCAACATGCAAATGGTTTATGCAGATGAGGTAACACTGCATTCATATTAACTCTCTGAATTTGACTATCACCCTGTTATTATGAAAGAGAATGTATACTAGTTCCAGGGAAGCACATTAAAGAATTTAAAGGTAGAGATACACCATGTCTGAAAATTCTTCTTAGGTAGTGCAGAAGGAAATTGTGTGTGTGTGTGTGTGTGTGTGTGTGTGTGTGTGTAGAGGAGGTAGGGGGAGTAAAAGTGGTGATAAATGACAAAATTTGGGGAATCTGGGGTGAAATATATGAGGATTCTTCATACTATTACGAAAGTATCTAGGAAATACAAAATTACACAAGCATTTCAAAGCAGAAACCAGAGTTTGCCTTTTATCCCCAGGGAGCCTTTCTGCTATAATTACTCCCTCACATTTTGCCAGGTATTGTTAATTATAGACAGCTTGTTAGAGAGGTGCAACATTATCAGTGATGGCAAAGAAGAATAAACTGATCCTTAGTACAGAGGCACGTGCCTGCCCTTCTTCCCAGCCCTCGAAAACCCTAATTCACTGCACAGCACAAGGCGGTTCTCAGCCCCTCCGCCCACAGGGCAGTCACCACTGCTCAGAGATAGCGCCGGACCACCGGATACAGTTGCTACCCACTCACAAAAGCTTGGGTGATGGCCTTACGTTGGATGACAGCCAGTTGTCACTGGTTTTCACATCAGTACTCCCAAGAACTATTCATTCGGTTTCTTCCTAGTCTGTACACTACTGCGTATAGTCAACATAATTCCTTTTCTATTCAAAGGAATATTTATATTCCTGTTTTGAGCCAATCTTCACCACTTCAAGTCATACTTCTACCTCTGTACTTTCTCTTAAGTTTTCCCCTGTCTAAAATAAAGATAATTAGTTGGGCAGGTGGCCCAGGCTTGTAATCCCTGAACTCCAGGGACAGGGACAGGAAGATGGGGCCACATAGAGAGCTCAAGGCCAGCCTGAACAAGACCCTGTCTCACCAAACCAAAAGACAAACCAAAAAACCCCCCAAAATAAAGAGAATTAAAAATAATAATATTGAATACCAATTCCATATGTGATATTACTTCAAATTATATATATATAATCTTTACATCTTCTATGGTATGAATTTATCATTCCCATTTCTTGAGCTCAGAAAACTGAGAATCAAACATTTATACAATGTTTGTTTATCCTTATTTTGCTGTCTCAATATGTCATTTCCACACTCACTTTTTATTTTATTTTATTTTATTTTTTTAATACCAGGGATTGAACTCATGACCTCACGCTCCCCAGGCAGGCACTTACTCTCCATACCCACTTTACATTAAAATGTTATAATTGTTATTTGAAAAAGAAATGGTGAAGGGACAATGGTCAAATAAGTTTGGGATCTGCTGCATTTAAGGAAGGCACTCGATTAGCTCAGCCCCAGGGGTGCTGATTTGGGGCACTGTTCGTTGGTGTCTGCACTTATGGTGGTGCTTTCTGGTTTGTGTGAACCATGCCACTCGGCAGCCATTTCAAGAACAGGATTTGTGCCGCCTTATAGAATGTCTTGTTGTCCAAATACATGGCGTGTATGTGAAGAATGGCCTTGAATTCCAGCTTCTTCCCATGTTCGCACATGTTTAAGTTTCCCATAACTGGCAGGGAAACAGTAGGCTCTCTACACCACTTCTTCACTTCCTGCTGTATTCCGTACTAGTTCTCCTTGAATTTTTACCTGTCCAGTTTCCTGTATTCTGAGCTAATATTTACACGTAAACGAAGTGACCATTGAATGTCCTGAAGCTGACTTCTAATGAATAACAGCTTCAACCTGCAGACAATCTCTGATTATATTGGCATAACTCTTCATTGTCTTCTTATCCAAGTAAGAGTCAAGTTTTTGAAGAGCAGAATCCTTAAAAGGTTTTGAATAAGAAAGGAAATTTTTAATTTAAATAAACATGGCGTACCTGGCAGTCGGGGAAAATTAAAGAGCTATAAACAGTTCATCAGGAAGCACCATGCTGTGTCAAATTGTAGGTACTAAGTCATAGTGTCATGAAGAAAACCCCTACACAGACAAGGAAATGACTTTTCTAAATTGCAAAGCTCACATTAATTCCTGCTTCCTGGGATTACACAGAAGCACGCCTGCCTTTGGAAGAAAGCAAGCACATACTTTCTGCCAAGTCCTTGCAGTTTTATGAGAAGCACTGAAATTCTGCTATCTTTGCAAAACAGATCTAGGGCTTTTAAGTGCATAAATGTAAGATTACACACATTGCTGAATTCGCAAGGCTAAAATGAAGTCTGACATTCTGTCTTGACGAAACTCCCTGCAGACGACATGAAATGTTGCTACATCTCAACTTTCATTGTAAAGCGGGATTGCCACCCAGCTGGTATCTTTTGGATACGACGTAGAATTTGAGTAGTTTCTAGGGAGAAGAGACAGAAGAGTTTGGAAAAGTTGGCTTCAATTAAGTCTACATTTTAGGAGCCTTGGTTACCAGGGTAAGCAGAAGAAAATGGCTTTCATGTTTCCTTAATATACAGATTGTCCTTGAGTACCTAATAAGGTATTTTGTGGGGTGTTTGGCAGTGAAGGCTAGGGCCCAGCCCAACATTCTTCTCCATCTTCTTTTTACATGCAATAATTTTGAACCTACCTCTCTTTGCTGCATAAACATCCTGATCACTTACTCTTTGCATCATTAATCTCTCCCATCATCGTTTTGAAGTAGTTTTCAGAATATGGTTCTTGTACTAGCAATATCAAGATCAGCTGTGAATGTATGAGAAGTGGATATTTTCTGGCTTCACTACAGATCTACCAAATCAGAAATTAAGGGTGAGAAGAAAGGACTGGCTGGCGATCTGTATTTTATCAAGATCTCCAAGAGACACAGTGTATATTGCAGTCTGAGCACTAACTAGGTCCACCCTCTCAAAGACCAGTAGAGTAATTACCTCTGATTCACCAAATCTAGTACACTATAGTCCTTCCTCAGACCTGGGCTTTGTACTATGTCACCTCACTCCTTTAGACTTTCCTGTCCCTTATTTCCAGCAGTTTAGTAATACAACAATTCTCTTTTATCTCAGGCTATTGCTTAGTTTATGTCTCTTATGGACTCACATTCCTCTTATTATCTGTTATTTTCTACCATTAAATCTCATTTTCTTTTTGTGCTTTCTCCCATGAGGGTTGAATACATCTCTATAATCTCAATTACTGATTCGAGACACAGACCTTTAAAATTTTTGCCTTTCTCCAAGCTTTTCTATCAAGCTCGAAGGTTGCCACTCCAATTGCTTGCCTAGAGAAGCCACATCCACATCCTGAACTCTTGAAGGGGATATGTCAAAACCCAAGCCCTGGGCCCCCAGCACAGCTGCTCCCATTCTCTCACCAGACTGGCAAATGAGAAATTTCACTTATGCTCATTTTGGTTTTTATTCACTCCATGACTCATCTCTTGCCAAGTTTCATTGAATCCCTTTATATTCTTTGCATTTCCATCAACCTTCCAGGAGGCTCAGTTTCTAGCAATCTTTTACTTTAGTTTTCTAGCAATTGCTTCCTAGTTAATCTTCTCACTGCATGATTCCAGAGTTTTTAATTATATCATTAAGAAGATCTTTAATGAGTCTCTAATACCTGCCACCACCTTCCACACAAAGTCTGCATTTATTAGTTTGACATTTAAGATTATTTCTTATGATGCTAAACTTTCCTTCCTGTCCAGGATTAACTGATATTGCTCCCTGCTCTACTCTTGCTGAGCCAATTATTCTCCACTTAAGAGTCTCTGGATTTCATTATTAGTATTCCTGCTGTATATTTTTAACGTTTTCTCAGAGTCTGGTCTAACATCTTGGTCCTCCTTGGTTACCTTTTCAGGTTGTCTTCATCTGGACAGAATCTTTCCACTATTAATTTACCCTATGTTAAGAACTACAAAATTGCAAATTGATATACATGCACTTGCACAAAATATCATTGCTTTCAAGACACAAACCCACTGGCCACAGTGGTACATTGTAAAGGCAAAGTCTTTGATTTTCTCATTCATCAGTGATTCACCAATTCTTTGTAGGGTGGTGCCTTGCACATTGTAGGTACTTTAATAATTATTCCTTGCATGAAAGAGTGAATGATTCCATCTTATCTATTCTAGTCATATCATGACTCAACCTTAGTATCTTCCCTCCCTTTAACCCTTTCTCTGACAAGGTGACATATCTGTGAGTAATTATAACAATTGTACATGGCTTCTCTTCCTGGATAGAATATAAACTGATTAAAGACAGATACCAGCTGGTCTCTACATTTGTCATTCTTTGCTCTGTTTTGTTTGTTTTATTGTCTTTAAAATAAATAAAACAAATAAATTTGTCATTCTCCTTTGTGTACTGAGAACACAGTTTGTCATATCACAAATACTAATAAGTAGTTTTGTATTGAATAAATAAATTCTGCCTGAACATTGCTTAAGAGATAATTCATGGGTCTCATAAGAGAAGCAGCTAGCAAGAAGGTGAGGGGAAAGACCATAAAGGATGGAGACAAAAAGTTTTCACTTGAAGAAACAAATATGAGAGTTCTTGGAGCAGAGACTTATGAAAGCAATGTGGATTTGTTTTCAATAATGAAGTTCCAAGTACAGGCTAATGGACACTTAGGGAAGAATATTCACCAGGGCTCTACCCATCAGAGCTTGAAATATTGTGCAACATTATTTGGAGGAAAAGAAATAGCTGCTAGTCATAACACTGAGGGTTCTGTGGCCAAATAATTTGGAGAGATCTGACAAACAAAAATAACCAGGATTGTTTACCATACCACATCTTAGAGTCTCCTTGGCTACCATGGGACTCTCCAGCAAAGGCTACACAAAAATGGTATGTCCACGACACTTTTATCACAAAACAACCCGGAGAAATAGCATCTTTGGAGAACTCAGCTGGAATGCTGCATTAATAACTCTTTGCAACTTTCATGAGGTTTTACACAAGAACCTAAAGGCAATTTTAATATTGACTACCTTAGAAAATGGAATAAATAAACTAGCAGGCCCATAAAGTGTCATGAAAAGGGTACAGTACTTCTATTTCAAATATTGTCATCTGCTTCATAGTTCCTGGTTCTCCCAAGAGGATTTCTCAGATTATTGGTGATTTTTTTCCCCCTTATCTCCAGGACTCTCTCTCACCTACATTATCTTCCTTTATTGTCACTTGGTGAGACACTTCTTTTCCTGCAGAAATTGTCTTAGCAAATTCAAGGAAAGCAGAAAACAAGAGATTACTACAGCTGTAATTTTCAGGCTCTTATAGTTCACAGTGATTTTAAAATGTCACCAAAGTAGCATATATATATTGCAGAGGTATTTTATAGGGTTACAGAATGAGAAAATGATCAAGAAGGAATGTAGTATAGTCTATCTGGTCTTTAATATTTCATGGCTGTGGTCCTGTTTTTTCTAAATGCTATGACATTTCCTTAAGAAATGTTCAAAATAATTCTTTAAAGTAACATGTACTAAATATCATACACAGTCCTAGAATTCCACATATATGGCAAAAATAATTTCATCCTTGTAATTCTTATGAACCGCCCCCCTTGAGATATTTCGAAAATAAAATAGAAGTCTTTGCAGTATTTAATGAAGACAAATTCTTCACGACCATTATAGAAGGAGTGTGTGTGTGTGTGTGTATAAAACATCAATTTAATGGAATTTTCCGGTAAATGGAAAATCCCCAATTTTAGAGAAAAGAGTTCATATGTGACTATAGTTTTAGCCAGGAAAAAAAAATCACAATATATTAATAGACATTAACTACATCCTGATCTGTACATGTGCAAAGATGCTGTAGCTTTTAGTGTTTTACCAATCTTCCATTTTTAATATTATTCTGGTTTTTCTAATTTTCCTCTAAGCACTCAAATCTGCTTGCCTGGACTGATCATCAGGGAACATAGTTTTAAGAGTTTTTTTCTGAAATTCTTTGTTCCAAAACTAACATTCAGCATGAAGAACCCAGGGACATCACCGATGGTGTCAAAAATAATTCAGTCGATAGGTCGGTATTGCATAGGGATTGAAATCCTCTGGCAAACGCGAGGCTGTTGGTAGCCCTTGCAACTCAGGCCTTCCTCTAGATCGAATAAACACACTGTCCATTTTAATGTTTCCCTTGAAGAATATCTGGACACGATATGACCTATTCTGCCGGTGTACTATATACAAAAAAATGATTCCTGCCCATCCCTGAAAACTAGCAGTGGCTTAATTTACCCTGTGTTAAGAACTACAAAATTGCAAATTGATATACATGCACTTGCACAGAATATCATTGCTTTCAAGACACAAACCCACTGGCCACAGTGGTACAAAACACTGTAAAGGCAAAGTCTTTGATTTTCTCATTCATCAGTGATTCACCAATTCTTCGTAGGGTGGTGCCTTGCACATTGTAGGCACTTAATAATTATTCCTTGCATGAAAGAGTGAATGATTCCATCTTATCTATTCTAGTCATATCATGACTGAACCTTGGTATAGAAACTGTATCTAGCACGCTATTTGCACCGTTGTTAAAGTTAGACTGCAATTTCATTATATCATCTCTTATACACTGGTGTCCTGTGGAAAACAAGTGCTCAGTATACTTAGTCAATAAAAGAGTGGCTAAAATCTCGTTTAGTTCTTAGAGCACTTAGGTATTTGTTTATGTCAAGGAACTAAGTTACTGTTCCTATCTAAGGTTGCTGGGCCTTCACACACACACACACACACAGGCAGACTGGCCTCAGATCCTCTGTGAACCCTTCACACCCCGGGCCACCCAGGAAGCATCTTTCCCAAACAGGCTTGCTGGGGTGGGGGTGGGGGGAGGGGATGCTTGTAAGCACCACCTGCTGTTCTCATTTACCTACACTCTAAACCTGAGAATTTCCAGCTGGTTCTGCTTCCTTTCCAAGAACTTTGGCTATGGCTCTGACTGAGGGTAGATCTCTGTCTGGCTCATACCATTTCATTCTGTGATTTGACTCTGTTGTGTTTGCTGTGGGAGTTAGAATCCGACACTTGCATCGGGAGGAGAGGAAAAATTTCAGGTAATCACACTCAAACCTAGAAACTGCAGGGAACTAAAAGCAGTGTCCAATTTGGGGACTGCCTCAGAAAACCCAAACCTCACTTTGACAGTGATGGGAGAGCAATGTGGAGATGGACTTCTGTGAGGTAGTAAATTACTAAAGGCACTGGAAATCACCCTTTCCTAATGCAAAGAAGACATTGGATTTTTCCTCAGTAGCCTGAGCTAAGGCTCCATTCTGGCCCGCCTTAGCCGTTATGAGACCAAAGCAGATGGAAATTGTTCATTCCTTCTAACAGCCTTAAATGCCTTCTTATAAAATAGCTTTGCCATGATCTTTTTGCTTTCAGAGAAATATGATAAATGAGTCCTTCCCGTCAGCAGGCTGGGGATTCTTATGGTCTTACCTTCACTGTCTTTCACCCATCCAGTGATGGCTCTGCCAGCCAAAATACCCAGAATCATACTCACACAATTAAGTACTCATCCTGTAGAATATATAGCATGTGATACACATACAATGATACATGTATCTTGCCAAAAACAGTATACACACTTCACCAGTCTGCCATACTAATAAATGGCTAGAAGCTAATGGTCACCACTTTGCACACCTCCTATAAGTGCAGAGGCCAAAGGTAACTTGTATTAATCTCATGATGTCTCAGCAAATTTAGTACTAAAAATTTCATACAAGTTTTTCTTTTCCTGATACATACATTTTTTTTGGAAAACTATCTTCCCTATCTATCTATTAGCATACAATATATAGTATATATTCTCCAAATATATATTGCTGTAACATTGTTTTGATATTTTTCAGATCTGATAAGGGAGCTTTAGTATCCCAAAATATTGTTTTATAATTGTGAATAAGCCAAATTCACCAAGTTCATGACAGGAAGAGAGCAAAGGGTGGCCCCGAGGAGCACATGCCACAAGAAGGCTGCCTGCCTTCAGGAAAAGACATGGAGAAGTGGTCAGATAAGAAGGCACTGGGTGGTGATGACACCTCCTCATTCCCACCCTGCTTGGTCATCCCAGGAGGGTCGTGTTGGTCCTGGGCTGTAACTCTGAGGGCAGAGCGGGTACTGTGGTGCTTCTCAGCGAGTGCTGAGAAGATGATTGGCCCTAGAGTCTCAGGGGCCTTGATTAAAATCCCATTTCTGCCACTTTCTAGTTGTATTAACCTAGGGAAAGTATCTTATTCTCTGATATTAAGGTCCCTAGCCTATGACCCAGGGAGCAACAGTAACCTATCTCCTGATCTCCTACATGACATGGTCAACTATAGTCTGGACAGTGTATGTGCATTTAAAATTTTTTGTTGAGAGAAAAGTCTTGAAATAAATATGCATACTATCTGTTTCATTTTTACAGCTAGCTTCATTTTGTTCATTGAAAACAAAGTCTTATGCTAGTCTCTGTTTGCTTTTCTTTATAAGAGAGAGTATTTGTCAATGTCTCGTTCTCTGAGTAATCACTATGAAGCTAATGATAGACGGGGTATTAACTATTGTTATTCTCATTATTTTGTGAGAAAATTTTGGTTATTGTTTCATCAAACAGAGGATGGTCTTACTTTACGTTTTTACACAGACATACATACATCACACACACAGACACACCCACACACACAGGCACACACACTAATAATCTCCCTCCAGATGATTGTGGAATAATATAAAATAAATAGCAAATGGACCTGAAACTCAGATGCTAAAAAACCTTATTAATTACATTCTACAATGTGCCTCTCCCAGTATCATGTACACAGTAGGAGACGGTGCGCACAGAAACATGGCAGATGGGAACAATAACGTTTTCACTATGCTTTTGTTGGTATGGGACATGATATTTGAGGCATAGGAAGTTCTCAACTAGTGTTTACATACGTGAGTAAAATTTACCGTTTTTGTGAGGCTCACATAGTTCTCAGATGTGTTTTGGTAACAAAGAATGAAAAATTAGTTTAAAGAAGCACAACTTGTGCCATGAAATGAAGGTGTTTCTCAGACTAATGGCAAAGTCTCAGACAAGACCACCACAGTAAGGGAGGGCAGTGGAGAGGGAAGAAGCAATAGAGAACCAAGGACATCACTTAGGTGATGGAAAGCTAATTACTTCATAAGAAATTATAATTACTTCATAAGAAAAATGACATCTTATTTGTGTTGTACAAAATCCTATGTTAATTGTTGACTAAAAGTGTCATTTTCTTAAAATGCCTGTTTGTATAACATAGCTAAGCACATCCATAACTCTGCTGTGTATCCCTGTTTTCAGAGAATGTGTACTTATCAGCAGCCATAAAACTGAGCCTTTGCCAGCAGAATGCAGGTCACCTACCACACTGAATGGTCTGATGTCAGTTCACAGCCTGTGTCTTGCTTGATGTCCCTTCTAGTGTCTCTGCAGATCACTTCTTGGCAAAGGAGTCCTCTTCCTCCCTCACCCCATACATAAGCAGGGAGGTGAAGGAGGCTGGTGGGGTCTGAGCTAAGGCTGGCCTCACTGCCTGGCTAGGCATGGCCCATGAGGACAGCAAGACTTCAGCTCACAAGGAATGAGCGTATGCATAGGTTTCGGTTTTCTTATCTGTAACACAATAGATTCAGACCTTGTCAGTTGTTTGAAAACTGTGTCTTGGTCCCCAAGGAGTTTCAGGGGTTGGGAGGTGGGGTAACTTGGCTGTGCATTGGGTCTTCTTTTCACCTTAGGCAGATCCTTTTTTAAAAATCTGTTTTAAATATTGGTTTTCCATAATAAAGTTTATTTTAAATGAAATATTATGCCATAAACAATCTATTAGTCAATGGTCTCAGCTTCTATGACAAATGATTTGCTTACATTCACCTTGTTTTTGACCATCACTTTTTGAACAGAAAGATGTTTAAGTGCTTTGCAGTTTTACTAAATTCATTATTAAAATGCTTTCACTTCTCATTCATGATTTCCCTTTAACATTGTTATGATGTCAAAATAACTCTTCATTTTAAGGATAAGGAAGCTGAGGCTCACAGAAGTAGCCATGTACCCAAAGATGCCCAGGTGGCCAGGTAGGGAGCTGACATGTGAATCCACGGATTCTATCTGACTCAAGTGCAGTGACATCCCTGTATCATATTACACTGCCCATCTAAGGGACTCTTCTGAGCTAGGCCACACCCTCCTGAAAATGGAGAGAAAGAGAAAGTACAGTAACGCATGATTGGACGCGACTCTCCAAATACGCTTTACATTGGCTGTTTCTCTGTGTTGTTCATTGAAACCTCATCTAGAGAATATGAAAGAAATCTTAATTATCATTTAATTTTATTACAATTATCGCTCAAGTCTGGCATAAATTGAACTTACTTCTGTACTACATCTCTTCATTAAAGATTTTCCTGGTAACCAAGCCAGAGGGTGATGGGAGCTGGGCAGGGTGGAGATGAATGTTATCAAAGAAGCACTATATTTCTGTGTCATGGGAGAGAGAAATTTAGAACACAATTGGGCCTCATGTTAAGGAGGCTGTTTCACACATTATCCCCAACTCAGACTAGATAAATCTGAAGTTCTAATAAGTTAAGGAATTTGGCCAAGGTTGTATAATTAGTAAAATGGCAGACTGATGACTCATACCTAGCCTCTTCACATTAATCTTTTTTTTCAGTTATAGTTAAAGTTAAGCTACAGAAAAGAGTTGTGAGTTCTTTAAGCTAAATAAGGCAAAATTAAAATTCTTGCACTTAAAATTCATATCTGTCCCAGTGTACAAATGTGCCAAAGCCAGTATAAATAGATAGACCCTGTCTGAATTCTAGATACCAAGCAAACAAAACCTGAGAGCAAGAGATAATTCTTAGAAACCCACAAAAGAGAATTCATCATGTTGGGCTTTTGGTACCAATTCTCACTAATCAGTAGCAACTTCTGAAGTGACTGTGTTGAGAAAATATTCTGAGGCTTTAAAAAGTTGGTAGGAAATTGTACTATAGTTTTATTTCTTTTATGTAAAAAAATACTTCATAATAAAATAACAAGACAATAATAATAGGTAATATATTGAGTGTTGTTATCTTTAGAATAGTTACTCAGAGTACAAGATACGGACATGAAAAATCCTCCAAATTAGCACAAATGTTTCTTTTCAATGAACTAAGAGAAACTATTAGTATACCTGTCTTATATCTTGGTGTTTTTCTTTTCCATTCCTTCCCTTCCCCTTTTCCCCCCTAGTTCCTTTTCCCTTTTGAAAAATTTCTTCTTATTTCACAATATCTATGGTACATTTTGTACCTTATTTGCTCTTGCAGTTTCTCCTACCAGGGAGACAATATGATGTTCACACATGTGATTATGATTATGATTATCATTTAGAGTAAGGTCTCTAGTTCTATCCATTTACCTATAAAAGTCTTTAGTTTATTCTTTTTTATGGCTGAGTGGTACTCCACTGTATAAAAAGACCACATTGTTTAAATCGATTCCTCAGTTGACAGGCATTTGTGTTATTTCCAAGGTGTAACTTTTACAAATTGTGCTACTATAATCATAGTTGCACATATATCCTTGAGGTATAATGTTTTTAATTCTTGTTGGAAGATACCCAGAAGGGGAATAGCTAGGTCAAATGGGACTTCTAATCCTAGGTTTTTGAGGGCTCTTCATAATGATTTGCACAGTGGCTATATCAGCCTGCACTCCAACCAACAGTGGAGAAGGGTTCTTTTTTCCTTACATTCCCCCATCATTTGTTGTTGGTTGATTTGATGATGATAGCCATTTTTTCTGGAATCTCAGTGTTGTTTTAATTTGCTTTTTGTCTCTTGAATGACCAATGATGTTGAACATTTTTTCATATATTTACTTTCCACTTGTCTTTCTTTATCTGAGAAGTGTGCATTCATCTCAGATGCCCATTTTTGGATTGGGTCTTGAGAATGCAGCAAATCATCAAGAATATTATACACCATGACCAAGCAGAATTCATTCCAGGGATTCAGAGATGGTTCAACATATGCAAATCAATAAATGTAATGTGCCATATTAACAGCCATAAACAAAAACCACAAGATCATCTCAATAGATGCAGAAAAAGCATTTGACAAAGTCCAACATGCATTCATGAAAAAATTCTGCAGAAAATTGGAATAGAGGGTCTGTATCTCAATCTTATAAAAGCTATCAATGACAAACCAGCAGCTAACATCATACTAAATGGTCAAAAACTGAAAGCTTTCATTCTAAAATCAAGAATAAAACAAGGATGTCCATTATCACCACTCCTATTTAATAGAGCTCTGAAAACATCAGCCAGAGCAATCAGACAAGAGAGAGAAATAAAAGGAATAAGGACAGGAAAGGAAGAAGTAAAATTATTGTTATTTGAGGGTAACATGATACTCTATATGGAAGACACAGAAAACTCCACCAAAAGACTTGTAGATTTAATAAAAAATTCAGATTTAATAAAAATTTAATAACAAATTCAGTAGTGCTGCTGGATACAAAGTCAACACTCAAAAATAATAGCATTCTTGTACACAACAAACTCACAGAGATATTAAGGAAACTACACCTTTCACAATAGCATCCAAAAAAAAGAGAAGTATTTAGGAGTCAATCTAATAAAGGAAGTAAAATTGTATACATTGAAAATTATAATTTGCTGAACAAGGAGATTGAAGAGGACATCAGACAATGGAAAAATATCCCTTGCTCATAGATAGGAAAAACCAACATAGTGAAAATGGCCATTCTCCCAAAATTGGTATGCAGATTTAATGTGATTCCAATAAAAATGTACAGCAGTTGATTAGCTACATCTATAAGCAGTGTGGGAACAGAAGTGGTGGCATGAGTGCTACAGGTTTCATGGCCCTTGCTCTCTCTAGTGAAACCAGAAAGTACTTTCCAGTAATTGCTAACAATGAATGTTATCCCAAGATCTTTCTTCCACCTCTGTTGATTAGCTGAATCAAAACCCATGTAACTTAAAAAAAAAAAAAAACTTGCAAATCTAGGTACCCAGTAATTTTCTTCCAATGGCCCAGTTTCCATCATGGGGGTCTTCAGAACATTAGCAAGGTACAATTCACTGTCACCACAAAAAATGAACTTCTTACAGGTGAAAGAGTGGAAGTCTGTGCGAAATAATTATTCTTCTTATTGACTGAAATAGTCACCAAAACTATGTTTGCATAGCAAATAAAATATTACAATCACAGAAAACACAATAACAAATATAGACCTTTATGATCACTCTAGATGGATGTCAGTAGCTCTTTTGATAACAATAACACTGTTACACATGGAGTTACATAATCATCAAATAAAGTCACCACTTTAAAAAAAAGAATTCTGTGAAAAAGACAGTGAAAGGAAGAGGAAAGTCACCTCCCAGACCTTCAATACATGTTCAGGATTTTGCAATGAACTACCAGAAGGGTCTTGAAGATCATGTATTTCAGCTCCCTATTGAGGGAGAGAGTAGACACAACCCGAGTGAGACTGAGTGTGTCTTCCTTGGTAACTCCTCCTGCCTCAGCCTCCTCACTGAACCATCTGGATTGTAAAGTTTCTATTTCAGGGTTGGACTTCCTCTTGGTGATATGGGCTTGGGAGGCCTTAAGTGATACCCACCCTACTAACCAGTCAGCATACTATGGCTGAGCCAGACTATGTCAGCCAGACTATGGCTGAGATTTCTCTAGCAAGTATTCCAAGGGTTAGAAGTACAAAAACCACTATATATTATTAGCCAAATATCACAGAAAATGATGGGAGGACCTTCAGATACTAGACGACAGAAGCCTGTAGCCCACCTAAGAGCTTCGGAGTGAAAAAGAGTATTTTTTTGAAGAGTAAAGACTTTTAGACTCCGTTAGATCTTGCAGGATTAAATGCTGACTTTGCCACATATTAGCTCTGCCGTCTGCTACTGATACCTGTAGCACGGTGTGTGACGCATGTAAAAGGCGGGTGGCGTTGGGGCTGCAGAATGACTGCAGCATCTTCACTCCACCGAGGAGGAACATGGTCCAGAGGACCGAAGCATCTTACTCAAGATCAGCCAGCCGTGTCAGATCTAAGCAGGCAGGAGGGTCCCAGAGAGCCTGATGCAGCTGCTGGGCTTGAGATTCTTTTCATATGCAGCGTTCTGCATCTCTGTTTATCACTCAGTATGCCCGCTAGGAAACTCTACACCCTGGTAGGAGGCAGTACAAAGCGGTGTTCTTCTGTAGGTCTGGACTCACAGAGTTGAAAGAATCTGTCTGTTCTGCCTTTGAGATAGACACGAAGAGAAAAGAAATTTCATATGGCTCGGCTTTTTGCTTGCCCAAGTCCATGGATCAGTATAGTTACTATTTTGTTTTCTACCTTCATTTGCTGGCTTATCCGAAAACATCATTCTAGCCATTCATCCATGAAACATTGATGGGTTGCCTGCCGCGAGGCTGGGCCTATGTTAGAGGTCCTAAGTAACAAAAGGTAGGTGGGTGGCACTCCTCGGCACCCTAAAAAGGAGCCTAGGGTTCCTGGTCTAGCTCAGTGGCAGAGCATTTACCCAGCATGCATGAGGCGTAGGTTCAACTCCAGTACTACAAGAATAAAAATAACAGAAGACCTTACAGTTTGCCTATGAGAGATGATTCTGAGGTATCATGAAGGACTGAATGAATCTTGCCTGGAAGCGGGGGCAGCTCTGGAGCTAAGTGGTCCCAGTTTGATCATTGCTAGTTCTGTGGCCTCAGAAAAACCTCTTAGCCTCCTCAGTTCCTATTCCCGGTCTAGAAGGTATAGATGATAAGAATAAAAAATGATGCCCTCGACACCCTGCCTGGCAGCTAGTAAGCACTCAGTGAATGTTAGCTATGTCTGCAGTCAAACTTAAAGCAGATTTGGAGATTTGAGACACATAAGGAGGTAAGGGATTAGTTAGTTATGTTAAGGCAGAAGCTTAGGTTGTATTTTAACAACCTGCAAAGAAGCCTGTTTGATGCCTGGACATTTGTGATTCTAAGTGGTAGTTTGCACAGAGTTGTATTTTTAAGACACTTAATCGGATGAGCAGGAAGACTGGGGAGAGAATGAAGTCAAGGAGAGTGGTTGTAAAAATAATAATGTGGGCAAGAGCTTGGCCAGTCCAACAGACTGTGGAAACAATAAAAAATGCAGTCTGAAGAGCATAAGATAATTGGGAAATAATGAACAAAATGGAAGAAATTCTGAGCATCTTAAGATTTCACAGAGTGCCTGAAAAAGTAGATAATTTAGTAGCAATAATAAAATCAAGAGGGCAAAGACACATGTCCAATTTCCTAGATTTCATCATATATTTTTACAACCACCTGGAATAGTTTTATACTCAATTGGAACAGTGCTCCACAGGCAACCTGGCTCTCAGAATTCAGATACATGCACATTGGAGAAAAGCCTCAGTGCCTGTGTGACTTGGGCTAATAGCTGTTATAAACTCTCCAGCACCACTGATCCCTCTCTTGAAGGATTTGATGATGTAGATAATAGTCACACAAATTCCATTTTTTATACAACTTCCTTAAAGAGGTTACAGGCACTGGGGCTGCTAGGGCTCAATATAAGTGCGCATTTTCTTGGTTCATAAGTTAATGCTGATTTGAATGGAACTAAAGCAGAATAGTTCCTGCTTTTGACAGAGAACAGGGGTTGAAGGAGACCACTCTTTTCTTTGAACTGCTTCCTCACCTATCTCCTGTTGGTCCACTTCTTATCCACATCTGTACAGAAATGACCCACGTAGCTTTACCTTCATGAACTCAGCACCCGCTGCTTGCCAGACATTGTACAAAGTACTTTAGAGCCATTCTCCTCTCATTCCCAGAGCCTTCCTGTCAGGAGATTTTCATCAACCCAATTTTACATATGAATGGACTGAGACCTAGATTTGCAGACCATCCAAGGCCATACAATTATCTGATGCCAGAGAACGATGCAAAACAAGCTTAAAGGAATATTAAAGTAATGTGACTGAGGGTAGCATTTGGACCAGCAACGCTGGAGAAGAATACATTATACTGTACAAAGTATTCATTGGCCATAAATAGAAATTTATACAGCAATCACAGTGTTCTGCCTCTTGTAATCTTTTCATAATACGTTCAAAGGCAAACTAATTCTATTATTTCAAAACTTTAAAGTAGGGCGATTGTTTGGCTATGATCCTGAGGATACATTGCAAAGATGTGGATAATTAGGCTTCATGCAGACAGATATGAGTCTCATGCTGCAGTCATTGCAAATTCTTTCAGTATGTATTTGTTATTGGCTGAGTATCCACCAAATTTTCATGTTCAAGTTCTAACCCCAGTATCCTAGAATGTGATTGTGTATTCATCAGCTTTCCATCACTATAATGAAATACCTGAGATAATCTATAATGAAGAAAGGTTTATTTGGGTCATGGTTTTTGGAGTTTCCAACTGAAGATCAGGGTCTCCAACTAGATGCAGATGACCATGGTGAAGGGTATACAGGAGAGCACACTGCTCACCTCATGAACAGGAAACGAGGAAAAATCTGGGTCCCACAATCCTAGTGAAGAGCATTTTTTTGGTGACCTGAGAATCTCCCATGAATTCCCATCTCCTAAAGGTACACAGCTTCTTCCAATAGCACCAAGCTGGGGACCAATCCTTTAACACATGGAATATTGGGGCATACTTGCCATTTGAACTATAGCAGTCATCTTTAGAGACAGGACTCTTGCAAAAGTGAATTAATTTAACATTAAGTGATTAGGATGGATCCTATCTAAAAGACTGGTCTCCTTATAAGAGAAAATTTGGGACCATATAGATAGAGGAAAAACTTTGTAAAGATACAGAGAGAAACAAACACTTACAATGCATGCTCTAGGACTTGGTTTATCCTGCAAGGAGAAGCAAACCAAGGTATTGACTAGGCAGACAGAACAGTGAAAAGAAATGCTTTGATGCTTTGAGGGTCCAGGAGCTTAGGGCAAAGACTCACGTGTTCTTTTAGATTTTGATGAAATGGATGAAGGCATGAAAGATGCAGGCTGCACTGTCACTTCCATTTTTTTAGATGTCAAAGCACCCAAACAATCTGCTCACAACATCCTTAACACGTAGCTGGATTTGAAAGCCCCAGTTTTGCCCCACATGATGGAGCTTCACTGGTCATTTTCTCCCTCTTCTGCGGGAGCAGAGGGCAGTCAATTCTTCCTCTCTGCACACTAACATGAAATTCTCCTGACACCGCTGAGTCAACTTTTGCATAAAGTTTAGCCTAGGTTTTTGCTGAATGTCATCTTCACACTTGGCTTTTGACTATAGAGCTACAACGAGACATGAAGGTAGTAAACAGGGTAACCCAGACTGTTGCTTAGTTACATTGATATGGCCTGATGGACCTAAATAAATAAAAAGTCCTTGGTCTGTTATAGTTTAGATACAAAATGTCCCTCAAAACTCTGACATGTTAGGAATGCGACTGGGTCACGGGAGTGCTACACTGAGGCGGTTCATCCGCCGATGAGCTCTGTAGCAAAATACGCAGCGAGGAGGGAGGACCTGCTTAGAGGTCGTCACTGGAGGCCTGTCCTGGAAGGTATGTTCTTGGTCCCTGCTCCTCTTTCCTCTCCATTTTCCCATAGCCATCAGACGAGCAGAGTTTCTGTATCATACCCTTCCCCGTGATCTTTCTGTTTTGGAGCGAGCCAACCATCCCTGGGTGAAATTTGTGAGTGAAAACAAACCTCTCTTCCCTTACGTTTCAGATCTTGTGTCTCAGTGACAGGAAAGTGACTAATACATGGTCTTTATGTCTTGTTGATCAATCTCTATCTTTGTTCTCACCTTTTTTTTTTATAAGTATGTCATTTTTCTTTTATCAGGTCTAAAATACTAATAATCTCTATTTCAGGACTACCCATGACACGCCTGGCATTTTATACTTTCCCCTGAGCTCTAGTCTTCAAACCTATCATTTTTCAATCCTTAAAGAGATGATATGTGGCTAAAATTTGAATCAATGTGACCTAACTTAAAAGCCTAGCATTTTCCCACTGGTAAATTTTTTCCAATTTTATTCATTCTTGTATCGCTGTCCTAATGTCTACCATTTCTCCCCACAGTCTGTGCTAGTGCTAGTATTTACTTACTATTTCTTTTTAAATAGATTCAAATTTTTATCTCTGCCATTATGTTTGACACAGTAGTTATACTTTTAAAAAACACATAAAATACACATTTTATGAGTACGTGCATTAACACAAATAGGTATACAAGTCTAGAGGACAAACAATCATTCACAGTATACCTAACATTACCTTGTATGGCTATTGTACACTGTGAAACACTCCATTAAGATTTGACACTACTTCAACCACAGAACGAGCCCAGAACGTAGCCTGATACAAGGCCTGGTGTTGTTTAGATAACCATAGATGTGAATTTTAAGCAAGCTGTGCAACTATTTGGAAGTAGTTTAGAATCTATAGCTTTGGTTGGTGGGCATTGCAGTCATGAGATATTTTTGAAATGACATGCTCCATTCTCCTTCTTCCTCCTATTGATTTCTTCAGCTTCTTAGCCCCTCTTGGTAGTAATATGGGAATTAGGAGATCAAACCAGCCATAAATGTAGCACAGCTGCATAAATGTAGACTGGCTGGCCCTTTGGGATAAACAAGTGGATGTAGCTCTTGATGAGGTCAGACTCCTGACAGGAAGAGTGGACAGAGCTGTTCCACCTGCTGAATCTTTTGCCAGTTTCCAAAAATATCTTCCTCCCTGTCTTTGGAGTTGGAAGTTCTGTTGTAATAAATGCATTTCTATGATACAGTTTGCAAACTTCAAGAGTCATCCATCAGGATGTAAGTAACCTATAGGAGACGTAATATTGTAAGTTGTGTTAATTTAATTTGGATGGAGGCTGCCATCTCACTTTGAGGCCCTATGTAGCGAAAGACGGCCTGATTTAATATGTAAAGAAACAGGAGTGTGATACCATAGCTGATAGCCCAGGTTAGCCTATCACAAGCAGCAGGTTTCAGCCAGTCACAGCCAGCCAATTCAGCACACTGGGCCTAAGTAAGGCACACGCCTAACGGTAGCCAATCAAATGATTTCTCTGCTTGGCTTCTGTGTCCAGCCCGTGAATTCTCGGCTCACACTGTGAGCAGAGTTCTCTGAACATTCAGCAGTTCAAGGTGCTACCAGTTCATAAGTTTTTCCTGCTTAAAAAATACTACAAATGTTCTTAGGTTTTTAATAATCATTACAGTTTAGTTTATGTTTGTAGGCTTCAGATGGCAGTTAGAAACTAAGGAAGAACAAACACAAGAGCGTGGGCAAAGGCTATGTCAAAGGCTGCTTAAAACAAAGGAAAGGAAGGTCTCAAAG
Source organism: Hydrochoerus hydrochaeris (assembly GCA_004027455.1). Taxonomy (NCBI): domain Eukaryota; kingdom Metazoa; phylum Chordata; class Mammalia; order Rodentia; family Hydrochaeridae; genus Hydrochoerus; species Hydrochoerus hydrochaeris. The sequence goes on along the minus strand of PVLA01000192.1, from coordinate 194,234 downwards.
AAACCTTTTCTTTCTCTCAGATTCTAGACTGCATCACTCTCTCCAGTTTGGGGATTTCCTTTGTTGCAGGAACAATGCTACCTGCTTCCAGTCCTCTTGCTTGCAAATGCAAACAGATCATTGTGGTCAGGTTTCTTTTAAAAAGTTAATAACACCTCCAACTACATTCATGCTATTTTTCAGATCAAGGGCATTAACAATTGTCTCATGTTTGATCCTGATCACAGCAAATGCTTTGTGCTTATTCCGAACATCATAGTTTATGAACATTGCCTCAAATAGTATTCTGTCAACTTGGCTGAGCTATCCTAGTTATTTCATTGCACTAATTTCACTATTGCTGTACATGTGATTAGTATCTATAATCAATTTATTTTGAGTAAAGGAATTTACTGTTGATATTGTGAGTAGGCCTTCTCCAATCAAGTGAAGACCTTAAGTAGAAAAACTCAAGTTACCTGGGAAGAAAAATTCGACTCCGAACTGCATCAACTCCTGTCTAAATTTCTAGGCTCCCAGCCTAGTCTATAGAGTTTTGGACTTCTCAGCCCTGACAAGAGCCAGTCCCTTAAAATAAATGCCTTTTACGTGTATATATTCATACATGCAAATGGACACAGACAGACGAGACACACCCTGTGGGCTCTGTTTCTCTGAAGAACGCTGACTGACGCTCTGGAGTATGCACACAAGCAGCAGCCGAGATGGAAGGGGTCCAGACACCACGAGGGTGTGGAGATTGCTGTCAGCAGTAGCTGACAATGTTACAGATATTTAGCCCCAAGGAGCGAGGTGGAAGTGTGACTTGGCAGGTGAAGGCCTGAAATGCAGAAGCAGAACTCAACTTGTTCGGTGTTGCCCGAGAAAATAGGACAGCATTGCAGAGGTAGAAGTTCTATCAGATGAGGAGCAACGCAAGCAAGAGAATGTAAAGCGCTGGGTTGAGTCGGCTTCTTCTTGAAGCAATGAGCTTCTAGGAACCAGTTTCCAACCAGAACTGTGCTGTGAAGCTCGAAGAGAGGCTGCTTGACTGGATGAGAGAAAAGACGGGGTGGTGATGGAGCCCCGCTCCGGCTCCACAGTTCCAAGCTCCCTGCTACTAGTTGATATGCGAAGCCCTTGCCTAACAAACTGTGCGTGTGACTTTACAACTGCATCCTTCCAGCTCCTGAGGCGAGCACCACATCCTCATCCTGCAGAAAGGGAAGCTATGGCTCTTGGAAGTTCAATAACTGGCTCATCGCCATTCAGTAAGTAGAAGCACTAGGTTTTAAACCCAGTCTGTCTTCCCACAATCTCTGTGGCTCTTGTGGTACAGAACAGCCATCTATTGCATACTTGTAATATTAAAATTCAAAAAAGATTGTGTGGCCACTAGCACATGATCCTAATTACCTATTTGCTTGTCTGCCTTGAGTCTAAAATGGCAAATTAATTTAGTATAGAGTCGGGTCTTCTTTGTCAAAGTACTGGATGTATAAGAAATGTATTCTTCCAATCACCAAATAGTGGTTGGCCATGGATTATGTAGGAACTTGGCTTTAAACAAAATAGGCTTGACCTTGCTCAAGAGATTACTAGTTGTGATGTAAATTCTAAATTAAAATATGTTAATATATGTTTAATTATAGGTGTCATCGTTGCTGAGAAGTACGGTTATTCTGAGAGGAACAAGCTAGTGAGTATCTTATCTGGAGGCTCAGGACTGATTTCCTTCAATACTCTGGCTCCACAGTTCCAACCTCACTGCTACTGGTTGAAATGAGCTGAGGATACACAGAGTACAGACAGGCACAGTATTCGGCGTGAACTTCGAACTGGAAGCCTCTTACAGCACTGGAAGAACTGACCAAAGACCAGGACAGCTGACTTAATAAGATAGATAGGAGCTTCATAAGATGAAGCTGAAGAGATAGACAGAGGCTACTTCATGCAGAGACATGGACAATATGTATCTTTTTATTTTTTATTTTTATATTTTTTAATTATTTTAATTTAAAGAGAAAAAACATGTAAAGGGTAGAGATAATACAGAATTTCAAAAAAAAAAGAGATAAACAGTGAGAAATCACTAGTTGATAAATTACATATTGTCCTCTTAGAAATACTTGTTCAAGTTACAAAATTAAAGCATACAAGGTAGATATTCAAACAGTGAGACTGTAAACAGCTATGCATGCATGAGTCTCTATATGTATTTCTATCCTTTCTGTATTAGAGAGAAAAATAAAACAAAACAAATTCCTATAAAAACATGAAACCAAAAAGTCATTAAAACCACAGTACAAGGTGATCTACAATGATTACTGTGTTGTTTCTTATTACCTTCAATAGAATTGTCTATATCATTAGGCATAATTGAATATAGCAGTATAATTGAATATAGCAGTACATAACAATATTAGTAAAAATAAAACATTGTAGACAGTATAAAACTTCAAAGGTAGGTAATAATCAAACCAGAGTGGATATTCTAGTGGATCTTGTCATCTTAAGTGCAGTTGCCTACACTCTCAGACTTGATACTATCTATCATAACGGCTTTCAATAAAATCTATCAATACAAAACAGCAATCTAACAGACCAGATTCGATTATGATCAGTCATGATAAAACAGTGTAGGTTATACAGAGCTTTAGAATAAGTTAATAGTAAATTAAGGATGATTACCATACTATATCCTGTTATTTTGGGGATAACTAACTGTGTCCTCAAAACTAGTACAGGTAGAATGACTGAAACAGAATATATCTAAGTAGAGTGGTGTGAGTAATGTGGGTTTTAAATCCTGGTACACTATTAACAATATAGTGTATCAAGGCCATCTATGTTAGAGATTCTAGCCATCCTTCTCTGCCTCATTTCTGCTATGCTATTTTTCTACCTTTGTTTGTCTACTTTTTTCCTTCATTCTACTGCCTGCCCCACTCATTGAGGCCTTTCTACCATTGTTCCTAAAATCCTGGTATTCTTTTTTCTCTCTCTAGAATGTCCTTCAGTATTCTCAGTAGGGTTGGATTGGTGGTCACAAATTCCCCCAGTTCCTCTTTGTCATAGAAGCATCTTGCTTTTCCATTAATTTCTAGTGACAGCTTTGCAGGGTACATCAATCTGGGCTGGAGGTTATTTTCTTTCAGGGCTTGGAATACTTTGCCCCAAGCTCTTCTTGATCTAATGGTCTGTGTCAAGAAGTCTGCTGTGATCTTGATGAGCTTACATTCATAGGTAATCTGTTTCTTTTCTCTGGCAGCTTTTAATATTCTGTTTTTATATTGAATTTCTGGTATCTTGATTATTATATGTCTGGGTATAGATCTGTTTTGGTTCTAGGTGGCTGGAGTTCTGTATGCCTCACATAACCAAATGTCATTTTCTTTTCCCATGCTGGGGAAGTTTTCCTTAATTATTTCCATGAATAGCCTTTGTAATTCAGCTGTTTGTCTTCCTGCTTCTTCATTCATATTTCTTATTCTTAAATTATAGATTCTCTTGTCATGTTCTAGCCTTTGTATTGTTACTGCCTGTTTCCTTGTTATTTTTAAGAGATCTTTCCTTTCATGATCACACATTACAAACTTGTCTTCAAGGTTTGATAGTCTATCCTTAGTTTCTTTTAAGGAGTCTTACCAGCTTTCAATGGAGTTTTTAATTTCCTGGTAATCGCTTTGAATCTGCTTCATGTATTCTATATTTTCTTTATATTCTTTATTGGATGTTTCTCTCCTTTTTTTTGTGTTCCTCCCTTCTTCTGTCTGTCTTCCTGAGAGATGCTTAGCATTTCTTTTATTACTCTACTCATATCTTGCTTTACCTGATTTAATATTTCAGTTTTGAGCTCGTCTACAAGGTCCCAAAGATATCTCTTAATGTCCATTGAAGTAATGTCTGATGTTGTGTGTTTGCTGCCCTCAGTCTCCCTTGTTTTTCCCTCTCCTGGATCATTGCTTTCAGGGTTCTGGGCTGGGGGCCTCCTCTTGCCTCTCTCTCCTGTCATGGTGCTGGCTTCCTCCACACAGGTGTACAGTGGAGGTCCCATCTCCCTTCCCTGTTGGCCACGGTTCCTCCAAAGCATGCTGGCAAGGGACCTCCACCCTCTCCTGCCTGCTCTTGTCACTGAGGTGTAAGCAGGGGCTGCATATGCCTGCCCCTCCCCACCAGGCCAGCCAAACTTCAGGGGCCTTCACCAGGTTAGTTTGTGCTATGTGCAAGGAATCAATTTGAGATGGCTCATTGGGTCCCAGCCAGGGGTACGATCCAGTCCAAGCAAATCCCATGAATCTGCTCTGGGGAGGGAGCAACCAACTGAAGTCATTGTGGCTCCCAGTTCAGGATCCTCCTGCCTAATTCCAAAAAGCCGCCCATTTGGTCATGCCCTTCCCATGGGGGGGTCTCATTCCCAGCACTGACCGTGGATTAATGAAGTTCCCTTTGCTGGCTCCACTCTTGGTTGGGCTCACCAACCCCTGACTTCAGCGTGGCTGTGGCTCCTGTGAATGGCGACAAGAACAAGTTTGGGTGGCTTTGCCGGCCAGCACAAATTTGCGAACTTGGGCCCCACAAACTTGACAGGTTGCAGTGAAAACGCCTTGTCTAGTAATTTTAGCTGTTCCAATTGTAGCCCCGAGACTGTGAGTTTGACGAGCTTTTTTACATTTTAATTTCTTCCTGTGTCAAGAGGATCCATCTCCCTCTGTCTGGGTCTCTTCAGGGTGTTTTATTCTGGCATATGAGTTGAGGCTTTGTATTTTGTTGCTCACTGATCGGCCATCTTTAACTCCTCCTCCAATATGTATCTTTTTAAATGAGCAAAGGACAAAGATAACTTGGGGACTCAGACACCCCCATTATAAATTCTTCAGATACAGTCACACTTGAGCTTAGTGGGGTGTAGAAAGAGTCAGCATGGCAGGTTTGACACAGTTACCTTTAGAAAGTTTCGTTTCCAAGATTGGACCTTCATGGGCATCAAGAAACCTCAGTATTGGAAGGTCCCCATCCCATACAGAACAGCTAAGAGAGGCTTACAGTGTCTAAACTGTGCAAATGGTACGTTTTATGCTGAATACTTGCTTGACTTCTGAGTCTGAAGTTTTAGAACGTAACAGGAGGGTCTCTAGGTTAACCAGTCCCCCCAAAAAAGTTCTGGATGTGAGTTTCTAATGAGTTTCCCCGGCAGATAACATTTCACCTTGCTGTCACACTTGCGGCTGGAGGAATCAAAGACATCAGTGGGACCCCACTGGGAGGGCACTCATGGAAATGTGTGCTCAGTTTCTTCAAACTTAACCTAATGCGTTTTTTGTCTTTGCTGATTTTGCTCTTTATCTTTTCTTGGTAATAAATCTTAGCCATCAGTACAACCACATAAGCCCTGTGAGTCAGCCTAGTGAATTCATAACCACAGAAGGAAGGGCCTAGAATGAACTGTTCCCAGAGAACTCTAGCCTCTGCAGTTGTTTTACTACTCAAGGTCTAGAAAATTCTACAGTGATCCACAGCTGTATAATGAAAATTTAAAGATGTGCATCAACTTCCAATAAAGATTTAAAGTAAATATTAAACAAACCACCTGCCATCTCAAGTGCTACTGCTCCAGATGTTGTAATTGCTATAGTTTTAATACATCTGCCCTTTACTAAAATGCAGGATGTATCAATGAATCTAATAAGCTGTTTTTTAGGGTACTTCTGTTTTATATTAAGTCAGACAATCTTACAATCTAAATGTTCTTCTTTTACTTTTTAATTTATTATTCAGCACCAGAAAAAATTAGTTATATATTTGCACTTTATATTCTATTAATTGAAAAACTGTCAAAACAAATGACCTAGAAGATCACAGAAAACTCCATTTTATAAAACATGTGCCAACTTCATTATAGCTGGGGGAGCAATGGTTAAAACTGCTAATTTTGCTTACTAAATATTTTTGTTTCTTTGAGTAAATGAAAATTCAATATATTTACCTTTATGCTCCCAGGAGAGAAAAGGGGCAATAAAATATTGATGAGACAAGAACTGCCATGGAAGACAAATCTTACTTTCTAAAGTAACAACCAAGCAAAACCACTGTGCCTTGTATCGCTGGAATCCAGCCATTCTGGTTTCATTAGCAAAGCAGAATCAAATTCCTATCACAGCACTCACCCTCCTCCCAGGAGCTGCCACTTGGAAAAACTCTATACCTGACTTCTCTGAGAAACCTGGCACATTCTCCTTCGGGAGGTTTGCACTGATGTGGATCCATAAAGTGCCTCCACCTTTGTTGAGTACAATTAAATTTTTTTATGAACTCCATAATATTTACAGGGGACTTAAGTCATGCAAGATATGTGCTACCTGAAGAAGGTGACAGAGTCTTTGGTATTTGGAAACGGTAAAACCTGCGTGTTTCTCAATACAGCAAAACAATAGCACTGTATTACTAAATGACAGTTACACCCCAGGATCATAAGGCCAGAAGGGGCAGAGGCTCCTGTGGACTGTCAGTGGGCTCTGTCCTGCACTAGGGGGGTCGGAGGGGCTCAGTGGTTAGAGGCAGGAGAACATTTCTGATGCTGTTGGTGTTGACGATAAATGCACATTCAGGAGACTACAAATAGACTCTGGTGGCTGAGAGAAAAGTGTGTTCAGAAAAATAATACAAGGTCGAGCTGGAAAAGTAGACTGAGGGTGGCCTAGAACATAGTCTAAAGTTGGCATTTCTCTTTCTGGTATTGAAAATGCACAAACAATATCCGGGGAACAGAAGACATGTGTTTTCAAGGAGACATATCTGTGGATGAGGTATAGGAAAAGCAGTATGACAGAGGCCATGAGTCACTAAGATAGAAATTTAGAAAGGACTCTGGAAAAAGAAACCTGTGTCATCGGGCACCAGGTCAGATGAAATGAGATCAAGTTCAACTGGAAGTAGAGGAAGACGAAAATCAACATCAGGTAACCGCCAATACACATTTGAGAGTCTCACGATATGGAACTCTGATAAAAAAAAAGTTTAAAAACAACCTGTTCTGGCATTATACTCTGATAATGGACTGATTTTCAATTGTAACTCTCATCACAACTATAATAAAATAATTATTAGTGTTATATGGCTTTATTGTCAATCTCTTTTCAGCTCATGAACTCTTATAAGATAGAATTGTGTATTACCCACCCCCAAAATAACCCATCCCATCCTCTCTATTATCTAAAGCAAGCAGGGAACTCAGGACATTGAGAAAGTTAATCAAAATTCATATCACATGCTTATGCACTAAAGCTCATATATTTTACTCGCAGAATGCATTCTAGCTTTCCACACAGAGCCTAAATTGCTCATGTTTGATGATCTGTTTTCCAAGTCTACAGGAGGCGCAAACAAACACATTACACATGAGGTTGGGCATTTCTAGAGACAGGGACCAGGAAAGAGCAAACAGTAACCTATAGAAATGGGACAGTAAGGGAAAAGGTTAAAAATCCAGTATGTGAAACTAAGCAAACTGAACAAGCATAGGTGGCTGGGACCCACGTCTAGTGGAAAGTGTCATCTGCCTGTCACCACTTCTCAAGAATAATCAGCTGTATACATAATGGTGACAGCTGGCCATCCACTGTACTTTGTAAAAGGGACAGAAAGTGTCACATATTTGAGAAAGATTCCTACTCACATGTTTAGAGAAAATAAGTCAATTCTTTAATTATAAAATTCAATCTCCTGAAAAATTCACTAAAATATTTTATATTCTGATGAAAATGATATCTAAAAAGGCCTAACTTGATGACCCTCATTATTAAAGAATTGGAAAAACTGCCTGTGGCATAACTTGACAGTTCAGAAACTCTAAGCTTCCTGAGAAATTGAGGTAAGGTTCATTTTCATACCAAGAAATTAAAATTCTAAAGAAAAGATTCTCTGCAGATTTTCCAAGAGATTCCCATTAACTTGAGATTTGAAACTGTACCCAACTCCCTGACATAGGTATTCTCTCATATGAATAACAGATCCTAAAATGTTTCAGCAGGAGTTCTTGGAAGATCTGGGGGTAGCTTTGGAGATGTGCCAATACTATTTTGAGACAGCATAGAATGGGGACCAACTCCAAGTTCTGACATATTAAAACACACACTACATAGATCATTATTCCCTAGCATTGAAGTCTGTTTATGAACTATTATTTCTGTAAGAGGTGGAAATTGCTGCTGTACATAATTTAGTCTCCAGCCTCTCTCCTCCCATGTGGCCTATCCCCAAGGTTTGTCTTACCTAGCACCTGTTCTCTCTTTCCGTCGAGTCTCACCATGATGTCCATTCTTTGTTCACCTCTCTATACCCAAAAGTTAACTCCTACAATCCATCTATTCCTAATCCACATCACATCACCATTTTTGAGTTCTACAAAGGTCTGGAGAAAAACCTGTTCCCATGTGCTGATTTTAGGGGTTTTGGCTATGGGTCCATATTTCAACCCAAGCCAGCATTAAAGCAGTTCAATCAGCCCATGCCGTTCCCACTTGTATAAATGCATCAGAAGATAGACAGGAATATACCTCAACTGCCCAACAGCTTGATCGGAAATGTCTAGAGGCCAAAGATCATTTTAAAGCATTTGAGGCAATGAACCACTAGGTTTTGTACACTGTGTAAAGTTTTTTAAAAATGGTATTTTCTTTTTTTTCCCTACCAAGGCAGCATGTGTAAGGTCAAGGATCTTTTAAAATGTTTTCAGGGAATGAATTTCTGGGTGAATTGTATATAGGATTTTTAAAATATTTTCTTTTTGCCTACCAAGGTAGGAGATACATTTTGTGAAAATTTGGAAAACAGAAAAGCACCAAGCAAACATTATTCCTCTGTTACATGACCCACATATAATCGTGGGTGACATTTTAGTATATAACCATGTAGCCTCTTAGCACTGAAAATTTTCCAACAGTGTTTCTCCATCTGTGAACTCATGTTTCAGTGCAGAAGTTCACAGGCAGAGTCAGTGTTACTTTTTCTGCATTTCATGAAAATGTACGTCAATAAAAGCTTTGATTGCTTCTCCTAGTTGAATCTGATCATCAAGTCAGCAGAAGAAATGGCAGAGCATAGAGGCGAAGAAGGTGGTTGAGGAGCCAGATTCCTGGAGTTTGGTTCCCTGCAAGTAAAGTCAGCTCTTAGAGCTTTATTTTACTCATTCATAAAATGAGGATGATAAAAAACAGTAACAGCAATACTTTGTGGTGTGATTATGCGAATTAAATGAGTAAATATGTAAACTACTTAGAACAATAGTTAACAAAGATTAAAAATTCAGTTAACATTTCCTATTATGAAGCTTGCAGGTCCAGGCAATGGAGTTTTAATTGTAAGCACCTTGTGTGTGTGTATATATATGTGTGTGTGTGTGTGTATGTGTGTGTATATGTGTGTGTATGTGTGTGTGTATGTGTGTGTGTGTATATGTGTGTGTATATGTGTGTGTGTTTGTGTGTGTATATGTGTGTGTGTATGTGTGTGTGTGTGTGTGTGTGTGTGTGTGTAATGCTTGGGATCAAACGCACAGCCTTGTGCATTCTAAGCACGTGCTGCTCTACCACTGAGCTATATCACCAGCCTCTTTCATATATTATTTTCAAAATAATATATAAAATACATTATTATGTCATTTACTAGGGGTTTTGGCTATAGATCCATATTTCAACCCAAGCCAGCATTAAAGCAGTTCAATCAGTTTTAATGCTGTAATATATGTCATTCACCACATGCTCTGGCCCTAATCCTGCCACTAATTACTATGGGACCACTGTGTCATTGGTAAAATGAGAATGCTATGCTCTATTGGTGATTTCTCATCATTATGAGATCAGAAGTTCTGAGATTGCACTTTGTGCACTATTGCATGGCTTCCACTGCCTCATGGAAGCTCTTCTAAGAATTCCTGGTTAAAATCCTTGATGTCTATGATCTCTAATGATTCTAAATTTTTAATGGCAGTTAATTTCATGGAAATGGTCTCATTCTTATGATTCCTGACTTGATTAGAATAGAAAGGACAAAAAAGTGAAAGGGAAGCCCAGGAAGCAACTCTTCTGCATGGAGATTTCCCTGTTTTCCATCCTACTGAGCTTCCTAATTAAATCTCTTGCACATACTTTGAATTCCTGATGCAGTCAGGATTTGGGAATCCAACAGCACTTATTTATATGCTAATTTGCTACAGATAATTATACTTTTTCTCAGTTCCACAGGAAGAAGAGATTTTTGGCCTCACGCTTTGCTGCATCCACTGGAGTTTGTGGCAATCTGTCTACAGAGGGTGTGAAGTGGCCTGGAAAGCAAAACCCGGCCCAGAGTGACACACTGAAGTACACGGCCATGGGATAAAGGGTCCTGCTGTTGACTGCTGTTGATGGTGATGGTGGAGGGCCCTGGAGACTGTCTCCAGCCGTGTGTCTCAGAGAGAGCCCCAGGGATGCTACTCCCACATCTTTTGGGGAAATTCACAGTGAAGATGGCCAGGCAGAACCTATGTGCCACAGTCTCTGTGATGCTCAGCAGTGGTCCCATAACTTGCTGAGAACATAAATGAGAAAGAGCAAGGGTGAAGCCTAGGAATCTGCATTTTAATAGGCATCAAATATTTTCACATTTTCTGAAATTTAAAACTTCTGGTATAGAAAAATTTATTTGCAAGTACAAGAGGAAGGATATTTTATTAAGAATACTCAATGTTTAAGAACATAGGCTAACACTTCCATCAAGGTCATTTAATGTGAGACAATCTATCAGACAATCTGTCTCTGTAAGACAGAGATTACCATGGAAACACTAAGAAGTTCCTAGAGCTTCAGCTTTCTTATAAACTCAGAATTGCAATAACTGTCATACAGGATAGTTAAGGACTTGTTTAATTAATTAATACCCTTTAGACTAGTTTAATACACTCTGCCACATCCACGCGATTGAAAAATACATAATCGTATAAAGAAAGAGGAGGCTGGTAGTATCTACCTATCAAAAACTCTCCAAGATAGGAAAGAAAAAAGTGCTTTATTTACTGCTTTCCATATAAGAATGATAAGAGAATAAAAGCATGTTTTTGTGAATGTAGAGAAAAGAAAAATGGTTGCTAAGAATGGTGACTAAAGAAGGTAGCAGTGTTGGAAGAGAGCGAACAGGAACAAGAGGTGCCTGTCTGTCAAAATACTAAAGGAAAAATCCTCTGCAGTTCCTTTCCTTAGCACCAATCTGTTCTGAGCAAGGAGAAGTGGATTTAAAATTAGTAGTCTCATAGCTTAACATCCCAAATTATCATCCCTCTGCTTAGCTTAGATCTTAACGCATGCCGACCATGAAACGACAATGTTTCACTCTGCCAGTTGCCAAAACTCTCATCATCCCCATCAGCTTGCAAGTCCTGGGGGAAATATTTGGATGAGATGTTATTATGAAAACCTATCAGCAATTTGTTTCTGAAATGTGAGGAGGGAATAGCCTAGGTCAGCAAAAAGCAGAACTGGAGAAGTCTGTACCCTGCTGGTGAACCTGGCTGGGGCGGCAGGGGCTCGCACTGATTGCCGTGTACTCTTGTCTACTCCATCAGGTCATGAATGATGCATGGCACTGCACGACACTGAGCCTTGTGGCTCTCTGCTGCTGATTGAAGTGGAGAGCCCTGCTCGGGAGAAGAGAAACATGTCTTCGCTTTGCTTTTAGCTTTGAACCAGCCTGTGGAACAAAGCCACTCGAATTTGTGTAGGTTTTGTTTCTGAAATTCGCTTGGGTCAGATTTCTTATCAGATGTATTTTCTTTAAAAAAAAAAAAAAAAGCAACACAAAGCCGTAGCAAAATATTTTGGAAGAACAATATCGCAAAGCTCAGAGTTGCAGAATATTCTCTGTCAATGGATAGCTTTGAAAACAGCAGCATAGTTCACTTTTCTTTTAAAAATGATGAATTTTGGAGAGAGAAGACAAGAAGAGATATTTCATTTCTGAAATGATCTTTTTAGTGTATGCAGTTATTTCCTTTTTATAAGTATCAATCTCTATTTTTATAGCTAATATGAGCAGAAATCACATTTTCTTCATCAATGTCTGTAATACATTCCATCCTGGAGAGAGGCTGGAAATGTTTCCAACTCAACTGATGGACCTGTAATATAGATTATTGTATATACCAAGATGTACCTGCTAGTTTAAAAGATTTCTTTGCTGTTCTAACCTTGATGTAGCTCTATGCTGGCAACTCTCCAGAGGGAAAAATGCAATGGTTAAAGTTGGACCTCATCAGAGTGACACTGGAATCTGGTCAGCTTTGATATAAGAAAGAATGGAAGTCTTAGAATGTCTTTCATTTTTTAATCTTTAAATGTGATAAACTAGAGACCAAGGACAGTTTCTTGGTACGTAAGAGTTAGTTTGGACCAGTAAGATGCAATGGAATTAATGTGCCATTTCTGGACCACCTTCTTGCCTTAGAATATCTCTTTCTCCTTTCCTGGGGAAAGAACCAGTCTAAGAAGCCATGTTTTCAGTATGTCAAAACTGTCCATAAGTCCTAGACTGTGATTCAAGAATAAGAGATTAACTTCAGTCTTTTTGGGGGAAAAGGGTACTGGGAATCAATCTCGGGACCTTGTGCTTGCCAGGCAAGTGCTGTGTTACTGAGCCATATCCCCGGCCCTAACTTCTGTCTTTTTGGGATCACTGTATGCTTTGAATATTGTGATTACAAAAGCATAGTTTATACCTTAGCTAAGAAAATATCCCAATCTAAGAAATTATTCTAGGAAATTAGCTTAGCTGTATGGAATCAAGAATAGACAGCACAACTGGAGTGAAAACCAGAAGCTGCTAGGAGGCTGCAGGCTCTGCATACAGTCACGACATGAGATGAGCACTATAGCAAACTACTCAGAAAAACCCTGAAGAACAGAACATCCGAAATTTACAACGGCAACTGCAGATCAAACCCTATATACACTGCTACAGATAAGGAAGCAACACTGGATGCATTAGATGACTGAATTAGTGTGTTATAGCTACATCTTGGACCACAGACATTGTGGCAGTCATTAGATATCCCGAATAGGAAAAGGTAGTCAGTGTGACACAGACCTGTTTTTAATTCAGTGCCCCTACTGCTCACTAGCGAGATTGGGACATTTATTTACGTCTCTTGAACCTACATGATAACGGGTTAGAAGCACCTGAAACATCAGCAATACAGAGTACAGAGGAGACTATGATTCATAGAATGGAAATCAACCACCATCAGGTGTGTCTATTGTTCCTTTGTGAAGACATCAAAGAAATCCCATTCCTAGAAGAGGAGGAAAGAAGGGTATGAATAAAGAGTGGGCAATGGATTCAACCTCTTGGCTACTAGCATCCTTGATTAGGTGTGGGTGGTAGAATTGGTAGGCCCAGACCTGTAAGAAATATTTTCAGAGAGGAGCTAATCAAGACTAAAGTCAGAAAACACATGCCTCCTTCATATTCTTATATGTGGGGAAACAGTTATTTTATTTTCACATTTGGGAAATTCTCCATTGGTGGATTATTTTCCTGCACGGGAATCGAACTCAGGACCTTGTGCTTGCCAGGGGGTGCTACACTGTGGAGCTATATCCCTGGCCCCGAAACAACTATTTTAGATCTTTAGATCTGGTTTTAGCTATTTATGGAACATTCTCCTTGAAGATAATTCATGCTTTTTTGAAATTACTTGCTGTTATAGTTAGTTGCTCAGTATCAGGACCACATTTTTCTTTCAGCCACCAATACATTTTTCAAAAGAGTTAAGGAAACAGATCATTATTCCTACAAAGAATTTCATCTTACAGTCTTCTATTCGCATTTCCCTCTAAGCATGTGTATCCGTCTTCCCTTCAACAGTTAATACTTATCTGAGCATTTATCATGTGCCAGATCCTCTCCTAAAACTTGGTCTACATAAACTGATTCGTCCTCAGAGTAAACCAAGGGGGAGGTCCATTCTTACTCTATTCTTGGATGAATGAAGAAGACTTAGATTCAGTTTTTGGTGCAAAATCACACAACTGCTGAGTGGCAAAATCAAAACCCGGACCTGGGCAGTCCAGAACCCGTTCAGTTACACTCTCTTTTCAAAAACTTAAAATAAGTCAAAAGCAGAAACCACGTAGAAGCAGGAAAAAGCAACAAAAAAGAACCGAAAATTTAGAAGAGAAAGACAAGCAGTAGTGATAAGGATGAAAAAGTGGAGAAAAGGGAGCAATTAAACATCAAATGTGGGTTTAATGCCAGATCTCCAATGGGAGCCAAAATCTTACATATGGCATTACTGGCATTTGAGGGAAAAAGAGAAGCAAGATATGTGACATAATTGCCACTCGGTAGTGGAAGATGTGTGACTGTCCTCATAGAGGAAGCACACTGTGTCCTTGGCCCTTTTTTTCTTTTTTTGATTTCCCAGTTCTGCATTTGGAAAAGCCCACAGGTCTCTTCAGTGTCCAGTTCTGACACTATCTAATTGCTTTCATTTTGCTGGCCAGACACCTAGTTGCAAGTACTGCTTCTGTTCCAAAATGCCCATTGATATTTTCTCAAATAAGATTTTCCAGTAAGCTGTTCTGTCGTTTCCCATTCCAGTGGACAGAGTGTCAGTGACCAACAAACAAATCTGGAAATTTTATATCTCGCATGGCAGAATAGTTCAGCAAAAGGCCTTCCTTTCCAAACCGGCAGCTACAATACGGGAGGAGCCTTATGAGTTATTTATTTAATTAAATATTCTTAAATAAAGAATTCTGAGAAAATATTACAAGAAATAATGCTGAAACAAGAATGCCCAACTTTACAGTTGAACAAAAAAAATGTATGATTATTTCTTGATTTTATTTCTCTGAGTAGCAATAAAAAAAGTGGGAAAACACTAATCTAAGTAAAAGAATATGAGTCTATCGCACAAAATTTTTTAATTTTCAGCTTTCATTGTTGGACAACTTTTCATCTGTGTAAATAATACATCATTTGACTCAATTCTCTGGGGTTCTTAGGCAATAATAAAACACTTCTACAGCTTTCAACATGTGTTCTTCCTCCGTCTGATTAACAGAGGCCAGCAGTACTATGTTTATTTTTAACGATATAATTTAATGGTCTGCAATTATGTTTTAGTAGTTACTAGCACACATATATGGTGAGCTCTTAGTTAAATTATTGTCCACATATCGCACAATAATTTCCCACCCATGAGGCAGACACTTGTGCAGCAGCTATCTTTGCAGTGTTTTCCACTCTGGTTTGTGAATAAGCCGGTTGCTAGAATTTCCTGGTACAGACCTTGGTTTATTCCCATTCATGTAATACTGATTTTGTATCTCAAAGGAAAAAAGAAGGTAATTGTTGGTTCCCTCAGCATCGGATTTGAGGGGTCTGTGTTTTGGTGATTCTTGGCCCTCACGCCAATGGCCGATCCTGTCAGACACTCTGCCTTCCCTCTTTAAACAAGCTATTTGATACCCTTGTGGGCTTTGGTTTTTTTGCATCTCAAATGACAGTCATAGACTTTTCTAGCAAGGAAGATTACTGCAAGGATTAAAAGAAATAACACATGTAACATTCTTGGAAAAATACGTAGTCAAATCTCTTAAATTAGTGCCCAAGAATCTACATTTGCTAAGTGTCAAAATGACTTGGAATTACTTCCAGCTCTAGGAACCTCTGGTTTAAAGCAAGCACACCAAAGCCCACTTTCCCTCCAAAGATGAGTTGATAGACTGGGGACAAATATCAGGACCTGTGGGTTAGCAAACTGCCTCATCAGAGCACTATCTCCTGACCGTTCTTCACACATCCCTCAGGCCCCTTTCCACTTACCTCTTTCTTACAGGGACATGTGTGCCCTGTTGGAATCTTGACTCTATCTACTCTTTCTTCTAACTCTGCTTTCTGTCCCAGGAAACCCCCTCCCTCTGGTCAATTTCCAGGAATTATAGAAGAAAGACAGTTCATACCATACAGGGCACCAAGCAGAGATGAGTTGATTCCTGTAGCTTCTTCAGAGACAGAGCCAGTCCCTGTAAAATCCTTACAGATTTTCATCTCTAACTAACCCTGGTAGTCTTCAAGTGCAGGTATTGTTGGCAAGCTACTTATTTAAAAGCATCCTTTTGCCTTTGGTTGTGGTTACAGGTATACAGTTTTCAGCATGGGCAAATATGCCTTTATACAATACAGCGCTTCAGGAGTAAAAATAATGTGTGGTTATGTTGTTATGGGAAGAGGTACTCTGAGCTCCAACTGATCTTAAACCAACTTGAAATTTGCCCCGTGGCTAAACAGGGAAGAGTCTGTGTGTCAGTTTGTCCTGAGTTGTATGTAAATACTATAGGTCGGAACAGAAAGATGGAGATATAGAAAGGTACTGCAAACACGAGCTCCTGTTTAGTGACACCACACCTAACTTAAAGTTCCCACCTATGTTCCTGGGATACTGTACTTACCCACAACTCTGCCAACACTGCGATCTACACAATTTTTGGAAAGATGCAAAAAGGAATTTTTAAAAATAAATTGCCTCTCCAGGAAAGATAATTCAGAATTCTTAGTGATAAGATGTAAAGATATTTTGCAAGTGATGCTTTTTAAATTCTTTTTAATTTTTGCCATACTTTGCATTATTTAATCAACATAAAAACTTTAGACATCACTATAATTAAAGTTAAGGAATTTTAAATTTAGCCTTACATGATACATGTAAATTTGCTATAACATTTTGTTAAATTCGCATTGGTAATATTAAAAGGATTGTCTAATAGTATTTTAAATACTTTGATGACAACATTTCAGCTGACAGGGTATAATAGGGCATTCTATTATAAAATTTAGTGTACGAGTCTAGAATTCCAACTCATTTCCAGTATTATTTCACTTTAGAGAATAATAAGTGTAGGAACAAATCCAGAGCAATTGCTTCAGCTAGAGTCACTCCTGCCCTGCTACACCAGGGAACCCCTGCCCGTGGTCATGACCAAGGCCCTGCTTTCCCAATGAGCCTGGAAGCAACTTCTCATGGAAATGTCAGGGTGTAGAGTGAGAACCACTTCTTCTGTCTCAGACCTAAGCTGTGTACTCTCATTAATTCCTACAAAGGCTGAGGAGAGTGGTCACTGCGCTGGGGTTTTAGGATCCTATTTGCACATCAGCATCTGTGGCTGGAATTTGGGTAAACCACCAGGGCAATGCATAAGATGAAAACTGAATGCACCCCCTGGGAAGCGTAGAAGTACCTGGACTTGATCTCTGTGCCCTGGTCAGCTGTGGTTTGGAGTGGAGGAGCAACCATGAGTGTGGCCCTCTGCACTGTTCTCTCAAGCTGACTTTTGCCCCAAGGAATCTGTGCTAACTTCCTGAGAGACATGGGCTGTGTAATAAAACCAAATGAAAGTGTGTAAACTTAGGTAAGTGCATCACCTCCTAAGAACTCATTTTCCTGTTAGGAAAAGTACCTGGATTGGAAGAAGTGACTTCTACAGTCTTTTTTGGGTTGCACACTCAGAAGCGGAGATAAGCTAGAGA
This sequence comes from Hydrochoerus hydrochaeris, assembly GCA_004027455.1. Classification (NCBI taxonomy): domain Eukaryota; kingdom Metazoa; phylum Chordata; class Mammalia; order Rodentia; family Hydrochaeridae; genus Hydrochoerus; species Hydrochoerus hydrochaeris. Next base: position 176,696 of record PVLA01000192.1, on the reverse strand, counting down.
CTAAATAGTTCTTCATTAAAAATGAATCGTCCCCATGGAATGCAGCGCTTTGCTATGCAAGGTGCATCCATCTGCTCCCTCTCCAGCTTGCCAGGGAGTCAAGGTGCTTGTCAGCAAGGCTGCTACTGTGAAATGGTACAAGTCCCCTTTCTGGGGGTGGGATAGTGTAGCAAGGCCTTTTCACCCTGCCCATAAGGCTTGAGGGGTCTCCTGGTGTCTTAGTTCCTTTCCTCTTCACCAGACATAATACCCAACACTCACAGAGTAAAGGAGGAAAGCTTTATTTTGGCTGAGTTTGTAGAGATTCTGGTCCACAGTCCAGTGGCTCTGAGGCAGGGCAGCGTGGCAGAGAGGCGCAGCGGAGGAAAAGTGGCTCACGACATGACATGCAGGGAAAAGTACATAGTGGGGGAGGGAGATAAACCCTTCCAGGCTACCCCTAGTGACCTGCCTGTCTGGACCAGAGCCCACCCACCTCCTCAGAGCAAGTGAGCTATAAGGTCCCATAATCCGATCACCTGAAAACCCCACCTGTGAGTACATGAGGCTCCTGGGGGCCATGTAGATACAACTCATATACCTGGTCATCTTGGGAAAGGTCATAAGGCTATAAAAAAGACTTTGCCCTCCGGTTTCCCAGTCTAGTCACTGGGACCACAGAGGGGAAGGATGATATTGCCCTTGTGGTGTCTCCATGTCATGGTATCCAGGAGCGAGAGGTGTGAGGAGCAAAAGAGGCTTCAGCTGTCCTCGCCATCAACTTTGCAATCCCTGAGCAAAACAAAATAAATATGCACACAGGGTCGACTTCATGGGCATCCACCAAGGCAGCGTCACAGACTCCCAGGTGTAGGGCAGAGGGTCTGCCTTTGGCGTTTCATTCTCTGCAGCTGCCATCTTGAATTTTAGTGATTTTATTTTTGGATGTTTATTCGCTCAGGTTGGATGAGTACTCTATTCTTGATAGAGTACAGGGCTGTGGAGTACAGGCTTAGTCACACTCTCATGTCCCTCTGCCTTCTCGGATGGACTTTGGCCCATCCAACCCCCACCCCACTTAGCCCCTGGCCATCTCTTCCACTTCCTCAGTCAGTGACCTAGCTGTGTGTGCCCAGCAGGAATCCCCAAGCTTGCGGAAGGCAACACTGAATAGCAAATTAAAAGAAAAACACCCACAGTAGGCTGAGAGCAAGACTGCAAAAGAAAATAGAGTAAGATTTCAAGTCATGACTGCTTCTGTTTGCAAACAATGTGGTTCACAAACAAAAGCATTTGGCAAGATTTTGCTTCAGTTTGAAAACTCCACCTCAGGTGGCAAACACGACCATGGCCATCTTCCCTACACAAACACAAACACAAACACAGCCATCTTCCCCCAAGTCCATAAAACAAACCAAGTTTATAAACTGAGGTACCACTGTCATGCAATTTCTCGTGGTTTTTGAATAAGGGTTCCTGCATTTTTATTTTGCACCAGACAAGGTATATTAGATAGTTTTTCTTATACATACCCAGAAATATTGAAAGTCCCTATCCTCTTCTCCCATAGGGATAGTAACATTAACCCCCTCCACATCCACATTCTGGAGTCAGTAAGTGCCTTACAAGAACACAATCAAAGAGCAGGAGAAAGCGGGACAGCGAACAGAAACACCAGTCCTGTTCAGCTAGCTACTCTCCCATTACTGTCACAGGCAAGTCCAGGGCTCCCCTCCTACCTTAGCTCTGGACAGAAAGTCGAATGATTTTTGTGAAATTCAAGATTACTTTGCCTTTAAAGCTACATAGAAGAATAATGGCCAGAAGTATTAACAAAGCATGTGGGAAAACAGGAGATCGTCATACATCGTGGCAATGAATAGTTAACACATGAAGCAATTGGAAGTATTAAGGAGATGAACATTCCAGGGAGACCACCTGGATTTATTCTGGGCTTGGCACTCACTATCTGAGTAGTTTTGCATGTTTGCATGTACTGCTCTGTTCTTTCTTTCTTTCTTTCTTTCTTTCTTTCTTTCTTTCTTTCTTTCATTCTTTCTTTCTTAATGTACTTGTTCTTAAACAAGGTAAGGGTAGATACCTTAGTTACTGTTGAGAAGATCCAGTGCTTAAGATAGTGCCCAACGAAAATGCTTAAATCACTGTTAGATACAAAATTGAAGGAAAAAGTGTTTGAAAAACTTAGGACTAAGAAAGAAAGAAAAATTTGCAAAATGCCCAGATAAAGGTTTTTTTTTTTTTTCTGAAAATGGCACTGCTAAGAAAACAACTATGCATTTAATTTGTGTAATTATTTTTAAATAAAATACTTCATGGCATTGTTTGAACACACACAGAGAGAGAAGCAGTTAGATATAAGAGATTTAGGTTAACTACATGCTTGGGTATAGTTTTTGAAATGATTACTGCTGCTTTTCCCAATTTCACAGTGCCTTGTTTTGGTGCAAGCAGTTCCAATGAAAGTCTGCACACATCTGTCTTATATTTTGACTTTTTCCTTAGCTATGCTGATTCACTGAAATTATAATTCAGGGTGATAAATAAAAGATAAAGATAAAAGTCACATCTGACTACTCACCAACAATTTAATTTTTCTAGCAGAGCTTTATGTCTCTGCACAGCTGTAAAAACTTCAATTGGTGTTTTTAAAGAAAGCTACATTGAAAGGAATGCAGAAATAATGCATGTTTTTGATAAAGAGCTTTACATATAGCAGAATGAGTTCTTAAAAATACCAATTTAGATACCTGTGTATTCAGTATTAGTTATATAATGTCAGCTGGTTAAGCACCAACCTTGAAGAATAAGGAAATATATCAACTTGAGTAAGATCATTTTGCTTGGTGTTTATGAATTATTATATTCAGCTTGGATTTAGTTATGTAGTTGTGCTTATGTGCATAGACAGTCAAGTAGCTAGTGTTGAAAATAAAAATTTAGAAGCCACTGAAATGACATCAGTTTTCCTGACAATCATGGAATTTGTTAGCTTCTCAACAGGACTGTACAATTTTACTGGTCTCCGAGGTTTTGTTACATAATACCTAACTGAACGAGTAAGTAGAAGATGTCCATGAGAAGTTGGAGCTATTCCCTAATTTCACTCTAAGTAATAGAGAGTATATGTTTGGTGTTAAGACAGAAGTCCCAGACACTGCTGAATGACAGTTCATGAGATGCCCTCTCAGTACTCTCCTCCCTTTTATGTATACTCTAAAGAGAGACAGTCTACTCTAAAGAGAGATATCTCTCTAAAGAGAGATAGTCTATGAAAGTCTTTCAGTTCCAACAGCCAATGATCTTATTGTTAGAGGATTAGGGCTCAATGATCTTACGTGGCCTGATCTGTCAAATCAAGGAAATAGTTTATTTTTGGAGTTAAAGTGATCTGTCACAGGGAAAATAAATAAAAAGGTTAATAGTATAACAAATGATAGTGCTTTTACCAGGAACAGTGCCTCTGTGTTGGTGAAACTTCAACTGGTATTTTTAAACAGTGACCAGATAGTAACACAGTAAGATATTTAATTTTATTTCTGTTTAAGAGGCATTGGGATAGCAAGATGGAATTCGATGGGAACAGAATAGCTCGCATTTTAGAATACAAAAATTTGGGAAAGAATTGCAATGAACCCTTGACTTGTGAACTCAACTTGTTCACACAGGATGGTTAACATTCAAGTTGGTTGTAAGTCAAAGCTATTTTTCCCATAAGAAATAATGGAAATACCCATAATGCATTCTAAACCTCCTAAAGAACCCCTTAACTAACCTTTTTATAATTGAAAAAAATTGTGCAATGTATATAATCTGCCAGAAACACCAATAAGTTTCCTAATGTAGTCACCAAAATGTTATAAAATGTGCCTAGTTTACCAGAAGCAACTGTTTCATGCCGTGCTCATGATTTAATGGACCTGTTTGGCTTGCAGGAGGGGAAGTTGACTGGACAGTGGCTGTTGTTTGGAAGGAGAGTCCCCTTCCATAAGAACGTCAGGAACCCGGTTCTCTCCTTGGAAGAATCTAGGACCTGTATCTGGCTCACTAGGTCTCAGCCTTTTCAGACCTGGAAACTGCTCTCAGGTTGTCTCTTTCTGCCTTTTCCTTCACACTGCTAACACTGCACAGCCCCCCTCCGCATTTGTTATTATTTAATTTCTTGATAATAGTCATTCTTTCTGGGGTAAGATGGACTCTCAGTGTGGTTTTAATTTGTATATCTCTAATGGCTCCAGATTTTGAGAATTTCTTTGTGCATTTATGGGCCATTTATATATTTTCTTCCGTGAAGTTTCTGTTCATTTCACTTGACTATTTTTTGACTGGGTCTTTTATTTGAGGGGTCTAAGTTTTTGAGTTTTTAATATATTCCAAGTGTTAGTCCTCTGCCCGAGGAATAATCTATTGGTTGTCTCTGCTGTGCAGAAACTCAATTAACAGGACCTCATCTGATACCATAGTACCAAATAGTAAAATTGATTCTTGGTACTATTTGCTGTGAACCAGGATTCTTTCCAGATAGGCCTTGCTGATACCTATAACTTCCAGATTTTTACCATCTTACAGCAGGTTAAGTGTTTCTGTTCTAACAGTTAATTTTTTGATGCATTTGGATTTTAGTTTAGTCCATGGTAAAAGACACATGTCTAAACTCAGTCTTCTGCATGTGGATATCCAAATTCCTGAGCACCATTTATTAAAGAGTTTGTCTTTCTCCAGCGTATGTTTCTGGCCCCTTTGTCAAAGAGCAAATAGATGCGTGTGCCTGGGTTATCACTGCTTCTTGTTCCACTGATTCATATGCTTGCTTTTGTGCCAGTAGCACGCTGCTTTAACCCCCATAGCTTTATAGTAATAACTTCAAGTCTGGGATTGTGATGCCACCTGCTTCGCTTTTGTTACTCAGGATTGCTTTTGCTCTTCTTGGTCTCTTGTGGTTTCCTATAAATTTTAGGATTGTGTTCTCTAGATCTGTGAGAAGTGTTATTGATATCTTGATAATTTTTATACTATTGTGAATGGTATTATCTTCCTAATTCCTTATTCAGTGAGTTCATTATTAGCGTACAGAAACACTATTGATTTCTGTGTTTATTTTGTATCCTGCTATAACTGCTCAATTTGGTTATCAATTCTCAGCATCTTTCGGTGGAATGTTTGAGTCTTGTGTGTAAAAGATGATGTTATCTGCAAATAATGATATTGTAACTTTGTACATTCCTATACACGACCATTTTATTCTCTTTAATTGATTATCTCTGGTATTTTCTTCTCTGCCTTATCTCATATGTTACTATTCCTGCCTCTCAGTCCAACAAATAGCTTTTAACCTTGCTGTTTCCAGTCCGGAGTCTCAATTTAATCTCCTTTTGGAAGCTTTCTTGTCTTTATACAATACATTGCCTATACTTTGAAGCTCAATTCAAGCCCCATTTCCTGGGCCTTTCACATCCTACCAGGAATTATTTTTTTTCCTTTCTATTCTATCAGAGTTCTTTATTCACTAGATGGAGACAGCACATATCTCAGTGTGACTTTTTATTTTAAAGACAAAGTTATTTCCATTTACACATGTTCTGTGACTCCCTGGACTCTTAGAGGGAACAGCCCCTTCCATTTTTCTTGTCACCCTTTTAGAACTCAGCAGTGACACTGCACTTGCTGAGCCCTCAGTAGATTTGTAGCCCACTGGGTACGTTCTTTACCCAAGTGTGCTTGAATTAATAAGCTTTGAAGGAGACAGTGGACACAAATGCGTGACAGTTGCAAGCTCTTTTCCTTCTTTCGTTCAGGAACATAGATTTTAAACACAGGTTATTGCATATACAGGCTAATTCTGTTGAGTATAAAGATTCAGAAAACACTTATAACTAACAACTGACTGTAGCACGAGCACACTGTGTCCTTTCATTTTGAAAATCATCATCTACATCAATACAAAGCAAATAAGTATCAGAAGCTCACATATTTTAAAAGCTAACACATGGATGGACATGATTCTCTTTGCATCTATGGCAGTGCATCTGTCTGACCTCTTCTACTGCTCAGTATTCCTCAGTAATAATATTTATTATGGCTCCATTGTGCTTGATACTGAGCTAAGTACTAGAATTATAATGAAGACAAAAAGCTCTGCTCCCTAATGAGCTCTTGTCAGCGATGAGCTACTGTAACACATGTCAGGTTACAGTGACTTCACGGCAACCTGTAGAGAAGACACTTGATTTAGGCGCTGGGAAAGAGAAGCATTTAAGAACCCATATTGCACAGAACAGAACATTTAATTATACCAGGAAAGATAAAATGGATTTAAAGATGGAAGGTATTCAAACAGATCTTGAAGATGAAGTGAGCCTTCCCAGGGACAGAGGAACTTCATTCTATGAGGAGAGAAGAGCACAGAAAAATAAGTGCAAGACTGATTTAGCCTAATACAGCCTCAAATCTAGTACACTATGCTCTTAAGGATTGATAAGGAATTGCTTTTGGAACCAACATAATCTGTGGATAGCCATCTAATGATAGCTGATTACACAAACCAAGTTACCCGTTTGGTTACCAAAATGTTCTCAAATGTACCAATGCTGTTTCTCTCTGGATCTAGATTCAAGAAACACTAGTCAGTTTTAGAAAACCTAAAATTATCTGTGCTAACCAAGAAGCCAATAAACTTTTCTAGAAACAAGCAATAAGCTTTTAAAAGCATAAGGAAGTTCTTTCATTCTTCAATTCCCCAAGGTAACACAATTAGTGTGTGTTTACAGTAAGTTTGTTTCTGAAATGCTATTTCACTCTAATTGTCATCTTAGAAAGAGATTTGCTTTTGGAAGTGACTCCATTCTAACTTTTTGTTGGCACTTGTACATTGAGACCAGTGATGGCATAACATAAGCAGAGAGATGAAGGAGTAAGTGAAAGTATAATAGAGACTGGGGTTAAGAGAGAGAGGTAGACAGCTTCTGATAGACTATTCCCCCTTTTATGTCTAGATATTTCAGAGCCAGAAAATCCATTCTGGATTTTCTTTTTGTTCTGACATATAAAGTAACATCTGAAAAATAATTTCAACAGTACAAAATAGCAACAAAGATTATGCCATAAATATAGAATCTTAGAGTGAAATGTGCTTTTTGTGCATATATATGCATATGCATATGCGTGTGTGTGTGTGTGTGTGTGTGTGTGCGATTGCTGACTGCACCCCATTCTCCCCCATCATGTTCAACAAGGCACCCCATAAAGTGTGTTTCAAGAGTGCTGCACAGCGCTTCCTAAGTGCCTGGGCCAGGATAAATGCATGGCATAACTGCCTGTTTTATAGATGGAGGGACCTGAATCCCAGATTTGACTAATCATCTCTCAAACTACATCTTGACCTGAATTTAAAGTTCAAGGCTGGCTCTTGAAGTCGCCTACTCTGTGATCTTAGAAAACTTTTGTCATTTCTTAATGCCCTCGTATCAAATACGGCTAATGACTACCTAGCTCATGGGATTACCTTGAGGATTAAAAGAATATTAAATGTAGTTAGTACAGAGTGGGCTGTGCAAGCAATGCTTGGACTATGAGTAATACAGTCAATCACATAGAATGATTCCAAAAGCTCTAATTACACAGTCAGACTTTTGATTCACACCTACAGGGCATAATCTGACTTCTTTTTTTAAAAACAAACTTCATAAAAGATTTACTGTCATCATCTTCATTCTAAATTAAATTTTGCTTAATATCTGCTGCCACTATCTTTCAACTCTGACTCACTAAGGAGAACCTTGAAATATCAAAACTTGAAAATACTACGTGTCCATTGTCTTGTGGATATTTCACTCTTTGACATGTCGATAGCTATAAAGTTGTACTGATTGTATTAAAGGCTGTATAAAGCAGGTCACATTTCTGTTATTCGATACCCAGAATTCCTTTCACCATATTTCCGGTAACTGAATCCCAAACTGCTTAGGAACTCCTCTCTCTCAACCTCAGCTAGGAAATTCTGCCTAGCTCAGGACTGGAGCATGTAACATAGACTTTCGCATAACAGAGCATCACACAGCATGTCCTGGGTCCTGTAGCTAGAAAACTCAAGAGCTTTAGGGAGTTGCAAAGTAATTAGCTCAGAGTTCCATAGGACCTGATCAAAGCCTTTGAAGCACAATGATATAAATTCAGATTTCTTACAATCCTCTTAGGTCACAATAGGAGAATTTGCCTAAGAATGGACACAACTCAGAGGAAAAATAAGAAAAAGATGAAGTGAAGATGAAGAAAAAGATCTACTTGAACTCAGAAAGCTGCTGGGGTTTTCCATTATAGGACCTAATATATATTTTCTATGTTTTATTGAATTTTTTGTCATTTACAACTTGCAACAACCATTACTGTTATAAATAAAATAATCAGTTATGTAAATTCCTAAAGAAAGTCAAAGACATAAGCCTTAAAAATAAGCAGTTTCCAAAATATACTAGTACTGGAAAGTCCACAGACACAAAAAATTTTGAGCAGTGTGCAAGATAAGAGTATATAAGAATGATAAAGGTTTTTAATTTGGATGTCCCAAATTTAAAATAGCATAACGACCTCTGTTTCTAGATGTCTGAGCACAAACAAGCATTATTTATCTTTCTATATCTACATGTCTGTTTCACTGGATGATCAATCACAGGTCTGTAGATAAAGACAACATCACAAAAGTTTAGAATTATTGCCTTGCTCATTTGCCAATTTCCAGTCCACAATCGGACACAGGTACTCAATAAATGCTAAAATAAAACAAATCACTGCACTAATATGAAAAAATTGCCTGGATCCAATGATTTGTGTTCTTTCTTTTCCCCCCAATAGGAATGTGTTCCTTGGGCCTGAATAGTCCTCACAGGGGGCCGGAGGGACGAAGCTGTCAGTGCTGGGGATTGGAGGTGCCTAGACCCAGAGCTCTACTCCCACAGGTTCACTGCAATGAGTGACGGCGCCTGCAGCTGCGCAGTGAGCTACCTGAACGTTTTAAACCATAGGACAAAAAGGTGGGCCCGGGAGTTTAGCTCAGCAGCACAAGCGCCTGCCTAGCAAGCGTGAGGTCATGAGTTTGATCCCAGGTACCAAAAAAATTATAAACTAGCAACACTGATTATCTCTTATGATATGCATGATGAGATAAAGATATATTGGAATTTAAACATGACTTCCCACAAATTTCTTTTCTACCAGGAGCAAGACTAACTTCTTGAATTTACCAAGTATAGACTTTTCTCCTTTTCTTTCCTAACATGTCATAAATTATAAAACATGTTCAATCTGAAAGTTCAGCACCTTGTTAGAAACATATTTGCAAATGATATCAATTATACTGACCAGTATTATCATACTGGTTTAAGAAAAAATAAAGACAAATTAAGTATTTGATATCTTCCTGATAGGATTTTAAATTTCTGAATTTTTATGATCAACACAGCATGCATTTAATTGACAAAATTAATATTCTTTATTCTCTGGTTTTTAGCATAATGTAGCTCCTATATTAAATATTGTGATACATTTATGAGTGGTAAAAGACAGATATTCATTTCTTTAAAAATATTTGGTGAACTCCATTTTCTATTTACTATGCTGAGTGCTTGGAATGCAAAATGCAAAAATGAACTGAATAGATGAGATTCCTGCCTGTAGAAGTTACTTCTGACAGACATTTAGGATTGGAAAAGTTAATCTTCTTGTCCTGCATATTCCCACTTGTTAAGCTTGACTGCTTCCCTGTGTCAGCTCCATCCCCACATGCTGTGCTCTGTTTCAGCCAATCTCTACCACTCCACACAAGCCTGCAGAACTCACTTAGCAAGAGGAATACAGTAGGGAGAAATCAGTTAGGAGTGAGATGCACAGACCAGCCTCTGCTGTCTAATTCACTCCTGGTATAACATGTAACTCTCTGAGCTTAGCTTTCCTATAGGATTGAAGGGAGAATTCAATGCACTAAAAGAATAAAAGGTTTGACAGGGCCTGAGACAGTAACCGTGGTGTGGTGTATTAAATACATTGGTAAGGCACATACAGAAGACCAAACTTTCCATCCAGTTTAATCACTTATATCCTTAAGGAAAAATCCATTCTCATACTAAACTGTTGACACTAACATGAGCATCACAGCCCTGGTCTCAGGGGATGTAGTCAGGGCTCATAGCAAACTGCAGGAAAGGATAGCTACATAGCTTCCAGTTTTTGGAAGCACGTTTGCTCTCAGTCCTTCATCCAAAATGACTAATTTGTATTCAGAAGAGGAACCATATCATCCTCACAGATGACTAGCTACAAAATGCATTGTAACCCAAACCCTAGGAACTGTCTCAGCATTTATCTGAAGTATAACTATTTCCTTTCCTGTTTCTGGGATGTCTGAGTTTCTGATTATATCCAGCTATTAAACTTTATATGAACAAAAACTCTGTTGTTTTCACACACAAAAGACTTGCTTATTAAATGAATCCAAAATAGGGCTCACCAACTCTGGGGGTCACATAGAAGAAATGAAACCAACTTCCAGACTCCCTTGTATTTTCTGAAAGAACTTGGCGCTGGGAGGTAAGGTGGAAGCCAAAGGGACATTGCTTTAGCTGGGTTCTAGATAGGTTTCTTCAAGTTCTTAGCCACAAGCTTAGGGAGAAGATAACCACCTCTTCTAACGTAGGAGAATTAAGACTTTTCCAGTTTAGTGTATTTTCTTCTAACAGCTATGAGGATTTTTCTGCCACTCACACAGATATGGAGTGAGTACTTGAGATTTTTATCAGAAGTGGAATTACAACTGTTCCCTTCCAGAACAAGACAGATTAGTCATAAACTGAGTGGTCAGCAGTTTTCTTTTCTGGAGACAACCACAGTTCTATCCAGTTAATGTCAAACAAAGGTATTTATTTAGGCAAAACAACTTTCTAAGACTGGCTTTCCTCCTTTTAGGGGACCAAACTGAAAATGGAGTGGAGCAAATGTTTCAAAAGTGAGCTAATTTGCTTTTGTCCAAAGATAAACTAGTAATCAGGAAAAAAAATGTAAATTTAGAAGAATGTTACAAATGCTATAGTTCTATCCAGAATCAAAATGGCATTGGGCATGGCTCCTTCCTATTTCAATCAACGCTTATAGCTAACTGCCTTTCTCTTTAACTATCAAAAATTTCTGGAACTACTTTGGCAACATCTGAAGGAAGAAGATAATTCTGTCCATGTTCAAATTTTTAGTGAAAATCCATTAGAATCATGTGGTATAAGCCTAGTATCCTGAGAAAAAGCAAAAACTACAAGCTGCTTTGCCTCTGGATGCCGTGAAACCCTTGGAGAAGGAAAACAGGACCTGAGCCAATAGGTGTGATGCTTGTGACATCTTTACACACTTATTCTATGCCTGCACATACTGTACACACACACGTCACATGCACACACTCACCAAAGTAAATAAAATAATGGAGAAAACAGTATAAGAATGTGTGTGACGATGGCATATTTTACTTACTTAGAGTACTACAATATTTCTCTCTCTCTCTCTCTCTCTCTCTCTCTCTCTCTGTTTTTTGATACTTATCTCTAAACAAATAGTCTTTCCTACTTAAAAATTAAAGTTCAGATCAGCAAGTTATCAACTGAATGACTATTTTTGTAGTTTCCATGAGTTAGTGTGGAAAAAAAAACTATTCGGCACTATTTGAAAAAAGGGAAAATTTATAATTCAAATAAAAGCAGACATTGCCTCTAGAACAGGTGTTGGAACTCTCCACTAGATAGCATTTCATTGGTCACATGTACCATTCTGGCTCAAGATAGCTGGTCCTTCAGAAAGGCAACTGGAGGAGAAACCAATCCCTGACCTATTTGGCCAGGGCCCAGGCAACACTGACAATGTCCTTCCTGACTTTGGTAGCTTTTGTAGTTTGTGATACAAAAAAAAAGGCTTCCTTTGTAATGTTCCTTTTTATAAAAAGCAGTCCATGCTCAGGACCACAGGGTGGACAGAATGGTACATGCCACATCACCTGCCTCACCCTACTCTGATGTGGGTTCATTTTATGGGCCAGTAGCTTGTGCATGATTTTACCTGTAGTTGTGTTTTGTTTTCCCTAGAAGTCTGGACCAAGCCCAGGGTGCCAGCCACTTACATGCCAGGGACAAAATGCAACTCAGGCTCCACCTGAGATCCAAATTATATGTGCACTGTGCTTCTGTGTCCCTTTCCATGCATTCAAAGCTAAACTTTTCTATGTGTTACTTTATTTGATCTTACTATCAATCCTAGAAAGGAGTTATCATTATTATTATTATTATTATTCCCTATACAGATGAGAAAACTGAGGTCTGCAGGGATTAAGTCATTTATCCGAAGTTAACAATGATAGATGAGACTAGATCATACTCAGTCTGACCCAACGCCTATGGCATCCTGCCTGCCCCCTGATGTATGCTGATATCCTAATTGTGTTATGAGTGTAATAGTGTGTTATAGTCTCTCTCATCATTTTACTCCAGAAGAAGCTGAATATGATTGCATTTTAGACATTTCACCTGACACAGTAAGGTTTTAGGTCTTAATTGGCCATGCTTCAAGGAATACATATGTTTTTGTTTCATTGTATTTTGCAAAAATTAATTCAGTTTTTAACTCCTAATTTTCATATCCCAAATTATAGCTCCTTTGATTGACAAGTCATTTAATAAACAAATACTTGATTGCATATGATGAGCCAGACAATTTTGTTAATCACTGAGGAAGAGGCAACAATATTAAAGTCAACGTCATCACCCATAATGGGTACACGAAACCACACAGCAGCAGATACATGATCATGAGATAAGAAACCATCAGAGAACTGGAAGTAAAGGATGCTCAAACCTCCACCCTCATTCCTCCACTTTTGAGGATGATGCCCTCTGGAGGTACAGTCTCACTTCAAATCCTAGTTATGCTGCAATAGTTCACTGAGTCTAATGAAATATAAATCTCATTCCCTTAACTATAATTATCACTCCATACTCACACTGTAGGTATAAAATAAAGACTAAATCAAATGATATAAGTGGATAACATTATCTGACATACAGCACCTAGAATGATTAAAGTTTAAATCTCCAACTTTCCTTTTTTCCTCATCACAATGTTTAAAGCTTTTATTAACCTTTTTGTTGCAGATGATAAAAAAAACCACTGTTCCTTACTCATTTATTACCAAACAAACATTTAAGCAAGGTTAGGGACTGCAGTGGTGGCAGCAGTGAAAGTCAGCAGTGGAGCATCATGACGTCTCTTGCCCCCTCCCCCTAACCAGCAGCTTGAGAGAGCGACACCCACGTGATGGATTTAGCAGACATGGGCCACAGCGGAGCAGTGGGAGGTCAGTGCCCCCCCACCACCACCAGAGAGGAAATCAAAGTGGGGCCAAGCAGACCTTGGCTATCTCCACAGCGGGGCAGGAGTAGTGACTCAGCCTACAGCACCAAACTCCACCCCACAACAAGTGACACAAGAGGACAGAGACAGGCCAGAGGAAGTGGGGCAGAGGAGGCTGTGCCAGGACTGAAAAGAGCCAGCTGGGACACAGGGCTGGGAACCAACAACAGGAAAAATAATATGTCAGTGATAAGCCAATACCTATTAGCTGTAACCATCATATAAATGGTCTCAATGCACCATCCAAAAGAAACAGAACAGCAGGTTGAAAAGCAAGATCAAACAATATGCTGCATAAATCAAACACATTTAACACAAAAAAGAAATTCACAGGCTGAAAACCGAAGGATAGAAAATAAATGTCATGTGACAAGAACCCCCAAAAATCAGGCATAGGATTCTATTTGCAGATAAAGTGAACTTCAAGCAAGACTGATCAAGAAAGCCACAAAAGGTCACTACATACTTGTTAGGAAAAAGATCAAGAGGGGCAGATAAAAATCAGAAATACATATACACAAATATCAGTGTACCCAACTATACAAAACAAATATTAACAGACATGAAAGATCAAATAAACACTTACACAATTGTGCATATACCCCACTGTCACAGATAGATCACTAGACAAAAAATAAGCAAAGAAATATCAGAACTGAACAAACCTGAGAACAAGTGAGCTTAGTAGATGTCTACGGAGTGCTCCTCCACCCAGTGTCAGAATGCACATTCTTCTCAGCTGCACACAGGATGTTCTCCAAAATAGACCACATACCTGGCTCATAGATCATGCTTAAGTAAATGTGAAGGAATTGAGATTTTTCCCATGCATATTATCATATTGTAGTGCAATGAAGTTGGAAATTAATAGCAAAAGAAACCATAAACTTCCTAAACACATGGAAATAAAATATTAACATCCTCCTAAACAACCAATGGGTCACAGATGAAATGAAAGAGGAAATTAGACTGTATCTATAACTAAATGATAATGCCTATACAACATATCAGAACTTAGGCAACGCAGTGAAAGTGACCAAAAGAAAGAAATTTACAGCAGTGAAATTCCCACACTGGGAAAACAGAATGAGCTCAAATAACCTAATGTTGAACTTCTGAAAAAAGTTCACACAGGAAGCTCAAAGCTCACACAGGAAGGAAAGTATAAATATAAGAGCAGAAATTAATGCCATAGAGACTAAGAAAATGATACAAAGAATCAATGAATTGAAGAGTTGGTTCTTTGAAAGAGTAAACAATATTGATAAACCCTTAGCCAACATTATCAAAAAAATAAAAGACTCAAATTCATGCAATTAAGAATGAAAAGGATGAAATCACAACAGATCCTGCAGAAATCCAAAAGATCATTAATACCTGCCTTGAGAAACTTTATTCCATTAAGAAGGAAAACACAGAAGAAATGAACAGATTCCTAGATACATATGAATAAACAAAGTGGAATCAGGAATATATTAAAAATAAATAACCCATTATCAGTTAATGAAATTGAAGGTTTAATTAAAAACTTATACCAACGAAGAAAAGATCTTGTCCTGATGGATTCATTGCTGACTTCCACAAGAAATTTAGAGAAGATCTAAAATGTCATTACTCCTCTCTTGAATGAAATTGAAAGGGAAGCAATATGCCCAAAGTTATTCCTGGAAGCAAATATTACCTTATAGCAAAACTAGAGAAAAAGTAAAAAAAAAAAAAAAAAAAAAAAAAAAAAAAAAAAAAAAAAAAAAAAAAAAAAAAAAAGAGAGTTACAGGCCAAATTCTCTAATAAAATTCCTCAATAAGATAGAAAAATTCCTCAATAAGATAGTGACAAATAGGCTGGGAAAATAAGCAGCCAGCTCATTGCTCTGGTAAATGGCTGTGGGCCTGATAGTGTGAATCAAACATCCCACCCCTATTAGCAAGTGGGAGCAGGAGGTCTGAGTATCTCTTGGGGTGATGAATGTATTCAGTGTGGCAAGTAAGGGCGATTTCCTTCTACCATCTCTTTGAAGGCAAATATTTTTATCACTGTTTTGTTCAATTCTAATTAATGGTACTGCTCTATTCAATATTCTGTTTTTATAAGTTTGATATTTCCTTCCATTTTGCTCTACCTGATTGAAAGAACAGCTAATGTGAACAGAACAAAATGTACTATTGTGCCTATTGTTGGTGTCCTGGTGATCTGCTGTGAGGCTCTGTGCCAATTTCACTGCACTGTCTTGGATGGCTTTGTTTTGTCTTGTTCTGCTGTATTTTGCTACCTTCAAAAAAAAAAAAAGATGACAAAGTCACAAAATACACCCCAAAAACTTCCAGCTCCACCAAAGCTGATCCATGGGACATGGATGAGGAGAAACTCAAAAACAAAACAACAGAATAATATAAGGTGATTCAAAAGTAAATAACAACAATAAAACAGATCAGTAAGGTACTGAGCAAGCTGAAACATGATATAGCTAAACAAATAATGGACTTAAAAAGCAAAAGGAGGAAAACAAAGTGCTCTAAAGGATATAACTGCATTTCTTTTTAAGAGTGTAGGATTGATAACCATGTTGCTAAGTTTTTAATGGATCATTGAACAGAACTGTTTGCAGTCTCACTGTTTGAATGTCCACTTTGTATGCTTTAATTTTGTAACTTGACAACTATATCTAAGAAGACAATATGTAATTTATCAACTAGTGATTTCTTACTGTTTATTTTTTTTCTGAAATTCTGTATTGTCTCTACCCTTTTTTCTGTTTTTTTCCTCTTTAAATGAAATTTTAAAAAAAGATAGTGACAAACAGAATGCAGCAAATCATCAGAAAGATTATATATCATTACTAAGAGGGATTCATTCCAGGAATGTAGGGGTGGTTCAACATATGTAAAACAATAAACATAATATACCGTATCAACAGAGGCAAAGATAAAATCACACAGTCATCCCAATGAACAGACAAAGCATTTGATAAGGTCCAACACCCATTCATCATAAAAACTATACAGAAAACTGGAATAACTGGTCTCTATCTCAATCTGATGAAAGCCATCTATGACAAACCAATAGCCAACATCACACTACAGTCAAAAACTGAAAAATTCAGCTCTAAAATCAGGAACAAGACAAGGTCGTCCACTATCACCACTCCTACTCACTAGAGTTATGGAAACATTAGCCAGAGCAATTAGACGAGAAAGACATAAAAGGAATAAAGATAGGAAAAGAAGAAGTAAAATTTGCATTATTTACAGATGACATGCTACTCTACACAGGTTACCCAAAAAACTCCACCAAAAGACTTCTAGATTTAACAACCAAATTTAGTTGCATAGCTAGATACAAAGTCAACACTCAAAACTCAGTAGCATTCTGGTAGACAAACAACAAGCTCACTGAGACAGAAATTAGGGAAATCACATCTTTCATAATAGCACCAAAAAATCTGAAATACTTAGGAATCCATCTAGCAAAGGAAGTAAAAATCTTCACATTGAAAACTTCAGCATTCTGAAGAAGGATGTCAAAGAGGATATCAGAAAATGGAAAAATATCCCTAGTTCTTGGATAGGAAGAACCAACAAAGTGAAAATGGCCGTACTCCCAAAATTGTTATACAGATTTAATGCAATCCTGATTAAAAAAAAAAATACCAGTAGCATACCTCACAGAATTAGAGAATACAATTCTAATATTTATTTGGAACTAGAAGGGACCCAAAATAGCAAAAATAATTCTGGGAAACAAAGATAAGAAAGGAGGCATCCCAATCCCTGACTTTAAATTAAACTACAAAGCAACTGTGATATATCTAAAAAGCATTATATGTCTAAAAGGCCAGAAAAACAGACCTGAGGATCAATGGAATAGATTAGATGTAGAAACAACCCTAAACACATTCAGCCACTTTATCTTCAACAAAGAAGCTAAACAGCCTTACTGAAAGAAAGATAGCCTCTATAATAAATTGTGCTGGAAAAACTGGATTTTCACATGCTAATGACAAAAATTAGACCCATGTCTCTCTCTATGCACTAAATCAAAATGGATTAAAGATTTAAATATTAAGACAGAAACACTAAATCTGCTGGAAGAGAGAATAGGTAAACTTCTTAAAGACATAGTTGCAGGCGAAGACTTTATGAATGAAATCCTAGGGAAATATTACAAGAAATCAACAAAGATTTAAAAAGCTTTTAAAGAGCAAAAGAGGGCTGGGGGTTTAGCTCAGCGGTAAAATGCCTGGCAAGCACAAGGTCACAAGTTCAATCCCTGGTACAAAAAAAAAAAAAAAAAGCAAAAGAAATCATCAGTAGAGTGTAGAAATAAAAATGGCAAATAAATATATGGAAAAATGTTCAACATCACTGGTCATTCAAGGGATGCCAATTAAAACCATGCTGAGATTCCATGTCACTCCAGAAAGAATAGCAATTATCAATAAGTCCACAAATAACAAATGCTGGCAGGATTAGGGAGAAAAAAGAACCCCTTTCTACCACTGGTGAGTAATAGAGACTGGTGTAACCACCGTGGAAATCAGTACAGAGATTCCATAAAAAACTAGGACTAGAGGTTCCATTTGATAGCTATTCTTCTTGGTATCTTCGCAAAGGAATTAAAAACATCATATCATAGTAATGCATGCACACCCATGTTGATAGCACAGTTTGTGTTAGCTAGCTAAATCTTGGAAACAGCCCAAATGCCCATCAACCAATAAATGAGTAAAGATGTGTGGTTTTATACAATGGAGTACTACTCATTCATAAAGAAGGATAAACTTGAGACTTTTATAGGTAAATGGATGGGTCTTGAGATTGCACTTGTGAGTGAAATAAATTGAATACACATTTGTAAATATCACATTGTCTATCTATTGTAAGAAGCTTAAAGTGTAAATAAGGAACTGAATGTATACTAGATGAAATAAGAAGAAAACGTTCAATTGGTGAGGAGTTCAAAAGGCAGGGGGAGGGAAGAAAGAAAGGGGGAAAGCAGGAAAAGGAAGAAAAATGGAAATAAAGTTTTTGTGCATAAGGATGGGAAGAGGGATTGAAGAGAGGTTAAGGGAATGGGGAAAAAAGAGAAATTAAGTCATGAATAGGTACAAAGTTCCTACGATGAAAGTGATTATTATATATTTTTAAAATGTAGTAGTGAGCTTAATTAACAAAAAGGAAAAAAAAGCAAGTATTTATTGTGCGCCCACTATTGAATACTTTCTCCGAAGAAAGTGCCTTGAGTGACATAATAAATGAGCAATAAATATTATTGTTATTTGATACCAAATGAATGAGGGTTTAGAATCAAGACTCAAATGTAGCTTAGATCATAGGTTGAGCTTTTTACATTTCCTGTGCTAGCTTGTGAGATTAATCAATCTTTATTCTTTGCAAAATGCACTAAGATGTTAAATTACATTTCACCTGCTTGCTTAGTCTGACATGTTTAAATCCAAACTGTACCTTTCCTCTTGGCCATGCAACCATCCAAGGCCCACACGCAAGGCTTCATTTCCACAGTTACTCATCCTTCCAGAAGAGTGAGCTTCTGCCTCTCCTTCCTGTTTACTCCTTTATTCACCCATTATGGAAAATGTGCACACGCCTGATTTTAGTATAAGTGTTTTGGGGTGAACTACGGACAGGACACAATCCTTGGTCTTGCAGTCCATGTGCGTGCTTTAGCTTCCCCCTCGACCACCTGCTTCTTTATAATCAGTCACCCTTCTGCTTTAAAAATGCTCAAAACAAGGCCTCTCTTAGTTGGTCCTGACTTCCTACCCCCATGAGAACTGATGTAAGAAAATCTCTTAAAAGAGTCTAACAGAATTATTAAGACTGTTTTGAATGACTGAATTTTATGTGTACGTGTAATTGAAGAAGAGATAGAGAAGGAAATTGAGGAATGAGCACAGAGTGGAATGAGTAAGTCCCAAGAAATTAGACTCAAGCTCAGACTAAAGAACTCTTAAAAATTGACACATAGCTAAATTGTCAAAGGTAAATATCACCAAACAACTCTCTTGTTGGAAGCAATATGCATAGGAAATACATTGTCTTCAAGGTAATAAACACCCAAGACATTGCTTTCTGTGAGGAGAACACCATCAAAGCACTCTTTGTAGGCTTCTGACCCACTTTAGTGACTAGTTTAATATTCAAAGAGCAAATGTGTCCTCTTCACTTTGGAAAGTTTGATGTTTAAAGACAATTTAGGTCATTGGCGCCTGTGACAGCATTTCCCCTGTGAGAAAACTACATTTAAACATCCATCTCCTGTATTATTGATAATAAAACTGGTAAAGGCCTCAAAGGCCAACTGCTTTTTCTCTGGGTTGCATAGAAAAAGCAATTAAATAAAACTGCATTCTAGTTTTCCTTGTGCGGGAATATGTCTATGCTTGGAACACCAAGTCTGTCAGAGTGGAATGCCAGCATGAATTTTTCTTTTCAAATATATTTCAAACAGTCTCTTCATGGCAAAGGGCATATCAGAAGTGGCATTACAGATACATTAATTTTGGGTTAGTAGCATAATGATTTTCTACCTGGGTAGCAAATGGAATGTGCTCTTTCACAAAGCAAACAGATCTCTCCTTTACGCTTCTAACTTCCGTGACATTAAGGGAAACTCCTACCTTTGAATTGCTATTGTACTCATGTTGGTCTAACCCTTGTGATTTTTGAGAGCTGGAGATGAATTTTTATTTATCTTTGTGTTCCTAGTGTCTGCTCCAGACTCTGCCACATGACTGATTTCTACAAATATTTGTTGAACATATCTTCCTCCAAGAACATTTCAGAACGTTCCTAAAATGCAAGATCCACATTACCGAGCATTACGCACAAGCCCTTCCTACTTCCCGTGCTAGTTCCTGTCCCACTGCCTATTTCCTCTTAAGCATACTTTACTCAGTTACCCCAATCAGCGGAAGTCACCCAGCAGGCCTGTTATAAATTAAAAACTGGTGGTCAACCTAACGCCAGCAGAATTAAATCACTATGGTGCTGAGTGAGCATAGATGTTTCACCTGAGGAAAGTTGCCAGCATAAATAGAGACAGAGAAGGAGAAGGAAGGCATTGAAGTGCTGAGGTGTTGTGAGTTCTCCTATGTGTTGCTGTTTGAGCTGTTGGTTCTCCTGGAGAAGCTCTGGTCCTCACCTTGAGCATTGCTTTCCTGGCTCTGGAGGGGAAGACGTATGCCATTTAATCTCCGGGATGAACTCCTCACGCTGGCTTCCTGGCATGTCCTCAACTGTGCTTATCATCAGAGGAGCTCGGGGCCTCCGTGTCACTGAGGATGGCTGTGGTACTTTTCAAGACAGCCCTGGTCTTTGTTTTGAGTGTGATTTCTCGACTCCAGCACAGAATCCTCAGCCTACCAGCGCAGCTCCTTCACCCCGCCGGCATAGACTTTCTAGCTTCCACCGCTGACCTTTGGGCCTTCCCAGCATGGATCCATAAAACAGACTGCCGTGAGTCCTTCCAATACAATATTATAAACTCCATGTCCTGATTCTAGTTCTCTTCACAACCCCTGACTACAACAAGGACAGACCTGCTCAAACAGCAATGTTTTTGCACATGTATTTTTCCTCCAGCAAGAATGCCTTCCCACTCCTCTTCCTGTTGAAATCTTCATCATTTAAGATCACTCCAATTCAACTATAATCTCTTTAGAAGTAACTGCTTGCTCAATTAAAATTACTTGTTTTAAACACTGCTCTCTCATAGTATCTGGTATATTATATTTATATTTATTAAAAAGTATTATGAGTCATTGTTCATATCCCTTGCACTTAAAGATCATGCCATTTTTCATCTTTGTATTACTAACAGCATGGAAATAGAATAAAGAAGATGCTCAGAAATATTTACTGAATTAAACTGATTTCTAGTTCTGAGACTGGTCCAAATAATTTGCCCTTTTTTGACAAATCAATGAAACTGGCTTTCTACATCTACATATGGGTTTGATAATTCATAGTGCAAAAGTACTCAGGAAAAAAATTTGTATCTGTATTGAACATATTTCAACATTCCTCCATTTTATCATCTAACAAATACAGTGTAACAACCATTTATGCATTGCATATTGCATTTGTACTGCATTTGGTGTTATAATGTAGAAATGATTTAAATATAGGGTACAGGTTAGGTACAAATATTTCACCATTTTCTGTAAGAAACCTGAGCACATTTTGATAACCTGAAACCAACCCTCTACAAATGAAGAGAGATGCATATATAAGTTTACTCTCTCTTAGGGCATGTGTTTCAGTAGGTTCTTTTTTTAAAAATTTTTATTGGTACTGGGGATTGAACTCACGACCGCGTGCTTGCAAGGCAGGCACTTATGCCACTGAGCTAAATCCCCAGCCCTCAGTAGATTTTTGAGGTACACTTTTTTAAAAGTCTAAATTAATCAAAGAAGTTGCCTTTTAGTTTAAAGAAAATTATTACTTCAAATCTTCTTTGTATAAGATAAATGTAAATAAATAAAGTAAATATCAGCTCCCTGCTGCTAAAAAGTCACATACTGAATTGAGATTTTGTCAAACACATGTAACATTTTTCTCCATTGACTTCTGATTTGACCAAAGTAAAAATGCCACCATTGAATTTTCTTTAATGAAATCAAACAGTTTTTAAAAACAAAGTGAAATAGGAAGCTTAGAACAAAGTGATGCCTATCTCCAGTCATCATCTCAGCGTCCTGCGAAATCCCATCTTTCAACCTGCTGAGGTCAAAACATGACAGTGCTTGAGAAGCCCACTTAATAAGGTCTGCGACTTCAGAAGCCAGAGTTGAGAAAAGAATTCGCAACTACAGGCACAACAATGTGTAGTGTTTGAAAATTACTTATTGGAGACTTAAAGTCAAAAATCTGTCTCAGTCATGAAAATCTTCCTGACAACAGAGACTTAGAATGAAGATGAAAGGAGAAGAACCAGTAAGTCCTCCGCAGCTCTCTCAGGGCCTACTGTAACTGAGGAAGAAGGTAAGATGGGGCTAGGGAACCAGGGCAGCCTTCCAGACACAGTTTTACCCTCCCTTTTCCTCCAGAAAGGCTAAGCATCATTTCTGTATAAGTATTTATTCTCCAGCAAACAGTATGACATCCCATGCATAGAATATACTCAACAAGTTTGGTAGAAGACAGATCCATCCTCCAATTTAATGGCAGGATATTACAACCAGGACACTTTCCATTAAAACCAAGCTCAAGGAAATAACTTCAGCTGAGAACAATATGGCAAATCTTTGTGGAGGACCATTGTCCTACTACAGGTAAATCGATAGTGGGACAGCCAACCTTTTGTACAATTTCTTGATGCTAACTTTAGAGGAATAAAACATTACTCAACTACATCTTGCTTTTTCTTAACAGCCACACACTAGCTTACTTTTATTTATCATTTGTAGCACTGTTTCCAAACAGCAAAAACATACTAAATGCTTCCATGTGCCAGGCACTAGTCTCAGAACTTTATGTATTAATTCATTTATTTTCCCCAACCACAGTGCAAAGCAATTATTATTACTGTTTCTAGTTCATGTAAACTCGCTCAATCTATATTCCTCATCTGAAAATTGTGGACAATAACACTTTGTTACTGAAGATTTCCTAAGATAAATCATGTATTTTATTCTAGCCATATTATCACAACAAATGTTCACTTTCTTCCACTCTTTCCTCAGCTCTATCCATTGTCTTTTGCCACTTTTATTGTTTTAAAAATATGTTGTATGTGAAATTTAACATTACTCTCAATAAGGAAAAGCAAATTACAATTGTAAGAAATACCAGTAAAAAGAATAGAATGAAAATGAAAAATGGAAAAGGAACAATAGCAATATTTATAAGGGTATAGAGCAACTCGGACTCCTACATGTTATACTAAAGGAAGTACCAAGTGCCATGGTGATTTTGAAAACCTCTTCGCTAGTATCTACTGAGGCCAAGCATGTCTACATTATAAACCTGCAGTTCCATTCCCAGGTATTGGCCAAGTCAGGGGAATATATTATGTCCCCAAGAATGTTCTCACCAGTTACATTTGCTGGAACTAAAATGAGAAATGAAGTACAAACCTACTGATAGGAATGAAGATAAGCCAGATATGACATATTTATACAACATATATACACAAGGGGAGTCTACATAAAATATATGAACCTCAGAAACATTAGGTTGAGAGGAAGAAGATATATATGAGAATACATATTCTGTAGTTCAACTTGTACAGAGTCCTAGATCAGGAAAAGCTAATATACAATATATTTTTTTTAATCATAGTTTTACTGAGGGACAATGAAGTGTGTCCAACAAAGAGACTGAGGAGAGGCTAAGAAACAGAAAGCTTATTATATTTCCAGGCCCTCAAGACAGCAGATACACATGCCACCATGACCACACAGGAAAACACCAGGGCGTTCAAGAGACAGAAAAGGAGAGCTTAAATAAAGTGGTTTTATTTCAGGGAGGGCAAAGCAGGGCATGGTAAACAGTTTGCGTTTGGCTAGCTTGGATAATATCAATGCAGTATACTACAACCTATAAAATACAGAGCGGCAGAAATCTGGGAGGGGGTAAAGGACACCAAAGAACTTTCTAGAATGATGTAAACAAATAGGTCTTGAGTGGTTACATAGATGCTTACATCTATGAAAACATACTGAGCTTGTCATTAAAACTCATGAATTCTATTTGTTGTAAATTATGCCGCAACTAAAGAAATTTCATTTCTTGATGAAATGCCACTGTTCACAGAAGGAAAAGGATTTTACAGGGTGGTGGAGAACAGCCATCCTAGAGAATTAGTTTGCAGTCTGGAAGTTAGCTGTCTGTCAACTAGAGACACAACTGAATAAACACCTCCCCTCCCACCCCCGTGACACAGCATTACTTACAACTCTGGCCATGGTTAACACTTGTTTACTATAACTCTCTTAGGCTATTAGCACTCTGGACAAACACACTTTAAATGTACAAAACAGAGTAAAATGTTTTGCCATGATGAAGCAGTTTGCAAAGTAGTTTGGAGATGGAAAATGAGTTTGCCAGGGGCACAAAACAAACAGAAACAAAAGGCAAGGGAAGATTCCCACCCACAGTGTAACCCTCTTAATAGGGCATCCTGCTGCTGCTGACTGGATCCCACACTCAGTGACTAATGAATTCGGGTTCCCCTCTGCATCTGCACAGCTGGGGACAGCAGAACTATCTACAGAGCTTCCAGGCAGAGGGTGAGGAGGTGGCAATATTGCATTTCAACTTGAGCAGTCTAAACTAGGCAGCCAGTTCAGTGAGTGTGAGGTGTACAGCTGAGCAGCATAAATATACCCCCTACCCACTGCACAAGTCTTGTACCATAACAATCCTCTTGCAGTTTTTGCTTCAGATCCCCTCAGGGCTGTTCCCACCGTGGGCTGACTCTCAAGCCTGGCTGCCTGCCTGGGTGTGTGCCCTGTCGTTCTGATAATCCAGAACATTCTCTCTGCCGCATCCTCCCATACACACCTGCTTCAGTCCTCAGGTCAGCAGTTTCCAAGAAAACCCAGCCAGCTCACCCGCCTATATTTGGTGCCTCTTATCTAAGGTCCCCAATATGACAACAAGTATCAAGCCGTATTGTTATTCTCAATTTCCTTGTCTATATCCTTCATTCTATTATTAGCTCTTTTTGATCAAGGGGCTGGGTTTTTCATCTTTCAATTTCCAATATATGGTTTCTGACACACAGCAATAGATGACTGTAGACGAGGTGTGGGGAGAGTAAACGAATGAATGGGAGTGGAAAGTTACTGTTGTAATTGCTGTTGTGATGTGTGAATTGCCATACATGTAAAATAAAAAATAATACTCATTTTTATTACAGTAAGGGATGAGATAGTAAAAAATGTATTAAGTTGTGTTATTTACACGTACCAATTTCCCACAAGCAATGTCATCATTACACACTGCAAACAATCACTAATAAAAAATGAAAAATAAAGAAACCAAACCCTCCGAAAGAGAGACGATCTTGTGGTTCTTAGGAGAATCAAATGGTCTCACTTACCACTTGAGAAAATACATACCAGTTTATTCACTAATGTGTTAGACCAAAAAGTGACAATAAATGATCTTTTCATAAAAACTTATATGGACTTATGCACTTCAAAAGAACATCAGCAAAAACACAAATATTTTGATTAAAACGTCAATAATTTTTACACTGAATCCTTGCAAGCATGATTAACCGAAAGTGTTATGAAACTCTTACTCATTTTCATTCTACTGTCACAGTACTTTTAAACAATGTGCTGTGTTACTTTCTTTTTCAGAGATAGAAATTTGACCTAATGAAATTTCTGCCAGCCAGAAGAGCTGACACAAAGTTCCGTGGGACCTTGAGGCAGTGACGAGGCCATAAGCCATGGAGGCATTTGAAGCATCTGAGTTCATCATGCTACCTTAGCAAGGGTAGGGTGAGGAGGTCTTAAACACATTTCTCCCTGATTTCAGGGCAGTACTTTAATGGGGGACACAGTCTACTATCTTTTCCAGGACTTCTAAGCCTCTTCATAAGAAACACTTCTTTTTATAACCTAATCTCAGGTTGATGGTTAAAGTCCATTCCCTCTTGTTATATTTCAGTAAAATGAGCGTCTTCATTGGAAGAGTGACATCCTAGTTTGAACTACTACTTCAGAGCCTTCTAGGCCTTGAGTGGACTGAAACACGATGAAACCAGCATGCGTATAGGACATTCATGCCAATTGAATACGTGAAGCACTGTCTCTACTTTCTTCCTAAGAGAAGCCATTCTTGACCATGTCATCTGCTATAGCAGGCCTTGCTGGTCATATTTACATCTGCTGATTCCATTTTCCTAACCGGAGCTGAGTAGATAGACAAGGATGGACATGTGGCCAAACCTGGATCAATGAGCTTCCTTAGGAGATGTAAGGCACTGTGAGATCACGTAGAGCTGGGCACCCCAGCAAGAGTGAGCAGAATACAGAGTAACAACGGAGGCTGCCTTCAAGAGAAGTAGAGAGTTGAGGGAGCCAGAAAAGCAGCAGAGACTCTGGGACCTCACTGCAGAGAATCTGCATCCTTGTGTTATCTAACTGTGCTTCCACTCCAGACATTAAGTGTCCCAGAGGTTAACTTGGAGACAAAATTTAATTTACACTGGGGTGAGTTAATTAGCAATGACCAATACGATAGTTAGTTCTATGTGTCAACGTGTTGAGGCTATGGTGCCCAGATGTTTGGTCAACCGTTGTACTGGGTATTTCTATGAGGGTGATTTTGGTTAAGGATTGCAGTTAACACAGTGGCCTTTGGGTGAAGCGCATTACTCTCTGTAATGTGGGTTGCTCTCATCTAAACAGCTGAGGGCCTGGAAAGATCAAAAAGCAAAAGGGAATTTCCTAGCAGATTTCTTTCGGGCTGTCTGCACTGTCAGCTCTCCCTGGTTCTTGATGCAAATTGCAACTGACTGTGTACAACAAACTCCGGCTGAAGCTCTTCTCTGAGTCTCCAGCCTGTTGGCCTGCCTATCAGGTTTTGAGTTTATCAAACCGCTAAATTTCCTAAGCCAATTCTTAAAATAAATCTTTCTGCACACTTTCTCAACCCACCAGCTTGTTCCTTTGAAGAACCTTGACTGATATAACCTACAACAAAGCCAAAGTAAAAACACTTGTACACAGCTGTATCCCCCAAGTCCAAATTATGACAAAAGGACATCCTGAATTCAATTAATTTCCTCTGTAATATTTTTTTTATTAGGTTAAAGGGAAAAGAATTTGTATTTATTGAATACTATCTACCAGCTGTACTATCACCAGACATGTATTACTTTTTGAATTATACACAGTATCATTTTTATTATTTTAATTTTTTTTTGAGACAGGGTCTCACTATGTAGGACAGGCTGGTCTTGACCTCACTTGTGTAGCCAAGACTAGCCTTGAACTCACAGAGATCCTCTTGCCTCAGCCTTCCAAATGCTAGGATTACAAGCATGTGCTTCTGTGCTGGTTTATTGTTTTAATTTCTAACTAGGGAAATTAAGACTCAGAGTTTGTATCTTTCCAACAATCGGTTTGAAAATATTCTTTGAATTCTTTCTGTTGTCAAATACACAGTTCTACTTACTTCTATTATCAGTGCATGAGGTAACGCTGTAACCTAGTTGGGTCTCAGATAAAGAGAGAAGAGAAAGAAGACTAGGATGTAAATGCAGATGGGTATAGGGAAGGGATTTTGAATCAGAAAAGCCCACTAATCTGTGGTTTACCCTACATAGCTAATAGTTTTTCCACCTAAAAAGAAAATAATTATATCTATTACACATGTTTACATGGTTGCTATGAAATTCGTTTCATTTGACGTAAAGCAACCACCCCTGCAAACTGCAAAGGTCTTTTCAAATGTTAAGCTTTTAATATCAATTCACTTTCAGTCCCTGTACATTTCAAAATACACAGTCTGTGAATGGTGACATCTTACGAAGAACGGAGACTCCACTCATTTTGTAAGAAAACAAGAATACTGTCCATCACGAGACAGCAAAGCCCACCTCACACTGCTCGCAGCGAGCACACGGCACTGTTATAACAAACCAAAGGTGCATTATCTCTCAGGGCCCTGCATATATTGAAGCAGTGTTGCTACACAGGGACAGGCAGTGGTGTTTCCATCATTCTTTCTTGCATTCAGCAAAGTCAGAACTGACGGGGACCTCAGCAGTCATCTCCAGGCTGACAAACTGGTCCACTGGCCCAGTACCACCTGCCTTCTGTGTGTAATGGTTATGTCCAAAATGGTTTTAACTTTGAAAACTAGTAGAAACAATGAAAAGAAGAATAATATTTAATGGTGGGTCAACTTCATGAAATTCAAGATTCAGCATCATGAGTAAGCATTATTGGAACCTGGCTGTGCTGGTGTGTAATGTATTCTCTATGGCTGAATTTTTTTTTTTTTTTTTTTTTTTTGGTACTGGGGATCAAACTCATGACTTCGCACTTGCCAGGCAGGTGCTTAAGCCACTGAGCTAAATCCCAAGCCCCACTATGGCTGCTTTTTGAGCTGGGTATTGCAAGGGAGACTGGGTGACCCAGGGAGGAGCTGAGACAGAGACTGAGTATTTCACAGGGAGACGGTCTGACCCACAAAGCCAAAACTCTTTATGATCTCCTTTGAACAGGAAAAAAATTGCTGAACTTGATTTAACCCAATCTTCTCGCTTTACAGATGAGAAAACCGAGACATTGAGTTATAGCTATTTATTCTAGATAACTCAGCTGGAATATTAACTGGAATAAGTTTTATGTCCAGAATCCAGTTTTTCTGTTCATCGGATAAAGCCGAAACTAATGACTGGAAATTATCTTAACTATAATCTTGTTCAAATTAAATTAGATAGCCTCTTTGTGTAAATGACTAGATTAATCTCAAATCTGTTATTGCTCATATAAACCAATGCCGTGCAAAAAATTTAGACTGATGGAGTGAAACAGCCTTACTTACTCATTGAAATTAACTTTTTTGCATTTTTCTTAACCAATCTAAGTAAAAGTTATTATAGAACAAAGTAATAGTAAGAATTAAATGTTTCACTTAATACAATCATTCAAACTGACAAAAATGCTCCATTTTTAATTCAGAAAGCAACATCCATGGAATGTTTGCTCTCAGACAAATTGGCCACACTGAACTACTTACAAGAGATGATTGACAATAAAATGAAAAAAAAATCCTCATTCTACATTTAGTGAACAAAACTCAACCCATTAATTTCCCAAATGTAATCTAAATTTCAGTCTTTTATAAAATGCAAGAGAAGTGTTCTAAAATTAAAGATTATACCATTAGGATATACCTCTTGAGGTTCTAGAAAAATCAGTTACTTATCTACTCCTTAAAATATCTGTCTAGAGGGGAAATGTTTAAAGTAGTCATTGTCAGTGTGGGGTGATTCCCTGATAGGTTATTTGGCAATGCATGGAGATAGTTTTGGTTTTTACAGTGTAAGGGTTACTCCTTATAACTACTGAATAGCAATAAAGATTGTACTAATAGTGTATAGTACTGATCCCCACAATGAAGATTTTTCCAGTTCAAAATGTCAGTAGTGCCAAGGTTGAGAAACTTTGTTTTAGGTGCATTATCAGACTTGCTGAAAACATTCAACACCTGCAAATATAAAAAATGCCAGCTCCCAAATGCTCAAGCCATTCGTTCTCCATGGACCAGCACCACAAAACAGATATTTCTTTTTTGCTATACTAGAGACTGAATCTAGAGCCTTCATACTGAGGTACATTCTCAGTCTTTTCTTTTAATATGAATTCAAATTTTTTTTACCTAAGGTCTTACTAAGTTGCCAACACTGGGATTGAACTTGCAATTCTCCTACCTCAGCCTCCCAGGGCACAGAAACTACAGATATGCACCCACCACACCCACATTTCTTTCGGAAACCTATCCGACAACTCATTTTTGTAACTCCCAAAGAAATAGATAAGCACAGAGACTATGCCAACAAATAATTATTTACTTTCTTTCCAGTCACATATATCACTGCTCTTAAGCAAGAGGATAATTCCTAGGAATTCTTACCTCTTCTGCAAGAAAGTTATTTTGACTTTGATCTATTTTTTCCCTATAGGAACCTGATAAACCAGAATTTCTATTTGACTTTGATCCATAATACCTAATGTAGTAAAATAACCTAATGCTATCAGAAAAAATAAATCCTAAATTATATTTACCTTTAAATGGAAATATCAAGATATTTCAATAAAATCATTCTCTCTATACACTTGTCAAAGATGTATTTAGAGGCAAAGTGGGAGAGGACACAGCAGGCTTAATAGCGTAGTTTTTTTCTGTTAATATTATTTTCTCTATTCACAGTGTAACCCAGCCAAAAACACTGTAAAAGAAAAACATTGTTAAAATCCATTAAGTCACTAAGTTAAGGAATGACTCTTTTTTCTCCACTATAATCAATAGATGAGGCAAGTTAAATCTTTCACTTAATCTTTCAGTAGATACTATGAAAGCAGGCATCTGGTCCTATTTAGGATTTCTTAAGTATTTATTTTGCATTACTTTTACTAAGTACTGTACTAATTATTGATTCAATTATTTAACTAATCCTCCACTGTAGGGAACATGTGAAGCAGATAACCTCAAGTTCAAGATATTCTTGAATCACAAAAAGTACCAAGACTCTGTAATACCATTGGGTTCTTCCCAGTAGTAATTTTACAGCCCTGAATCGGGAACATGTTATTCATTTCCTGAACATTTACCTATTCAACTATAATGTTCCCAGCATTCAAGATGTCCTAGGCTGGCTGTTAAATGTGTCAGCATACACCAAATTAAGTAAGATATGACTCCTGACTTGGAGAAAGTTCTTCTGAATGAGGGAAGGAGCAAAAAAAAAATCTAAAATATGCTAAAAGTAAAGCCAAAAAATACCCACAGAGTTTAATAGACTTTCATAGACATGCACAAGAGGAGAGCCGAAGCTTGATTTGGGGAATGTAAGAAAGTTTATTCCTCATCCTACTCACCTGAGCTGAGTAGTAAAAGAGGCAGGCACTGGCAAGGAGAAATTATGGCTCGGATTTTTCTGGTGTGAAAAGATCTTATGCAAAAAGGTCATCTATGAGAAACTCTGTAGTTTGGCAAATGGAAATTGAGATATAGAAGGAGAGAGTACATCACAGAAGATCTTCTGCATCACACCAGTGACTTAGCTCTCTTTTGGCAGGAGATAAATACTGAAGAACGTCCAACAGAAGCATCCTAAGCTTACTTGCGTTTGAAACAGACCAATCTGAAGGCCATGGGAAGGAGTGATTCAAAGAAGACAAGACTGGAGAGCACTTATAGTATTTTGGACCCAAGACCCAGAGAGACCGATTTGGGGAACTACGAATAGACAGAAGGGGGTGGTTCCAAGAAATATTGATGAGGCAATTGGGCCAGAGTGATTGATTGATTATGTTAGGGATAAAAGAAGGCAAAAGGCATAAACTTGAGTTTTCCAGTTTGGGCACCTGGCAAATGGGTGGGTGACTCCAGCCAGTGGGAGGAAGCAGGAAGGAAACGCAGCAGAACGGAGAGGCACTGGCTTGATTCAGCGATGGCCCATGATTAGGGGACAAATGAGGGGCACACACAGAAGTGTGTAGTGTCCTAAGTAAATAAGAACAAGACTGATGTATATCTCTTCTTCTAATCCTGGATGCTACCTAAAGACTATACATTGCTGAAGTCTCAGTAAGGTTTCCTGCATGATCCTTTAGGAAACAATTAGGTATTTTCCCCAAAGAATGAAAGTCCTCATGTCACAGAGACACAAGCATACCCATAACTGTAGTACTGAAACTCATGACTGTTATGTCTTGGAAGCAGCCTAGATGTCCATCAGCAGATGAAGGGATAAAGAAAAGGCGGTATTTACACCATAGAGTACTATTCTGCTATAAAGAAGAATAAAGCTTGAGTCATTTGCAGGAATGGATGCACACTGCGACCATCATATTAAGTGAAATAAATCAAGCAAACTTAAATGTTGCATGGTTTTAGAGAAATTCAAAATATATACAAGGAGAAAAATAAAAGATAGATGATAGGAAGTAAGGAAACAGACCTTTCTCAGATGGGAAAGGGATCAAGAGATGAAGAAAGGAGGAGGGAAGGGAGAACTAACTTCCCGTGAGGAACATGATCATTGCATATGCAAACATATGCTAGTAAAAAAAAAAAAAAACTTAAGAACAGAATCAGTTCTAAAAGTTATTTCACATCTTGTGAACATGGGAACTTTCAAGGCTTTTTTATTAGCCTATAAAAGTTTTTACAGAGATGTGAGGTGCTCAACTTTAAGTAATAAAAGTTCTTCCTAAGGTGTGGTCAGGCCAGAGGCATAATTTTCATGAGCCAGCATCTCTGTACTAAAATGTCACGCTTCAGAAGAAAAGATTCTCAAATGCTCCCCTGCAGAAGGTGTATCTGGATTGCTGGAATGATGCAGAGTCTCCAGATCTTCCAGGGTGTTACTTAGGAGGTCTGACTGGAATACACAGAATCTGATTCTGCAATGGGAGGTCTTGGCTCACACAGAGAATCATTCCTTCAAGGTCTCAAAGGGTTGGATAAATCTTCCTTCATGAAAAGCCACTCAACGCACAAAATGTTGCTTTGAATGGATTTAAAAACAACCTCCCTCCCTCCTTCCCTCCCTTTTGCCTTCCTTCTTTCTGCCCCTCTCTCTCTCCTCCATACACACATACACACACACATACATACATACACACATACATACACACATACACACACACATACACACATACATATATATTAAAGCTTGAAGAATATTTTTTGGGGGTAGAGGAAATAAAACTAATCAGTGCCACCCCTTAACTATATTCTTAGGTGCATGCCTCTGAAAATGAAGGGAAGAACTCGTGGTTGGAGCAGAATTTTCAAATGCTGTTAAACACAAATATTATGTGTGCTAAACATAAGAGTGAAATGTTTCCCTCCTAGAGGTTTTGTTGTACCTGCCCATCTCATCCCCATAGTTACAGCATTATATTTTTATCATGTGCTCAGGAGACGAGACAATTTGGTTCAGCTGTTTCCCCATATGTAATATTTAATACTAAACATCACTTGAAAAATTTCCACCAGTGAAATTAATTTAAAATCTCAATATGCTTTTCCAAGAAAAAACCCTAAATGTTCTGTCTTTCTCCCTCCCAGTCTGCACTCTCTGGTTGGTCCTTCCGGGCTGTGGGATGGAAGAAGGCAGGCGCTCGCCCATCATGGGTCCCCAGGAGAACCGTCACTTCTAACTGGAGGGATGGTGTAGTGCTGGGCTGCACGGCACATGCGCTGATGGACCACTGCGACCCCTGTGTCATAGGGGGGTCATGGGAACACACTTGGAACACTCTAGAATCTTGATTGTGGACAAGATTCAGGAGCACAGGTTCACTACAATACATCATAAAAATCCAGGAAAAAAAGATACAAAATTTTATATCACATGACTAAAAAAAAATCATCAAAGGAAACAAAGAAAATGATCAAATAAGCAGAAAATTAAAAGAATAAGCACAAAATTTCTTTAGATTATGATTTATGTTATCTACAACCCAAAGTGCTCTCCTCACATGGTTTTTCATAATTAAATGCTGCAAAGCTGGTGAAGTGTTTACTTAAAAGCTTCTGCTCTCACTGTAGACTAACAGGGTGTCAGAGAGAATCATTTCCCTCCAGCTCCACTTGTCTCCCCTGGGGTCCTTTCAATCTAGGAGCCAGTGGGCATGCAGATTCCTAGGCCCACAGCTACCTCCTGCATCATCAGCTCTGGGACGGGTCAGGAGCATCTACCTTTCTCAGAACCTCCCCGAGTGATTCTTGAACATTCTTAGGGGTCCAGGTACCTTTCACGTGTTTTACCATTCATTTACTGGCTACTTTTTGTCAGCTACACTCTTAAACTCTTTTTCATTTTACGCCGTAGAAAGGAACAAAGGATACGATACAGCTGTCTGGACATTCTAGGCCAACTGAGGCCAGCCAGCTATGAAGAAGGAAGTCCTTGTGAAGGAAGAGACAGGCCTTGGCAGGAGGCCACTGTGATGACCGGCATGGCTGAGAGAGGTAGCACCTGGACTTGGGCATAACAGTGGATTCTCCCCTCACTTCCCATTCTCATTCTTGCCTCCAAAATAGTGAAAATAGAACTTTCCAGAGAGAAAGGAAGGTTTCTTTTAGCCTTAGGAATTCCTCTTGGGCACCTGAGAGCATTTCACAAAGAGGCAAGTCATGTGGCTTGCCGTGCAACAACCCGAGAGCGTGCCACCACTTAAATGCACCAGGCAGCCTGCCCTCTGTCCTGGTTTTCAGTTTGGAGACATTGTTCTTTCATGTTTTATTTTCTCTCTCATGTTTTTCTTAAGGGAATTGGAGTTGGCATGCTTGAGAGATAGAAAGACAGAAGTTTCTTTATTTGAAGCCCTCAAAATACTACTTAGCATACATTTTGTTTTTCTAAAAGCAATGTATTCTTCAAGTTTCCTATTGTCAAGGCATCTCGTCCACAAGAAGCCCCCTGACATGGTTTGCCATGGGCATAGGTGTAAGAGATGGGTGCTTCTTTCGGACTGTGGAGACATAATTGCTACTTGCTATGTGTCAAAGATCATATGTCCTAGCTATGCAAAGCTCTGGTTGATTGCTACTCTGCTTCCCTTATAGAGAAAACGTGGTTTGATACACAATGAAGAACTGCTCTACCGTAAAGAAAGATAAGTTTGAGTCATTTGCAGGAAAACGGATGTACCCTGAGTCCACAATGTTAAGTGAAACAAATCAGGTGATGCAGAAAGCTAAATAGCTCATGGTTTTTCTTATTTGAGAAACTCCAATTATGAATAGAGAGCAAAACGAAAGATGGATAATGGGAAGCAGGAAGATAGATCTTTCTCAAATAGGAGGGAAATAAAGAGATGGAAAGAAGCGGGAAGAAGTAGAAGGAAAGGAGATGCAACAGGAAGTAATAAGTCTTATGTACAGGTCCCAGCTCCACACATGGAAGGTATCATGAACTGAAACAAATTTCAAGTTTCTTGAACAATTTAGAGCACCAAAGGGAAGTGAGTTTCATGCATGGCTGGTAACAGCCGAAGAAGACGGACCAAATCCACTTGGGATGATACATATAGCAAGCAGTAGCTATCAACATGTAAAATCATAGCATATAAAACATCAACACTGGGGGAGAACTTGGGTAAAGTGATCCCTTAACTTGATCTCAGCTTTTTCAACTATTTTCCTTGAGCTACCAAGCTTCATTCATCCTTCTGTATGAAAGACAAAAAGAAAAAAATGTGTATAAAAGACGGACCTTTTTGAATGGAATCCAAAATGTTCTAGGTATAGATGTGGGTACTTTACAATGTACTGATGCATCATTTTACAAGAAGGAAAGGTATGCTATAAAACTATAGCCTAAAAATTGAGAAGTAGGACCACTGACTATTCACTTAAAGGTTATGTCCTATTGGGCATTTGTATTCATGAATGAGTGAGATACGGAGCCACTTTCTTGACGCTTGTCTCAGTTTTATTAGAGACAGTCAGTGACATGCTCTTCCTAGCTCACCAAAGAAAAACTAGATAACTTTCTCAGGATATCTTTTCTCAGAAAGCTGTCCAGTGTCCAGCCAAAAAGCAAAGATGGAAAGACAAGAGCCATTCTAGAGTTTTCTCTTGACCACAACTCATTAAAATAACAAGCCCTTTTGTATTTTACTTTCACCTTATCCCAAGTTCTTACAAATTCTGAAGACTCTAATAAAATTATTAGCTTCCAATAGCTTCTCTACACCTATTCTGGGTACTGTAGCTAGTGCAAATAGGTAATTTCAAACTATGGAGATCATTTTACTACAAAAGTCCCCCGAATTATACTTCTTGATTTCACGATAGCTGTAAAATGCCATCACTTAGCAGGCAAGGTCCTCTGATTTAGATACTGTTATTTTCTCTACCCATTAATTTTTTCCATTTCAGCCCAGAAAGACAAATCTTCTAAACCCATGAAGCATGGCAGACCCAGGGGTCACAGTATTATTGCATCTAACTCTAGACCCAAATCCCTTATGATGTAAGGTCCTTGTAACTTACTGAAGGTCATGCAGCTAGTTAGAAATACAGTGGGAATACAACAAAGTGTTTAGGCATAGTTTTCTGAAATATAATTTCTGTGTTTTATTTCTGACATAGCTCAACATAGGCAAAGTCATGCCATTGCTCACCATAAAATGTTGAAAATCTTAAGGGACACTGATTATTTGGTTTTAATTAACAAACTAAATTAGATGTGTCTATCTAAAATCTGTCACAAATATAGTTTTCTTTTCCCCCATGCAACCCATTTTCCAGAAGTCTTCAGAAAGTCTGCCAAGACTTCAATACTAAGAAAGCTGTCTAAAAATAATCTTCAAACTCAACATAAGTTACCAAAATAAAATCTCCAAATAAAACAATGGCAGAGACAGACCTGATAATGAATGTGAAATATGCTAAGAACATTCTGTTACTGTAACAAACTTGGCTTTTTTTTGTCATTAATGGTGAAATGAAATCTTTGAAACACACAAGGACGAAGCAAAGGACAAGAGAGGAGAAATAGTTTGGCAAGGGTCCCATGTGAAACGTATCCCTTTGAAAACAGGCTCTGTCTTTTAGTATCATCACCATGTCCCTGTCCAGAAATTCATTTTCAAGTGTTATTTCCAAAAGCAACCCCAGATTCAAAGTGTAAGTTGGCTGGCATGTTCAAAATTTGTTCTGAGATGGACAAAACCACAAATGAGATGTTTTCAGGAGGAATAATAGTATGTTCCAATCCTTAATGAGTTTAATTTATGTTTAGAGGTTGGCCTTCATCTGAGTCTTTCCTACCCCATTTCTATTAGAAATAGGATAATGGAGCCATTTCTAGGTATTATCATGGTACCACAGTATGTTAGCAAAGAAATACACATTTTCAAGAAAAAGCGGAGGGTGGGAGATTAGCTTGAACCCAGACTGTCAGAAATGGTGAGTGATCTGGGTGTCACTAAATCTAATCAGGCCACTGTGCCCCAGAAAGGCATTCATTTACTGTCAAGCCAGGGCACAGCCTATCAGAACAGTGCTGGGAAGAGGAAGACCATTCACCTGTTGAATAGAATGATTGATTGGCTTGGTTAGCTTGGTATTTTCATCAGCTCTTGAGTACCCAGAGAACCCACAGTTCAGGCTAACGTGGTGGTGGTTTGGGGGCGAGGCAGTAAGAGTTTGAGAGGGGCAGAAGAGACACGAAAAGTACCACTAACATTGAATGTGCACACTAAGCCAAGAGGGACAGTTATCAAAAAAGGCAAATTATTATCCAAAAATTTTCACTCTACTTGAAAGACAAAACCAGCTCCAGAACATATAGGAACCAGGGAACCAAAGACAAGACTGGCAATTCATAGGAGGAAAATATATAAAATCCATAGCCAAGCAAATAATGCGATTGTTCACACACAAGGTTTTATTTCTTTTTACACATTGCTTAAAGAAGTTAGCATTACTTTATTTTCTTTTTAAGAGTTTGAAAATGAGCTCAGTCTCAAGTCTCATAAAGGAGCTATGCTCTCCAAAAATACAGATATCATTTGCAAAAAAAAACCTCTCTGGTTAAATGCATCCTATCTTTCAGATATTGGAAGCATTGAAAGGATCTGAATACACTTTATTAGATGAACTACTACTAAGCACCATGTTAATAAAAGCTGTAGGATTGTGCAGTTTGACAATGAAAGCAAGAGTATAATATTGACACCATCTGCTATTGAGCACGGTGTGTATTTTTTCAGTTAGAAACGTGATAGAACGCATTCAAAAATAATCAAATGGTAATCTCTGCTGGTTTTGTGACTAGTAGGTGAATAATATTTTCCATTAAAAATTAGAGAATAATCAATAATGCGCTGAGTACTCATTAAGATTATATGCACATACTGTTAAGAATTAGAAGGCATTATTTTGGGGAGTAAAGCCAATGAATGACATTGACCAATAAAATATTCTTCATGTCACATAGAATTAGTAGAGTTGATGTCCTCAGTTATACTTAGATTCAACAAAACATCCTTTGCCCCAGATTCTTGATTCACCATTGATTCTGGAGGAACTGACAGTTCATTTGTTAATTTTCTGGCCTCATTTTTTCTCATGGCCAATGGCACACGTTCCAATATAGCAAAAAAGCATGCACATCCTAAGAAGCTTCTCTCCCACTTCCCATCCCCAAACCTACATTTCCTCCCAATTATTCCTTTAGGGAGGAAAGTCATCACCATGACAACCAAGGGATGGGGGTTCCAATGGCATTTGGGGTCAGGCTCTAGGAAAGTTAATAACACTCTGTGTTTAATAGCATCAGGAAAACTCAGACAATGGATACAACTCAATTATAAGGAACTACTTAAATGTGTGGAAATAACTGTCCACATCAAACTTAACCAGAAAAGAACCTCGGCGGGGGGGGGGAAGATCTGCGAGTGTAATTTATGCAGAGCTAATTCATTAATCCTGCAATGTAGACAGTTCAGTCAGAGGCAGTGGGAATCAAATCAAAAGATCATATATAATATGGACAAGAGAATGAAGAACTTTCCCTTGCCTTTTTAACTTTAACTGAATGTAGAATGGAGAGGGATAGTCACTTTTCCAAAAAAAAAGGGGAGGGCTACCAAGCTCTCTTTTCTAGCCAAAAAAAGAAAATACTTCTTTTTTGCACCTTTACGTTTTATTTAGATTCCATTTCCCGTAAGGCATAGGATGAAAGACTACCATGGAGCTGTGTGGACTTTTCCTGTGTCTTTAATGCATTTGCTTCCAGAAAGAGAAATGCTGGGGACACAGGGTAGCAGTCCCAGCTCAGGTGTAGTAGACATCTTTTGTGTGGCTCAGAGCTAGAGAACTCACATTCAGTGTACACTGAACAATACTTTCCTACTACGGGCTTTGTTTAGGAGACAAAAATTACTGTGTCTTTTTTAAAAATCAGGGGCACCAAAAAGTCCGTGTGCTATAAGGTTCCTCATTTCTTTGTCTTTACCTGACTGACTACCTAACAACAGGGCTTTTAAAATAGTGTGGAGAATCCTTTGTTCTCCCAGGTTCCATTTAAGGGAAAGTAGGTCGAGGGCTTCCCCAGGGAGGGAAAAAAGCCCAGAAACCAAACACAGGGGAGTAACACTGTGGTTCCCACCCTCTCAAAGAAGTTAATTAATTCTGCTTGAGGATGGGGAGGGGGTGCAGGTAGCCCATTTTTAGAGACCATAAGCTCATTCTCAAGTGTAGCTGGCATCATCCTCCAGGGCTGGGGCTGGGGCTGGGGCTGGGGTGGGTGCAGGGCAGGGGTGGGGATGGGAGAACCTCTCTCCAGCTATGGACCACAGAGCCAGCCCCGCATGCATTTGCACGCCCCAAAACGGGCATCCCAGCCCAAGTGCGAAGTTCGGCGTGGAGACCTGAAAAGCATAAAAAGAGCCGTTCAAAGTGGCAAGTTACAGTACCTTCAGGAGTCTGACAGATGGGAGAAAGGCTGCGTGGCACAGCTTCCGGATGGTCCAGTTTAGGGGTCGAGAAGCATCAGTCTGATTCATGACCCCTTATTCCACCGGGAAATCAAGAAACTGCAAACCTGAGCACTACCTAGAAAACAGACGGTCCCCCACAGCCCTGGCGTCCCATGGTCATCTCCACACCTGCGAATTCCATTAAGGCAGAGGCTTCCTGGAACTTGGGAGACTCGTCAAGTGGCGTTGCCCAAGCCCCCAACCTTCCTTCTTAAGAAAGCCACCTCCCCTCTCCCGCAGCCGCAGCCGCGGAGCTCATGCATACCAAATGCGGCGGAAAGGAGGCACCCTGCCCGCCTGCCTGCCGCTCCGGGGAGGGGACGCAGGGTTTGGAGGCTGGGGACACCCTGCACAGCACAGCCTGCGGTCGGAGCAGAGCGGCAGCTCTGGAATGCGCGCTCCCTCTCCCGCTCTCCTCCAGTCACGCAGGTCAGGCAATGGGGGGGACCCGGGCCATTGGCTTTGCTGGCTTGGTTGGGGGGTGGGGGGAGCCAGGAAGAGAGCAAAAGGGAGCAGAAACAAAGCCAGGATGGGAACTTGCACTTTCTTGCATAAAGCATCTCTGAGGCGCTGGAAACTGGCCCACGGGGGAGTGGGGTGGGGGTGGGGGTGGAGGGGGGTAGGAGGCAGAGGGATCCACTGAACAATGCCACAAACCCTTCCCTTTTGATTTATTTGACATAATAAATTGAGAGCTATGATAAAATGGGTCTATAGTCAAAGAGATCCGTGTCGTGTTCTGGGATTTTCATTAACTGTGATTGACAGCTATCAACCTGATACATACATTATATAGATGATAGGTAGGCAGAAGGCAATAAATCAAAGCCATTCTCCCGTCTCTCTCTCGGTCTCTGTCTCTGTCTCTCTCTGTCCCCGACACACACTGGAAGCTGTGAGTTATCTTTTCATAGAAAGCTGTGCAAATGAATGCCTAGTGGCTTATCTTTTAGAAATGGCAGTTTCTAAATTGGGAGTTATCCCCTCCCGAAAGGGGGCTTATTATCCTGTCTCTGCAACACAGGTTTAACCCATAAGATGCTACGGGAATGCGCTCTGTAAAAGAAGGGGTTTCCTCTGGAGGGGATCCCCACTCCCATCTTTCTAGACGGCTTTAAGAAAGAGTGGGTGCCCTGGTGTGTACAGTGTTTAGGACTCCCATGGTGAGAGA
Organism: Hydrochoerus hydrochaeris; assembly: GCA_004027455.1. Taxonomy (NCBI): domain Eukaryota; kingdom Metazoa; phylum Chordata; class Mammalia; order Rodentia; family Hydrochaeridae; genus Hydrochoerus; species Hydrochoerus hydrochaeris. Next base: position 135,878 of record PVLA01000192.1, on the reverse strand, counting down.
GAATCAAGGAGAAACTTTCAATGCGAAGATAGAAATTATATCATTTCACTTAGGGAAGAGACTTAGGGGCAGCTTGGGAGCCTGGGAGTTCATGTCACATCCCCCACCGGGAGTCCCCACCCTCCCCAAGCATTAGATTTTAGTGGAAACAGTTAACCAAAGGACTTTACCTGGGAGAATTCTTATGTCCTAGGGCATCTTACTTATTTTTTTCACTTTATATCACTCCCTATGACTAAAAGGATTTTCCACTGCTAATTAACGGCAAGAGACGGGTAAATTCCAGCTCTGTGACTACTATGCACTCTGAGTCAGAATCAAGAGGGGTTGGAACAGATGTGATACACTGCGGTAATTCAGAATGGGGGACAACAAAGATTCTTCCCATGGCATAATAAATACCTAATAAAATGCTTTACAACATGATTTCCCTACAATGCTCCCAAGTCACAGATTGAAGAATCTTGAAGAGAAGCCAGTCCACTGGTTGAACAGACCAGTGACTTGCACATAAAATTCATGTGTCTAATTACCTTCTAGTAAGTAAGAATCTCTTTAATAGAACTCACACGTGTTTCATTTTCTGTCATCATTCTATTTCCACAAAGGGCTGAAGACAATAACAGCTAACCTGTGTGTGTCAGGCATGGTGCTGGACACTTTAAATGTATTACGTAAGTTCCTATCAAGGACAATGCTGCGAAGCAGATGCGACAGTCATATCCCTATTGCACCGAGTAAGCAGTGAGATAATTTCTGGAGAAATTAGTAAGATGTCTAATGGAAGTAGTTACACCAGAGTCTAGCTTGAAACTGATGTACTAGGCTACGTAGACAAGTTTTCTCCCTCTTCCTGTACCTTTCATAATTCAGGGACAACAGCAATAAGACCCTTGTCTCTGTTTCTGGTAATTTGATATTATATAAGAGGCAGCTAAATGATGGAGAAAGACATCCTCAATATTTCTTGCATATCTTTTGAAGTCAGGTTCATGATTCGAATTCTGATTCTGACCATGGTCCGGAGCAATTTGCTCACTTTGCCTGTGCTTTGTAGTCCTTACTTATAAAGTGGAGATGAACAGAAAACCACACACCCAGAGTCACTGTGAGGACCGCATGAGCCAAGATCAAGGAAACACTTAGAACAGTGCCTGGCATAGGCGAGACCTCTCTACCACAGCTCACCTTCCAGATAGCGTCTCTTGTTCTGGGGACAGGGAAGCGCTGCCTTTTCCATTAGGCGTGCACAAGGGTGTAGACTTCTGGCACAGGCTGTGAAGGCAGCAAGACAAATCGAACCTGACTGCTTCCTATAAGGTGTCATGCATTTAACAAATAGGGTAAAGAGGAAGAATGCAAGGCCGCTAGGGGTTTCCTTGGGTTTTATTGCCAAGTGGTATTCATCCGGTCGCAAGCGCTGTGTTTAGGGAAGCTACAAAGCTCCAGCCTTCCTGAGCTATTAACTGTTCTTAAGTGGCTTCTCTGCTGTGGGAAAAGTCTGCTCCACAAAAGGATTGAAAAACTTTGGTTGCCTACTTCTGCCCTTCGCTTCTCCAAAATGTCAAGAGTCCCACAAAAATGACCACATCATTTTGAAACCACACAGCCTTTGATCTTCCCAGTCCCTTTAATTTTTATGGAATAGGGGTAGGTAGGGAATTCATGAACAAGAACCAAACTGCATGGCAAATACTTCCCAGAATCAATAACTGGGATCACATCTTATTAAAGAGTTTCTGCATGTCCAAAGAAATCTCCAGCATAGTGAAAAGAAAACCTACAAACTGGGAAAAAATCTTAGTGAACTGTCCCTCAGAAAAAGGACTTCTGTCTAGAACTTATAAAGAATTTTAAAAAATCAGACCCCTGAAATTCAAAGACCCAATCCAAAAATGGGCATCCGAGATGAACACACAGTTCTCAGATGAAGAAATACAAATGGCAAATAAATACATGAAAAAATGTTCATCATCATTGGTCATTAGAGAAATGCAAATTAAAACCAGACTGAGATACCATCTCACTCCAGAAAGAATGGCCAGGATCAACAAAACTACGAACAACAAATGCTGGAGAGGCTGTGGGGAGAAAGGAACTCTTCTGCACTGTTGGTGGGAGTGTAGACTAGTGCAACCAGTGTGGAGGTCAGTCTGGAGATTTCTCAAAAAGCTGGGGTTGGAGGTCCCATTTGACCAGCTATTCCACTTTTATTCATATTCCCAGAAGATCTGAAAACATCTTACTACAGGGATATATGTGCACCTATGTTTATAGCAGCACAGTTTGTAATAGCCAGATCTTGGAAACAACCCAAGTGCCCATCAACTGAGGAATGGATAAACAATGGAGTACTACTCAGCTACAAAGAATGATCACATTGAGAGATTTATAAATGAATGGATGCATCTTGAATCTATACTCATAAGTGAAATAAATCAAACTCACATGTATAAATACCGTATAGTCTCCCTAGTGTAAGAAATAGTAAGAGTACAGAAGATTTTACAGAAATCATGGTTCACCATTATATTGCTTTGAAGTCTTATGTTTTCATTCATTGGTTGGGATGGTTTTGTTTGATCTTAATATATGTGATGATATGAATAGTTACTCTGAAGACAAGACAGTATGGCAGCCAGTGTTGATTTAATATCATCTTGCTCTGAAGTCCTACCATGTTCTTGTTTTTCTATTACCATTGATTCTATCATGTTGTGTCTTATTGGATTTTAATATGTATGATAGTAAAAACAAAATTTTTATGGAAAATGAGATAATATAGCAGCCATTGTTCATCCTCGGTTATTTGGTTCAGAATGCCTTGGAATACTTCCGTTCTCTTGAGTTGTTTATTCTACTTTGTTATGTTGGACATTATTGTGTGTAAAGCTAAGCTCAGCTATTTCAAAGAAAGAGACATTATGATAGCTACTGTTAATATCCAATTGTCTTGTTGTGAAGTGTTGTGTTGCTTACATTGTTCTGTTCTGTTCTGCTTAGATCTGTCCTCTTTTGTTTTATTCTCTTTAAAATAAAAAAAAAGAAAAAATTTTTATGGAATAACTTTGGTCAGAGAACATGGTTGGAAAGCATGAGGAAGTGGCAGGGTCTTCAGCCCTCTCTAAAGGCAATTAGAGAAGAGAAGCACAAACCCTCCAGGGAACTGACTTGGAGATGACACTGCAAGAGAAGCAAAGATCAAAGAAGGATGACAGAGCCTGAGAGGAAGCTCTGCTTCCATCATGGGCATAGCTTTTGCCAGGACTGTTTGCTATCAAATATCTAAGGCAGGGCTTTCGAGACCTCTTCTGGCTTTCAGGAAAGGTTTGTCTTCACATGAAATGATTCCGTCCCTGGATCTGGATGGAGTCCAATGAGGAAAACAAAGCAGGGAATGCCAATCCCACCCCCCAGAGGTTAGCATCCCACAGATACAATACACTAGTTCAATAATTTTTGGAATGTGGATGGTCACAAATACGCTGAAAAAATTCTAGCCAACTTAAAATTCCAGCATGATCCTGTTATTTTTCCATGTCCTAGAAGTAGTCAATAGGGGTGTCAAATTTCTGTACTATAATGCTCACCTTTCAGCCAACTCTAATTGCCTTTCATGGGACAGAAGCTCTCTTCCTACCCATCACCTTCCCTCATTTCCTATGCAAGCGATGCTACATTAAAGAATACTGTTAAGATCCGAGCTCCACCTCAGCGCTGACAGAGAACACAGCTGTTAGACATGGTACATTTCTTGCTTTTGAAGACCGTGCTTCCTCTTTTTGAATTCTTTCCTCTCACCAGTCCTGGGGATTGAACCCAGGACTTTTGCATGGAGCTGCAAACCTAGTGCTCCATCTTTTTATAAAAAAGTGTTTGAGACAGGTTCTGGCTAGGTCTCAAAGCTGCCCAGGCTGAGCTTGAATTCACGATTCCATCTCGGCCTCCCAGACTGCTGGGATGCCGGGCTTTTGCCACCACACTTTGTTCAGGCTCTCTCTCATTAAGGTGCAGTTTGTTATTATAACACTGTAATTCTTATTTATATGATTAAAATATAACTAAACATGTATTTTCAGACTCATAGAATGCGGTGTAGAGTACAATATTTAAGAAAATTGTAGCACCATTTCTGGGATGGCTTCGTAATACTTCATTTGCCTCATTTTTTAATTCACTATTATGTTATAATGTTATTTTAACTATCATACTGTTTTAATCATCTTAGGTCCCTTGAATGATTTGTTATAATGGTCTGTTAGATATCATTTAGGAGAAATTTACTTATAATTATTGACCATATACATAGACACACACACACACACACACATAATATCCAAAGGCCAGGAGCTAAAATACAGCTTCATTCAGCTTTGAAATCCTATCACTTCTCTCCACGAAGGGGATGGTTTTTTGATATGATTCTAAAATTTTAATGAGTCCATGGAGGCCTGTTAAAGATATAAGAATTTTAGATGCTTGTTTCTAACCTCTTAATATTCAGTCTCCTAGTATTTGTTTCATTGTTCTTTAATGTAAGGCCACTCTCTCTATATTAAGCTTAAATACCTGCAACCCCCCCCACACGTGTACCAACACACATCCCCACAAATGGAATTTAAGTATCTTAGATAAATCTTCATTATGAGCATTTATAAATTTGACCAACTTGTTGAAGAATTCATTATTTAATGCCTTTGGAAAAGGAGATTTAAGCAGTGAATCTCCAATTACTGCTGGAATAAACTGTATGAATTGGAAGGAATCTCAGTATTTCTCTGTTTATACCAGTTTAAGATGGTTGTTGAAGTAAGACACAAATTTAAACTCAAACCTTACTTGTGTACTTTTGCAAACACCCTCCGACTCCCACCAGTGAGAATTGCCTCAGCTACACACCCTCCCCTGTGCAGCTGGGTTTTTCCTGCTAACATCCAGAGCTGAATTGGACCATAAGGTCTGCTCACCTGGGAAACAGAGACCCACTGTGATCTGGAAACTCTTCAAAGCAGCAACTCTGCTTGCGAGAGGATTTTAATGAGAAAGCTAATGAAAAGTGTGCTTGCTGTCTACTTTTGTCACTCTTCCAGAAAAGATACTGCTGATGCTTATTCTGTCACCATGTTTTTTAACAAACATGAGTCTTTCATTTTTCTCATTGTTAATGGTAGTGGCAGGGATTGCATGATTTCACTTTTTGAGAGATAGTCATACAGTTTTTATTTTTCTTCCAAAGAGGTGTGAAATCAAGGCCAACTGCATGGGTTTTGAAATCAAGGAGACCTGGCTTTGAATTGGGCAATTAATCTAACTTTTGTGAGCCTTCCTCTTTAAAAGAGTGGTTGATTCTGATAACGGTCAAATGCTGATCAACGACTGTTTGAGCCCTTGCACTGTGCTATGCAGCGTGGAAAGCCTTCCTTACGCTTCCATAGGAAAAACATCTCAGAAGTTTGTTGCACCACTATCCCAATATTATAGACAAGGAAATGAGTCTTGGAGAGATTATGAAAATACAGAAGGTTTCACGGCTGGTAAATGGCCTTGAATCTGGTTCTCTCTCGTTCTAAAATCTGTTCTCGTACCACTACAATATGCTGCTTCCACTTAAACAAATGCTTACACAAGGCTTTGATGGATTTACAAAAGGAAGTCAGTCATTAATCTGACAAACCTGAAAAAAGGAAAAGCAACTCAGTGAACCCAGTCTTAACACCAGAATCCTGTGAAGCACAGGACCAGGGCTGCTGCCAATGGCCCTGGCTTTCTCTCGACTCCACTGCTGAGTTCTGCATCTCTTCATTCACCTTCTAGCTCTGTCTAGTTGACCTTGCTGGTGAGACGAGGGTGGTCTATGTTCATCTATTACTTCCATTAAACCACACCCGTCCAGGTCTATGGCATTTATTAATGGAAAATGAATATTTCTAAAGGATTCATATGGTAGGGCAAGTTCTAACAATACACAATATATGCTACGCACATAAGCAAATATGTATCTAGATAGAAAGTATTTTCTAGATGCAGAAGCTATAGCCAACAAAGATGCAGCGTTCACAAAGGAAGTCTCAGAGCCATGGTTTGAATTCCAGTATAAATTCTACATATTACAAGAAGTTTTATGTCTCAATAAAAAAAGAAAAACTATTTTAAGTCAACTAACTGAATGTCAGTCTTTCTATTGTAGCATCCATTCTTAATACAGCAACGGGAGTTTTCAATGACACAAAAGATGTGTTCAACCAGAAAACTTGTTCAACCAGTAAACGAAAAACAAAGGTTTTTGTTTAATCATATAGATAAAATTATGATGCTTATCCAGGTTTCTTTGACATTTGTTTGAAATGTACAAAGAATTTGGGGAGGAAACAAAACATTTTCAAAATGCTACTATCAACTTAAAGCTACGAAGTTTAGAAAATGAAGATACTAAAGAATAGATTGATCATACCTTTTAAACTGGCTAATAAATCAGATTCTGATAGGCATTATTCTAAATCTAACCAAAGCCACCCATAGATCGTATGTCCATTGGTACCGGAGTACGCTGGGTTGACTACATGGGAATATCACACACACACACACACACACACACACATACACACACACCCTATACCTGAAAGTGTTTCCGTGTAAGAAAATAGAGAGATAATACTGGAAGAAGTGTAATGTTCCATAGCATCCAACATTATCCTAAGGTTAAAAAAAGTTACTGTTTCAGTAAATAACAAACAACTATACTGTACTTGAAAATTTTCAGTATGAATGTAGATCTGTTTTGGAAAGACTGCAGACAGATGGACAGTTTGCTTTGGCCAGGAGAACAGCAGAATTAGCTGAGTCACCTGTGGACAGCTCGGTGATTGAAGAGATCACCCAGAAAATGCAGGCACTGAAGCACATCACACTGTGGTCCCTGAAATAAGTCACAGTTGACTTCTGGAAAAAATGCCAGGAGAATTCCAGCAAGAATTCCATTTCAAACAAAACGGGTTCTTCCTTTTCCTTCTCGCAGGCTCAGGTGCCCTGGGAGTGCTCAGCCAGAAGAGGCAGCGCGGAGCAGCACCATCTGCTGCTCACCCTGTCGGGCACTGCTTGCCCACAAGGACCTGGTGTCCCTGGATGAGATGGAGGAGCTGGAGAAGCGAATTGGGGTCTGCCACACCCTTCGGGAGAAGGGCAGCAGGAGGGAGCAGAGCCCAGATTTTCTCCACGGATCTCAACTAGTGATGAACTTTCCTTTGATAGCTTAGCCTGCGAGTTTTCCTTCTCCAATCAGGCTGCTCTGAGCACAGCTAAATACTTGGTACTCCACGGTCTTGCACCCATAGAGACAACTGTCCCCTCATCATTTGAGCTTCCTTACCTCCTAAATATCTTTTAGTTCACACTTTATTTGTAAATTGAGTTTCTTACATAAGAGAAACCATGCAATATCTAAACTTGTGTGGCTGATCTATTTATTTAATATTTTTGCCTTGGGGTGCATTCAGTTTCCTAAAATAATACTCAAGCTTATTTTTCTGGCAGACTGGTACTGCATTGTGTATAAAAACCACATTTTGTTTACCTGTTTATTTGCTGATGAACATACAAGCTGCTTCCAAGATTCAGCTGTTATGAATTGTGCTGCTATAAACAGGAGTGTGTATGTATCACTGTAATATGTCTTTAACAGTTTAGAGAAGATGCCTAGAAGGGGAATAGCTGGGTCAAGTGGAATTTCTACTTTTAGTATTTTGAGGAATCACCAGACTGATTTCCATAGTAGTACCAGTTTACATCACCACCAAAAGGGTAGAAGAGCCCTTTTCCCCTACCATCTCACCAGCAATTTCTATTATTTGACTTTTTGATAACAGCCCTTCTTTCTGGAGAGAAATAGAATCTCAGGGTTGTTTTAATTTGCATTTTTCTAGTGGCCAGCACTGTGGAACATTTCTTCCTGTATTTACTAGCGATTTGTATTTGTTCTGCAAAGTGTATAGTCAGTTCTTTTGTTCATTTTTTTTAATTGGGTCTTTTATGGGGGTCTCTAGTGTTTTTGAGTTCTTTATATATTTTAGATATTAGTCCTCTGTCTGAGGAATGGCAAAGTTTTTTCTCATTCCATAGTTTATTTTTTTTTTTATCGGTGTCAGGGATCGAACTCACGACCCTGTGCTTACAAGGCAGGCACTTATGCCTCTGAGCTAAATCCCCAGCCCCTCCATAGGTTTTCTTTGTTTCTTTTGTGATGGAGAAGCTTTTTAACTTGATATGATCCCATTTGCTGATTCTCAGTACTATTTCCCTGTGCAACTGGTGTTCGGTTCAGAAAGTCCTTGCTCTGACTATGGCTTTACCAGTTTTTCCTATTTTATCTTTCAGCAGATTAGGTGTTTGTCTTTTAACATTTAGTTTTGGACATATTTTGAGTTTAGTACACATTGAATCATAGTTCTAGAGTCAATTTTTGTTTTTTTGCACGCGGATAGCCGGTTTTCCGCACACTATTTATTGGAGAGTTTCTCTTTTACTCAGTGTAAGTTTTTGGCCTCTTTGTCAAAGGTGAGATATTTTAACGTGCTTGGCATTGTTTCCGCATCCTCTATTCTGTGCCACTGACCCTCATGTTTGTGCCCATTTCATGCTGTTTTTGTTATTTTAGCTTTGTAAAAGGCTTAAATCTGGGTGTGATGCCTCCTCCTTTGCTCTTATTTACCCAGGATTGCTTTTACTATTCTAGGTGCCCTCAGGGTTTTTTTAGGGCTGTTTCTCAGGACTGTTTTCTCTACTTCTGTGAGGGATACCATCGGCATTTTGATTGGGATTGCATTATATCTGGGTGTTAAGTTCAGAAATGTAACCTCTTTGACTATACTGGTTTTGTCTACCCAGGAACAGGGGTCATCTTTCGATTTTTTGATGTGCTCTTCAATTACCTTTGTCAGAGTCCTGTAGCTTTTGTTGCAAAGGCCTTTTACTTACCTAGATTAATTCCTAAATATTTAATTTTTCTTGCTATTATTGTGAATGGTATTCTTTCTACTTTATCAGTGGGTTCATTGGAATATCATTGATTTTATGTGTTGATTTTGTATCCTGCTACATTATGGAATTTGGTTATTAATTCTAAGATTCTTTCAGTGGACTTCTTTGAGTCTTCTCTGTAAAGGATCATGATATCTGGAAATAATTATAATTTGAATTTTTCCTTTGCTATCTATATCCTTTTTCTTTTCCTTTTTTTTTTTTGCCTGATTGCCCTTGCTAATATTTCAAGTACTATGTTGAACAAAAGATAACTTCTTATTATTCTTACCAAGAACTCATAATCTAAATAACTGCTTACTTATTACCCAAAGGACAAAGTTCTCAGACTTTAACTTGCAAAACAAGTGCTAAATATAAAGGGATTTGATGAAGGAAAGTAAAAATAACAAAGGATAAAGAATCGTAAAAAATAAAAATTTGAATCTGAACATGACTCATGCTGAAATGTTGTGATTTATCACTGATGACAATCTTGACATTCTCAAACATCTCCCATGATGACAATTCATTAAGGACTGAGCATTATGGTATGAGTTTATGAAGAAGATTCTCTGTGTTGCACATTGGCAAATCTCATTTTGAAGGACAGAGGAAGAATGGCCTTCACAGCAGCAATACTAATCAGATTCACACCAATAGTAAAAAGAGAAGCTGATGTTGATACCTCACAAAGAAGCCTAAGGAATCATTTTGCTTGACTACCATAATGATACTGAGGTATGAGTGAGAAAATTGTTACTATTGTCCTCACTTTATGTATAATCAAATAAAGAAAAAGAGAATATAAGTAATTTATTCCAAATCCCAGCTTTAGTATCATTTCCTTCTATTTTGCTCTATTGTCTTCCCCAAGATTAATTCTTAGGACGAGCTACCTACTAGGTCTCCTCTCAAAATATACTCATTAAAAGATCTTGTTATTTTCTCTACTACCTGTAAAAGTCAGTCATATATATGTGGATATCCCTTAATCTCTCTCATTATATTTTAAATATTAAAATTTCCTCACTGATAGTTGATCAGATTCTAATCCCACATTCTTTTTTTATTATAGATGCATCAAAATATTGGAATACAATTTCCTAAAGAGCAATTCTGAATACAAGGACTTTCAGTTCCATGATACAATCCACAGTGTATTCTAAGTGAAGCCAATTACTTCATATTATCAAATATTACTAAGAGTTGTTTCTTTTGCACAATTAATACTCTCCCAATTAGAGAATTCACATGTCTCAGAGCCACCTTCATCTTAGTCTCAATAGACTCCATCCTTTATGATTCAGGGTGACAGTGATTTCTGCCACACAATTCATCGGCAAAAGTAATGAGTAAATTGAATGCTATCTTATTGGCCTGTTACTGAATAAATGCAACACAGTTGTCTGAGTTTGCCAGGATCTAAGCCACTGGAGACTGTGGAGATCAGAACTAGTGCCTTGAACTAAGTTCTGCGGACCACTAGTCGGAAAACAGAGAACTTATGTTTCTAGAGCTATCAACCTGGTACCAAACCAGCTGGTGACAAATCCAACTTGAAAACTCAATAAATTTGACCATCGGGAAGATGGGCAAGAGGCTAACAGACAAAGAAGAAAATCAACAAGAAAAATTCTTTTCATAAACACAACCTTACAAGAATAGAACTACATGATTTCCCAAACCTTGGATTATCAATTGTGGTAATTTTTTGGCATAGTTGAATTATACCAGGGACCCTCACTATTCATTTTGAGCTACAATGTCATTTTCTGTTGGTCTTTTGCCTATAAAGTGGATCGCAAATTTTTAGTTTCCCTTCCTGTCCATATTCCTGTTTATTTTGATTTCTCTTTATACAAATGCTACCATCTATCACGTCTCATTATTTTGGGGAGACAGAGAGGAGAAGAAGAAGCAGAAGTCATAAGGCATAATTACATAGAATACAACAGTATGGAGGCCAGAGCAATTAAATTCTCCACCTTATACCAGTGAGTAGCAGTTTGGACTCTGTCAGGGGCCTTGACTTCTTTGGGTCTTGGGATAATGGCATAAATAAAAGTGATGTTAATGCTATGCTAAGTCCTTAACATTTTAAGACATTTAGATTTCAAGAGAAATCCACTGAATGGTAGATTTTTAAGTCTATTATTACTGCACCATAAATAAAGCATTTTCACCACTGTCTACTTTGGACATAAAATGAATATTGCCTAGTACTTAGTGCAGGATCCAACCAGTATGCCAGCCTAAGAGGCTAAACTCACCCGAGTATTGTGGAATCACAGATATAAGAGGAAAGTTTTATACTGCTATGGGAGTTTAAGCTACAAAACATCTGGACCAAGTATACCTGAACATATGTTTATCTTCAGGCAAAGGAAAACACCAGCTAATAAGGATCTTTTATATTTTCTTATTATAGTGAAACAAAGTCAGATTTCCACTGTTACTACTGTGTAACACATATATTATTTATTTGTTGAAGAATTACATAAATGTGCTTCCTTAGGTGTAGAATGATCTGATACCACCCTTGCAGCTTGACTACAAACTTCCGATTTTAGTAAATTTATGAAGACACCATTTAAACGTGGTGAATTTTCTTGACTAGACCATATAAATTTGTTAATCTGACCAACTCCTTTTGCATGTTTGCTGTATGCCTGGCACTGTGTCAGCTGCTGAGGACACGGAAGAGATTAATGTATACTGCACACAAGGATAGAACACACAGATTAACTACCCAAGGAGACAGGAAGTTCACACAGCATGGTAAGAACTAGAGAGCAAATGACATTGGACAAGAGAAGCAGCCCTCAGAAGCTGAAACAGAAGTTCTTTAGCTAGCAGCTCAGAAAAGGCCTAATCCTTTAACCTTTCCTGTGGAGGACAGACGGAGTGACATGTGGGAAACCATGGAAGAATGTCAGGGGCAGACTCTCCTCTATTGCCTGGAGTTACTCAGCTCTGACATCAAGCATGGGCACTCCACCTAGTAGAGCGAAAGCCCCATGAGTAAGGATTTTCATCCACCTGAGAAGGTGGGTAAGGTTAGGACACTACGTGCGTGATTAGGACCTTCTCTCAGGATTTTCACTTGTCAACACTACTTTAACCCACACTCTTTAATCTTCTGGTAAGAAGTTCCATCTTTTCCTGAAGACACTGCCAGTGGTGTGATGCTATGCCTGGGGAAATATGACCGCCCATGGTAGAACAGGGAGCAGATGGTTGCTTCTGGGCATGCTCCTTAACCCAGGTGCAGACAGTGTGACACGTAGAGATCAGGCAGTCACGGGGAGGGGAACATCAGCAAGAGATTTCTAACCTGTTTCTGAAAGCATAAAAATGTAACAATTTCAGCCACAAAGCTGGGAGAGAATAGAACAGGATTGGGAAAGGCAAAGAAGTAGAGGGTGATAGCACATTTTGATGATGAGAAGTGGTTATGCATGCTGGGGCTAGAGTGGGTGATGATCTTTGCTAAGCCATTTGAACAATTTCATTAAAGTGCATGGAGCGGATGTGGGTATTCTCACTGGTTTCATGTATAGCAGTTAAATGTGATCAGAACTGTGTCTGAAAATGAGTTTAATGCTCAGAGAGTAGCTCAAGGGTACAGTGTTTGCCTAGCAATAGTGGGACCCTAGTTTCCTAGGTTCGATCCTGAGAATTGAAAAAAAAAAGACTTTATCTTCTGTGTAGAAAAATGGACTGGTGTGGGCAATAAATATTATCAATTATGGAAAACAAATTTTAATTCTTAAGCTTTCAGTCATTGAAATCAAATTTTTTCTTAACCTATAGACTCAAAGGCAGACTTTTCTCATTGAGTTGTGGTCAACCATACCCCAGCTCTAAGTACGTGCTTAGTTACTTTTATGCAGTGGCTTTCCTAAAAGCTAATTTAAAAAGTATTGAAATTCACACAAAAAGGACAAAGAAGAAAAAGTTACTACTGCAGAGAAATAAAGACCCAAGTGATCCCATTTTTATGACCTCAAACTAAGGCAAAAATCTATTAATTTTGATGTAGCTTCTCTTGTGGAAAGAACGTCAAATAAAAATCTAAACACCTTATTCATTTCAAGTGTACAGATTAACTGAAGTACTTAAGTAAATACTTAAGACACACTTGTTGGAGCATAAAAATAAGATGCAGAAATAAGCTTTGAAAATACAGAGTTTTGAGAATCCATTACAGGGATTACAGACACAATATTTAGCAACTGTGTCAACATAAACTCCAGTAAACTAGTTGAGTAATTTCAATTATCTTAATCTGTTTCCTTTTTCTAAGATGGATCTCCTCTTTTCTTTAATTTTCCAAATGGAGAAGCACATGGCTCTGAACTTGAGTCCTTGTCAGTTCCTCATGTCACTAAAAGACTTCCAGGCAAAAGATTCAAAAGTTCTGCAAAATGTCTAAAAAGAAGCTTCAGGCTTAGATGACACATTTCATGTATTATTCTTAGACACTAACATTTTTGCCCTAAAAAGTTTAAGATATATATTGAAGGAACTTTTGCAATTAAAAACAGAAAAGAATACTTTGGAGAGAGTCAGTAAACCATGGAAAAATGAAAACGAAGCCTAGTAATAAACCCCCTTTCTTGGTCCTGAACACCTGGTCTGCATCAAAGGTCTCCTTGGCATTACTTTGCTCCACTTTCCCTCTCTGCTTTGGCTCATGTTTGGCCCTGGACTTGTCATGAGAAAACTGGAGGATTTTCAGTTTCCAGATGGAGGTGATTGTCTGTGCATACCACAGATATTTGAACACAGGACCCAGAGAACACTGCCATGTATAAAAATATTTCCAATTGGCTTTTGGGTTTTAGAGGAATTACTTGTCCTTGTATGGCATGATGATTCATCTTGACTGTCAACTTGATTTGTTTGAAGGACAACTAGGAGATTAGTGGAGCACTGTGCTGGCAGGTCACGGGAGCAGGACTAGGAGGGACTGCATTTGGTGGCTGACTCCTTCCTCTGTGGGTCTTCTCTAGGTCTCTGCTTCCCAGATGCTAAGTGTTGAATAGCTTTTCTCCTCCATGCCCTCCTGCCAATACACGCCTGCCTTGGAGAAAACCATCCATGGACTACAACCTCTGCAGCCATGTCCCCAAATAAACCCTATCTCCTTTCAGTTGTGGATGTCAGGGGTTATGTCCCAGCAATGGGAAGCTGACCAGCACAAACAGATTTAGTATTTACTGTGAGTTTCTAAAGAGAAATTAGTAGATTCTAAGCATTCCTTCCCTTTAATTTTTTTTCAATTTGACAGGTTCATTTAAAAATATACAGTGAGTCCAATCACTGACTGTGCATTTTAATCAGCTGAACATTTTGGTTCATAAATTATACTTAAATACAAGTGTCTTAAGAACTTGTATAGTAGTTCTGCATTATAATCTCATTTTTCTAATATTTCAACTCATAGGTAAAGCAGAAATTAAAGCATTCCTTCAGTATATTGATGACATGCATTTCAAACAATCATGTACATTTTTGCTTGCTCAAACACATAAATTGATTTTTTGAAGACAAATTTTTGTTTTTCTACTTACAGACATGAAAAATATGATTGCTCAAGGCTACTGACATTGTGAGTTTTGCTAGTATAGAATATATTCCACATAAAGTCATAGTAACTGCATTTAAAGAGCCTCTTAATTTGCAAGTATAACAAACTTCATTGTGGATTTAATTGCTTTTATCTTTCTCTTCTCTAAAGTTTCATTTTTATTATGTTTTGTTCACCTTGTTGGTATTCTTACTTGATTCCCTGAATATAAGCTGTTTTATCTTCCCAAATCACTGCCCTAACTATAATTCATGTTGCAACTGAAATCAGTAGCATCCTCAAAGATTAAATTGATGGGAAGAGCATATTCAGTGAATTTTCCCATTAGCTAGAGTTCACATAGAAATGGCTGAATAGCAAGGTACCATCTCAAGAGATTTTCTGCTATGAAAATTTTATAAGTTATGAAGCTATGAGGCAAAATTAGACCTTAACTCTTGAAGCTATCTTCAAAAATAATTAAAACAAAAATGTGTGCATCCATCTTAATTAATATTTTAAGAAAGCACTGTGTACATTTTATCCTAAAAACAGGAATAAACTGCTTCTCATATTTGGCAATTTACAAAAATATAAATTAAGAGGATGGTGATGCAAATGTTAAAAGGATTAGTGGCAATAGTAATGTATGGGTTTGTGAATAATTTATGAACAAATTCTAGGTGGTAGGAACTGGTCTACTTTCCCAGAGAAAATCTTACCTGCTATTAAAATCCTTGCAAGCACTCCAATCAAAAGTAGTCAATAGTAAAAGTAGCATGATTTACTAAATTTTTTTGTTACATCAAGCATGGTGATAAGCAGTAATAATGATGATAACAACAGTGATACAAAACAGACATGTGGATTGGTGGAACGGAACAGACAATGCAGAAATAACCCCAAATACACTCAACTATTTGGTCTTTGACAAAGGAGCAAAAACACACTGAAGGAAAGGTAGCCTCTTTAAGAAACGGTGCTGGGAAAACTGGCCTTCCACCAGCAAAAGATTCAATCTAGACCCATATCTCTCATGATGTATTAAACTAGATTTTACATAGATTAAAATCTAAATGGTGAAGCACATTTAATGTGTTGGAAGATAAAATAAACCAAACTTTTAAAGTCAGGGGCATAGGCAAGGACATTCTGAACAGACACTCAATTTTACAGGAAATAGTATGGAGAATCAGCACATGGGATCACAACCAATTAAAAGGCTTCTGCACAGAAACAGAAACAACCAACAGAGTCAAAAGAAAACCCGCAGAATGAGAAAAAGATTCGGCCAGCCCGTGCTTAGAGGACAAATATCTAGAATATATGAAGGACTCAAAAAGCACCCTCTCCAAAGTAAAAGACCCACTCAAAAAACAGGCAAATCAACTGAACTGACACCTCACAGAAGAAGTATGAATGACCAACAAACTGATGAAGAAATGTGCAACGTGGTGAGCCATTAGAGGAATGCAAACTAAAACAACACCGAGATTCTGTCTTACCAAAGAAAAACTTGCCACCATCAAGCAATCAAATAATGATAAATTCAGGTAGTGCTACAGGAAGAGGGTCCTTCTACATTGTTGGTGAGAATGTAAACTAGTAAAACCACTAGGGAAATCAGAGTGGAAATTCCTCAAAAACTACAAGTGGAAATTCCTCTTGACCCAGCTTTCCCTCTTCTCAGTAATACATTTCTGGAAGTATTAAAGATGTCATATTACCCATTTATGTATACCCATGTTTACAGCAGCAGAATTCATAATAGTTAAATTTTGGAAGAAGCCTGTTATGCTCATCATAGATGAATGGATAAATAAAATGTGGTGGACCAGGGATTTAGCTCAGTGGTATAAGTGCCTGCCTGGCAAGTGTGGGGTCCTGAGTTCAAAACTCAGTAGCACCAAATAAATAAAATAAAATAAAATGTGGTATTCACACCCAGTGGAGTACTACTCTGCCATAAGAAATAAAAATTAGCACCATTTGTAGGAAAATGGATTCACCTTCAGGTAAAAATGTTAAGTGAAGTAAATCAGATGCAGAAGTTTAATATCCCATGCTTTCTCTTATATGACAAACCCAAATTACAAATAAAGAGCAAAATAGAAGATAGATAATAGGAGGTAAGGAAATAGATTACCCTCAAACTGAAAGAGGACTAAGAGCTGGAGAGATGAGCAGGGAGGGAAAGGGAAGGGAAGGTTAGAAGAAAATTAAGATGTGTAACTCACATGAATCAACTACCCACAAGGAGTGTAAACACTATTTACTGTAAATATGCACTAATAAAAATTAAAAATTAAAAAACAGTGACATATACTTTTGGACCATCTAACCAACTGCCATTTCAGCTTCTTCCTTGCTTTCCCTGTTTCCAGGAAGACTAAAAAATAAAATGTTTATTTCTAAGCCCCCTTTATAGTTAGTTCTGATCCAGAGAGGAAAGAGATGATGTGGGGTTTAGGGAAATAGCTTCCCTTCTTGAAAAATAAAAACTTTCTTGGGCTATTTACAGCCCTTCCCATGCCATTTAACTTCCTCTCCACACGGTCCCTACCTGTGGGGTGCTGTCATCTGAGAATGTGACACCCTATGCAATAGAAGTTGTCTTGTTACCATGAAGGAGAGGCCAAGAGAGGGACAGGACACCACCCCAACCACTCGGCCTCCAGAATATAGAGCCAATCTACAATTACCAGAATCTAAGAATTTAATTACTAATTTTGGGTTTGGTTTAGTTTGATTTTGCTTTGCTAGGTTTGGTTTGGTTTCAGTTGATTTTGCTTTGCTTTGCTTCGTTTTGTTTTTGAGTCAGGGTCTCACTATGCATTTCATGCTGTCCTTCAACTCATTATATAGCCCAGGTTGGCCTTGAACTTGTAGTGATCCTCCTGCCTCAGCCTCCCAGGCACACACACCAGGATTACAGGTGTGTATCACCATGCCTGGCAAGTTTTTAATTATATTCAAGAATCAAATGCCTGTAGTAAACAATGAGTATAGTTTCTGTTATTTGTACCTAAATGATTCAAAACAATTGGCTCTCTGAAGTCAGTTATTGATTAAGAGACTAAAGAGAAAATAGTTCATCTTAAAGTCATGCAGATATGAAGACCATGTCTCCAGTATTTTACATTTCTACACAATATTGTCCTTCACTTCCAAAGGAAATTCATGGGGATTGAAAGTGGAGTCACTTCCTTTCCCTTCCTTTTTGATTTTCTAATCTTTCCTTCAGTAGGACATCCACACCTTTGCCTGATTTGGTTTTTTCCATCCTAGAATAATGTTTGAAACTATTTTAATGCAAGGTATCCATAAAGCCAACAAGCATATAACTTTTCTTAATGACCATTCTAAATTGACATTTTCTCAATCATTCCTTGGTTCACCATTCTTTTGTTTAAACATTCACTGAGGGTCTGCTCTGTGCCAGGCCCGAGTTAAGTTACAAGTGAAAGAAAATGAAGATTAGCACCTTACAACTGAATCTCATATATTCTCGTACAGAAAAATGCTGCATATAGCAGACTGTATGAATACATTACAGTGAAAAGCACAATAATATAAGCGTAGGTAAGCTATTGAGGACAACTGAGGGTTTTCAAAGGGGTTGTACTAGGGCTGGGCACTATTATAATCAATGTTAATTGGATTCTTATGCTTAAATGTAGTCCCTCACGTGTACATTAACATTGAAATATAAAGATGCCTAAACATCTCACAATTTTAACTTTGCTTACAAGAACCCAAGGCAAGCACAATGAACAGGGTGTGTTTAAATTTGACGTGTAAAAATAAGAATGTCTACCAAAAATCCAAGAAAGCTCAATATCAGTATGTTCTTGAGTGAAGAATTTAATTAGTTATATTAAGATATTAAAATTTAATTCATACCCTAATCAATTTACTCAGCTTCTGAGATCTTTATAAATAGCACCTAGCTGTGTGGAGTACAAATAACTTCTTACATCTTTTTTTTTTCTTTTACAGAGAATAAAACAAAAGAGGACAGAACAAAGCAGATCAGAACAGAACATTGTAAGCTACACAGCATTTCACAACAAGACAACCGGATATTAACAGTGGCTACCATAATGTGTTGTTCTTTTCACCATGCATTATATAATCAGTTCTCATAAACTGTTTATAAGTTCTACACATGCATGAGTCTTTAC
Organism: Hydrochoerus hydrochaeris; assembly: GCA_004027455.1. NCBI lineage: Eukaryota > Metazoa > Chordata > Mammalia > Rodentia > Hydrochaeridae > Hydrochoerus > Hydrochoerus hydrochaeris. Next base: position 117,107 of record PVLA01000192.1, on the reverse strand, counting down.
ATGTATTTCTCTCCTTTCTGTATTAGAGAGTTAGAAAAAAATTTAGCAAGACAAAGCAAACAAATCTCTAGAAAAACATGAAACAAAACAAGCCAGAATATTGAATAGAGCAATACCATTAATCAGAACAAAGCAAAACAGTAATAAAAGTATTTGCCTTCAAAGAGATGGTAGAAGGAAATCCCCTCTATTTGCAACATTGCATATGGTCAACTTCTCAAGAGATGTCCAGATCACTGGCTCCCACTTGCTAATGGGGGGGGAGGTATATGTTTGATTCTTAAGTGCTGGCAGGCTCACAGCCGCTCACCAGGGAGGGGAGTGGTTGCTTGGTTTCCCAGTGTCCTAGGTCCCAGCATGCTGCGGGTCTCAGGAGAGGCTGGTGGTTCCCGCCCTGGGCCGCTGGAAACTGCCACGCTCACAGCCGCTCACCAGAGAGGCATGTTTATCATTCTCAATTTCTTCCTCCTGTTCTGGCAAGAAGTGTCCTTGAGGAGCTTGTTTAAATCCAGCTAAGGATGGGTATAGTCCTGTAGAGGCCTGGATTACAGCTGGTCTAGAAGCCTTATCCTCAAGGCTGGAAGGGCAAGTGGGGGAAACCTCAGGTTCTCTGTATTCCACTTTGGCTCTAGGGGGTAGGTAGGCCAAGCACTCGTGCTGAGAAACCCCAACTGACTTTTTAAACATGGAAGGTTCGACCATCTTCCAGTGCTTAAGAATGCATTCCAAAGGAGTTAGGGGCTTTGGCATTGAGTTGCCCATGTCTGTGTTCCGTGATCTTGATGGAAGACCCCCAAATGACATAGGTGAATGAAACTCCTAACCTACTATGTCTGCGAGCTCATGTTCTCTAAAATTGAAGAATGAATTTTAGGAACAACAGAGGTGAAGAGTAGAATATATTTATTGAGAGAAATAAAGCTTCTGTCCGAAGAGAGACAGAACGGGGTCCCAGTGGGTTGCCCCCCTTCTTACATCTTATAGGTCCTTTGAACATTTAAGAAAAATTCCAAACATAGCAAAATTTATAGGTAATTGGGTTTTGATGGTCACAAACAACTCCTAGAGTTCAAAATGTTTGCAACAAGAAACAAATGTTCAGTGGTGGTTTTTTTGTTTTGTTTTTGTTTTTTGCTCATTTGGTTTTGGCGGTGCTGAAGACTGAACCCAGGGGTTCAACTGTCCCATGGAGTTACATCCCCAGGCCTTTCATGCTTTTATTTTGATACAGGATTTTGACAAGTTGACCTCAGACTTGTAATCCTTTTGCTTTTGTTCCCCAGTATCTGGGATTACAGGCATGCTCCATCAGGTTCACTAAATTTAGTTTTTAATTTGGGGATGTATATAAATTCATACCTTGAGCACTGACTCTGATTCTATTCTTTTATCTATGATGTCAAAGTAAAACTTTCTTAGCAAACTCTTGGTTTTGAGATACTATATTTACTAAGTTAAATGAGTTATTCAAGCACACATCTGGAATATTTGGAGCTACTGTGATTATAGTGCTTTGTCTGTGTCTGAAAAAAAAATATGACACTATTTGAAGCAGACCTCTGAGGCCCTGAAATATGAAATTAATAATATTACTTTTACTTACAGTACATCTATATTACATCTCATATGTTGAATACATTTTCCAAATTCCACTTTCACTCATGTCTATAGTTCTTAGTTGCTGTATGGCAAAAATCTCAATTATTTTGGCATGACCTTTTGATTTCCCATGAAATGAGGCTGCTTCTTCTGTGAGAACATGTTCAATATTTTGCTGCTTTACTTGATGTATTTTGATTGTTTCTGAAATGCTATTCACTGGGTTTCTAATGCATCCAAATTTCTTGAAATTTGAGAAGACATCACCCAATACACACTACATACTAGCTAAAATCCAAAAGGGTTTTGTCAAAACAACAACGTTTTGGGTTTAATTTTAATCGCTGTTATACAAAAGTTGGATGTGGAGTGAAAAGGATAGGATTTTATTTTATCTCCTCTGTTTGTCACCTGGACAAGGTGTCCAGATCTCTGCATTCCTGGCTGTCCTTGTCTCAGGAGACTGGCTTGCACTACCACCTCCTGTGCAATGTACACATCTCCAAAACCCTTTTGTACACAATGGTGGGTGTGTCTGGGACATTCCACCTGTCTTGGGTTGTGCTATCCCCAAATCCTGAAACAAGGATTTGCTTATAAGTGGCTCATTTGGTAGTTCTTTCAAGAAACATGGAAAGAAAATAGAAGACTGAAACTGTAAAGAGGGAGACAGGCAATGAGGAGCACTTCTCTCCCTCTTTACAGTTTCAGTCTTATCAGTGAGTTATCAGTGAGTCATCCTGGGGGGAGGGCTTGAGTTTCCAATGTGGGGGGCTACTCAGAGTCCTCCCATCCAAAGCCTGAGGGGCTTTCATTCTTTTGTTTTCACTGGCTTTATACTATTTTGTCTTGTTTGAATTCATTGTGTGTGAAAGTATGGAAAACTACTTTGAAGAAAGCTAACATTATGGTAGCCACTGTTGATTTCCTGATGTTTTGCTTTGAAGTCCAGAGTTGCTTGCATTGTTCTATTCTGATCTGCTTTGTTCTGTTTAGTTTAGTTTTATTGTCTTTAAAGAAAACAAAACAAAACAAAAAAACTAAATAAAACAAACAAACAAACAAAAACAAAGGCTGAGGGACTTGGGAAATCCACATACCAAGACCTGTCCATTATTTATTGAGGTCTACTGAGAGGGTAGGGCTCTAACTCACCTGTATACGCAGCCTGTACACATGGTGCTAGCAGTCAGAAGTTCTCAAAGAAATGCAAATGTTAGAAGTTATATAAATTTCATCCAAGTACAAGAGATGGGTCCAAGTTATATGGGTGGGACCCTGAAAGTTCTGCTCCACCCTCCCCCTCCCCATCCCGATCATTCTCCAGATAAGATCAAAAGACACATCTGGTGCTCTTTTCCCTTACACCCAGACTCCAGCACACCATTCTCCTGCTACAGCGATAGCCTCACTGGAGGCCCATCTTCCCAAGGAAACTCAAGTTCTTTCTCCATCTAGCCTAGAAGTTCATCATCTATTTGAACCATGTTGGATGAGCCTGCAGTCCTCATGCAAAAAATTTCACCAGCGTGGTTTTTATTTCTCTAAGGAAAAGAGTATGCATAAATTACTAGAGTGTTTCTGAGAAATAGCTATCGCAGCTTGTGACTTTTAAACTATTTTGACATCTAAAATAGTGGAGTAGCTTATGCTGACATTTTAATATTGCTATCAGATTCATAACAGCGAATCTTGGTGAGCAATGATGTTTGAAAAACCACTTAGTGGTAGCCGCTCCAATACGTATTTAATGCTTGAATTCTTCAAAGTAACACGCTGCTTAAGATTCTTTTCCATTGTTCTTCATGTTTGCAGTCTATACACAGAGAAAGACACATGGATAATTTGAGATTTAATTTAATATTTAAATTTTATTATTAAAATGAGATTATTTAAAAAGTCAACCAACCAGATTTGGACACATCAACAAAGGTAACAGCCTCAGATTTACCTCATGCTCATAATCGCCACTGCTTGGCAGTTCATACTGAAATTGCTCTTCTGTCCTTTTCATGAATTTGTCAGTTTCTGTTATCTATACACACAGTATAGTCTTGAAAGGGGTTTTGTATTTTTCCATTGGTAGAACTTTATCCCATTCACTATCTTTTAGCTGATTTCCCTTCATAATATTTCTCAAATCTATTTTTTTTCCTGTTATGTTTCAACAGACTGACCTCCCCACATCATTTAGGGATTATTTCCTGACAAACCTCATGGGTAAGAAAAGTGAATGGAAGAACCTCACATCTCATGAGGTCAATGACTTTTAAACAACTCCTTACTCGGGTTGGATCCTGTGCACCTAGTACCAACAAGCAGATTACTTTAAAAAGGTCCAACACATCACTTTAACTTAGACTTACTCAACCTTGGCCTACTCAAAAAAAAAAGTCTTTCTCAGTTCCTTTCTTCCAAATCTTTGCTATGTCTGGTTCTGTGTATGCATCCATTTTATTCTTTTTCTTCTTCCTTCTTAGGGATCAGTAACCCCTTATTGCTTGAGTATATTCCTAATAGCTGCGATTGTAACCTTAAAATAGACAGTACCGTGAGACCCTGGGATTTGCCAGGTGGGGCTGGGATGACTTTATATCCCTCTACCACCCCAGGCCAATTAGATTTCCATACACTCCCTGGTGGGTTAGTATAAAGCATTCTAATGAGCCTTGTTCTGAGGGTTATATATAAACCTTCCTTGACACACACATCAGCAGGTAACAGGAGGCCCAGCAAAAGTCAATCCAAACTGCTGATCAGTCATTTCACACACAGTTTAAACTGTGCCCTTTGGCGATAAAATGACTTTAATTAAACAAACAAAAAAATAGAAAAAACCCATAGGGACATGCTTAATAAAATAATCCTAGCCAAAATAAAAATGAGCAGTATTGGCATTTTACATTCAACTATTGTATATACTAAAAATAAATAGTAAGCTTTGTAATGAAGTGAACTTCTGCATGCCTGAATCCATGACAACTCAGGTATGCAGTTTTAAATTCCAGATAGTTTTGCCCTCAGAAATATGAAAGTTATCTTAAAAGTTACAGTAAAATTATTTATTTCTATAAATATTCGATCATAGTCAACAACAACTTGACAGCAAATCACAAATCATGAAATGTGTTGGATATTATGCTTTAGAAAGCTAGAAAAGTTGTTTATTATCAAAATTAAAGTGAATAAAGGGCAGAATCACTGGTCACCTGTCCTTCTGTGAAGTCCAAAAAGATATGAAAATAAGAGAAAATACAGATTTGACCTTAAATACCAGACAGAATCCCATTTGGAAGTCTAGTGAGTAATTCCCCTGGAGCTGATACCTACCAGCACTCAGATGACAAGAGAAAGAGCAAATGTGGGCATTTTGCCAAGGACTTTTACTGCCATTTCTTTTCTTCCAGTAAGAAGCATAACTTCCTTTAAATGTGTGCCTTTGAGAACGAAAGCTGGAACACCCCTCGAAACCAGCAGCTACCATCTAGGCAGACTGCATTTGCAGAGTGTGGGTAGTGTCCTTGATCCTATGTGTGATGGATTCACAAGACATATTAGTGCAGCAAGCAGAGAATCCCAAGTGTGCACCCTGTGGTCAGAGGAAAAGCAGGTACATTTATTGATGTTAACTGGAAGGGGTGCTCAGGGAGCACTGAGCTTGTGCCAGCAGGAACGAACAGGTGCACAAACAGGAAATGTGGTGTTTGGACTCGGGGAAACAGAGACATCAACTGGGCTCTGGGATTTTAAGGATGTGCACCCCACCCTGAGTGCTTTTCACTGGATTTCTCTCCTAGGATTGACAGAAATGATTGACAGGGTGCTGTGTCATCTCCTACACGTTTCCCACAATTCTGTGTTCATTGCATGCATGACATGGGGTCCCTACAAATGAACTGCTAATGAAGTTCACATAGGGAAAAGATTATTGTCATACAAGGTACAGATCTAACAGGCTTGTGCTCTGTCTTAGTTAGAGCTTTGGCGACTTCCTCGGTCTTTGTTCGAACAATGGCAAAAAGACTGTCTCTGAGATGTTACCTAAAGTCAGGCAAATGGAGGGAGAGCAGCCCACAGCCCTGGTCACACTACCTGAAGTACCCTAATATACTTAGCCTGTGTTTTCCCTGCAGGAATAATTTGAACTTCTGGGAAAAGAAAATACAAATAATGAAGATAGACAAAGGAAGCATTTTCACAATCTCTTTTTCTCATATAGACTCCTACTTTGTCTTCTGTATAATCAAAAAGGGAAAGCATACTGTTTGTGTCCTATGGTAAATAATGCACAGAGATAAAGCATCAAAGGAAACATGCCTTAAAAGAGACGTTAGATAAAGCATCAAAGGAAACACGCCTTAAAAGAGACATTAAGCTAGCAGTGGTGGTGCTGGCCTGGAATCCCAGGAACTAGAGAGGCTAAGACAGAAGGATTCAAAGTTTGAGGTCAACCTGAGCATGTTAGCAAGACCCTGTCTTAAAATAAAGACAGAAATGTAGCTAAATAGCAGAATGTCCCTGGATTCAATAACCATTACCAAAACAAAACCAAACACGGATTTGAAATTGAAGTTTAAGGTTTTCTAATAGTATCTAAATTTATCTCTTAATGAAGGAAGCACTTATAAACTAATTAGAAAAGAAGACTAGAACCAAGAGGAGAGAATCCCAATATACAAAAGTAAACATTATAATTGCCATTTATTTATAAATGTATTTTCTGTTCATCAAGTTAGGCTAAAAATTGTAAGTTACTAGGGGAAAAATCCTGCCTAATAACCATAATAACAGGATACTCATGACTCTTCATGAAGTCATATAAAAGGAGAATGACAAACTTTGATTCTAATTAGGTGCATAGTTTCTTTTTTAGGCATGTGCCTACTATTTAGATCAGTTCTCAACTTATGGACAAGTCTCTCAGCTTTGTGTATTTGAGAGTGAGAGAAAACATTGCCAAGACAGTGCAGTGTGTGTGTGTGTGTGTGTGTGTGTGTGTCTGGTGCTCAGGACTGAACACAGTATCTTCCCATTGCTACATCCCAGTCCTTTTAAAAATTTTAATTATTTTGAGACAGGGTCTCCCTAAGTTGCTACATTGCCCAGATGGGGCTTGAATTTGCAGTTCTTCTGCCTTAGCATTGCAGAGTGCCAGGCTACATTTTATCATCTAGCCACTCCCAAGCATGTCTCTTTATTTTAAAATGCACCTACACAATGTCACAGTGGAACCAGGTCAGCCTTTACAAGTCCGTGTGCTAGGAGAGGAAAGGAGCTTCAGAGTCACCGTGGCATCATTCGCAGCTCTCCAAAAGCCTCCAGCCGGTCAGGCTGCTGCACCCACGAGCAGTAAACAATCCACCAGCTGTCAGGCAGGATTTTGAATCTCAAGAGGCAACAACTTGTTCCACTCTGTTAGCCACGAACCTGAGAGTCGGTTCTTCTAACACTAGCATTTCTCTGCTGTGATTGGTCTAGCAAAGTTTCTTTTCCGCAGCAGTGTACTAGTTTCCTCTTAGAGTTCAATGATGCTCCAGCTCATTAAGAGTAATGGAGATGTGTGGTTTTATCCTACACCCAATTCTTGAAACAGCATCGTTCTGCCCTGAGAGTCATGAGTTTTATGTGCTTCTTGTACGGTTAATCCCACCCTGCACTTGACTTACATGCACCCTTGTGCCATTGCTGTGTGTGCGAAAGGAGGCAACAACCATACCTTTCCCATCTTGAACAGCCGTGCTCCTTCCTGAAACTCTTAGCATTTAGTACCCTGTCGTACTTATTAACATCCCCTCGGAACAAACATTCGTTAGCATGCGAACTCACACAAAACACTGTTCCTAATCCTCAGACAGACAAATTGAACAGATTTTCTTCCTATCTTTTAAGAGTTCACAATTTATTAAAAACAATCATAACGGTAGGAATATCAGCCACATGCACATAATTATTAATGAACATTATGTGTTAAGCACGTCACCAAGTCTTTCATCTGCATTATCTCATTTAGTCCTCAGGAGAATCTTTTACATCATTCCTGTCATTAAGAACTTGCCTAACATCACAAAGTTAGTAGAGTTCACGGCTGCTATTTGACTCAAACACCTCCATCTACGAGACTCAGTTTATAAATATTTTATTAGCTGCCTTATAATAAATACAAACTTTGAATTTTTCTTGCATGGTATGAGAACCAGGTGAGAGGGAAAGAGTAAAAGCAGCCACAGCTCTGACCTCCTAAGGACACACACAGAGAGACCACTGAGTTGGAGAAAATGAAGTTGGATATTTACCAAGTCCCTAACCTAGGAATTAGCAAAGACACGCCAGCATGTTCCACCAGTTTTGGGCCTCCCAAGTTCCCCTGGATTTGGTTTTTAAAGAACACTCTCAGTTCACAAAACTTAACTGATGTTGAACTAAAAAAAATGAAAAGATATAACATTTCTAACTGTATTTTAGGATGTAGGAAAAGCTGGCAGTTGCTCTGACCTTTCATAGTGTATGAAAGGCCTGGGTGAATTAACTCCTGATTTAAAATAGTTATGCATTAAAAATGGACTAGAATCTTTAGAACAGAAATACTATGCAGGAACTATCAGACACATATCTGCACCAAGGATTGGGTAACAGTTTCTTTTAATGCTTGAGCAAAAATAAACACACTTGTCCCTAAACAACTCCACAACCCCTTGTCTCAAACATACAGACCTAAGGCAACAGAATTTGTTGGAAAGCAAACCCAGCCACTGTCTCTCATGAGGGAATTCTGACCCTGCCTTGTTGAAGTGCCATGAAGACACCCAAGAGAACTTTATGAGATCCATGGTAAGTACTGATTCTTTTAAACCAATCTCTGGCTGGAATGGAAGTCAGATTAAGACACCACATAGGAATTCTGCCCATTTCCATTGCTCTGGTCACAGAACAGACTGAGGAAATAACTTCACTTGCTACCAGTCCTGCTGCTTCACAATCTCATACATAGCAAATGCTGCTTCTGGACCAAAGGAAGGATTCAACTCATATCTCAGACCCGCTAGGAAAAGCATGAGTACCGCAAACAAGGAACTCACAAGGGGCACTACATCTCATAAATACATAAATATTCTCTCTTTGTGTCTTGACCAAAAACTATCCAGCTTAAGAGCTACTTCACCAAGATGCTAATGCAATTCTGCATGGTACTACAGTGTATCTCATTCAGCTCTTAATTACTGATTCTCAAATAGGGATAATAGGGAACACCATACAGAATTCTCTGCTTCTTAAGTACCCAGTTATTATGGCATACTTGTTCTCCCATTCAAGGAAGCAAAATATCTCCTTTTCCTTTTGCTTACAAAATAAATTTCACAGCACAATATTTTTTAAATGCTACACTTATCAGATAATATTTAAAATATTAGAGCACGTGAATAGTTCTTTAATTATTAGGAGATCTTATAAAATATTATATACATGTTATGATTGATACATTGTGTCAGTTTGAGAAATCCACAAGTTTAAGTAAGCCACTCAGCAGGGGTTCAGGGTCCTCACTTTGTAAGCAACCTCATCCTCTGCATGAGGAGCCCACGGAGATAGCGTGAGTGCCACAACCCCTGCGGGGTGGGGTGGGGGAGCCTGCTTACAATAACGGGAGGAGGAGAGGCTTCCTGCCCTGGCTTTTGCTCTTGCTGCTTTTGCTGTCTTCTGTTGCCTTGAACTGTTGACCAGCCCTGTGCCATGTCACCCTGCCTTGGAGCCAGTTGATTATAGACTGAAGCCTCAAAAACTGTGAGCTTAATTTGGAGCATTGAGTATTTTATCTCAGCAGCGAGAGAAAAGTAACCAAGACAATACATTTATCTGAGTTTTTTAAAAATATTGGAAACAGTTTACATTTGGGAGAAATATAATGGATATTATTATTATTATTATTAGTAGTAGTAGTATGTGAAATACTACAATAGTGCTTTCAAATACAGTTGAGGTATACTGGAGTTGTTTTAAAATGCTTTGCTTTGAGAGAGAGAGAGAGAGAGAGAGAGAGAGAGAGAGAGAGAGAGTATGTGTGGTTAAATCTTTCCTTTCCTTACATTAATTTTTTACAGAATTGTCTGGAGCAGAATAAATAGCTAACACATGGTAAAGTAATTCTTGGGAATTTTCTTAGGGCAAAAATGAACCAAGAATTTTATACCCAACCAAGCAATTATCTGAGTCTAAAGCCCACAAGGAAGAACATGTTTGGACTTGAAAGTTTTCTGGAAGGAGCTTGAATTTTTTTGAAAGTCAGAGATGAAGTTCAGCTGAGGAAGAAAACAACAGAGAACAGCAAATAACAGAGGCTGCTGAGACTATCTAGTCCTAGAATCAAGCCTATGGACATTATTGTAAAACCAAACAAAATCCAAAAGTATAAAAGAAAAAATATGGTTACCAAAAATAAACGGTGAAGGAGACGGTAGTGTATGTATACTGCTTTTGTCAATTTTTAGATCTAGGGATCCAAAGGCATATAGCTGACAAGTCAAAGAACACAACCAAAAGCATATTAAAATGATAATAACTAATACAAAATATTATCAACCAAAGTTGTGATTGGTCAGGGAGGAGGTAAAGTAGGTGACAGGAAGTGAATGCCATTTAAAATGCAACATAAAATGGACAGCCAAGAATTTTTACCCAAATAAACAGAAAGACATTAACAGCACACAACTTAGAGATAAAATAAGGTCCAATAGTCTTGGAAATCTTTGTAAAGGGATATCCTAATTAACTGGAAAACAACTATACATAGAATACTAAGAATAATGATTAAAAGTTCAACCACTGAAGATTTAACAGCTAGAATATCTGTGAATAAAATATAGTACTGCAATTCATAAAACAAAAACTATAGGAAACAGGGATAGTGAATCATATTAGATATGAAGGATTTCAGTTCCCTTTTTTCAGGAAAAGCAAATGGAATATAACTAGTCAATGCCCTATTGTATCTAAAGGTCAAATTTCCCAGATTAATCAATATAAATGTGCACAACCTGAAAACCAAGATAATTTCTTCTGAAATAATGACAGACTACTGACAAAAAGGTAACCACGTATTAGGCCACATCCCTCCCCAAAGGATAACCACTAAGGATGTGTGTGGAGAGAGTCAAGCAAACAGAATAGTTAAAACTGAAAATAGTGAAAATACTCTGCCTTAGAAAGGAACAAACAGTTAATACCAGGTCTAAGAGGAAATACATATTCTTAAATATTTATATTAACAGCCAAAAAAGAAAAAAATACCTAACTCATCCTATCTAGATTTATACCAGAAATTAGAAAAATGAAATGAAAGTAAAAACTCAGTGACACAGAAACAACTACTGATAAGAAATGAAAAAGGGGTAAGTAGACTGTAGAAGTTTCTAAAATTACAAGAGATGTTAAAAATGTAGCAGAATAAAGAGCTTAACTAAGAAAAAATGTGGAAATGGACGGGCAAGAAGCAGAGGGAAATGCCTGGATAAAAGAGCAGATGGAGAGTAAGGAGGAGGAGGATTTTCAGCTGAGTTTGAAAATATGCAGGAAGTTTATGACTTACAAGGAAAATATAAGTTATAAATCTTGACCCAGATGTGCAGAATATATAAATATTGTAGCTGATGAAAATAAAGTTGAGGAATCAGTCGAGGAATGACCCCATCCACTCCAGCTCCTCTCACTGGGTGATTAAAGAACCAGCCTCGGGTAATCCCCAGGTGAATAAAAACCGTAAGAGATAAATAGCTCCAAAACTATCTCCCTTTAAAAGTATAAATTTCTCCACAGTATTGAAATATACCCTAAGCATAGAAAAAAAAATTTACCAAGTATTTATACAAAACCAGTGTAACATGGATGCTAAAATCTAACAAATTAGGTTCCCTATAACACCACAAGTGACTAACAGTTGAGAAATTTTAAATATGATTGCAACATATTTTGGGGGCCTGTATCAAGATGTTTAGTTTAATTCCCCTGGAAAAATAACTGCACAAATATGAAATTTATTCAAAACAAATTCTGATGAAGTGGCAGGGTACTGTGAGGACTAGTTTTACTATAAGCCCACCGCAATTAGAATAGTGTGGTTCTGCTTCGTGAAGAGATTGATAGAACAAAGCAGAATTTAGACACAAATCCAACTGCATAGAGGACTTTGGTTTATGATGTAAAAGGCACATTGAATCGGCAGGATATGATAGATTAAATGGTGTTAAGACAACTGGGAAGCCATCTGGGAAAAATTAAGGATGGGTTTCTGTCTCATGTCAAAATAAATTCTAGCTAAAAACACTAGAATAGTGTGCATATGTGTATGTGAGTGAGAGTAAGGGGTTTGGAGGTCACTTTTGCTTAAAAGCACTCACTCCTGTCTTGGGCCAGCAGTTGTCTGACGAATAATTAAAAACAGTATAAAAGTTTGGCGTCTCTGCCTTCATTGCGTATCTGTCTCTTTTGTACCTTAAACTTTAGGCAGGATTCTTGCTGTACTCCACATGTTGACATGCTAATCACTTAAGGAGTACCAGTCTAAAGAGGCAAACCCTCATCCCACAGGGGCGAAGACACCACAATGTCATTAACAAAACTGTCCCCAAGATTTACAGGGACATCATGATCAACACATTGGCAATTGCTGGCTTTGCACTATCCTATTCTGGGTACCCAGGGTGGCTCCCAGCAATTCCATCATTGTCCTATGCATGGAGATCTTGCTTTGTTTCCTCTCCTGCAGTCACTTTGGATTCCAGAAAGCACAGGTCAGATCTTGCCACAGGAGTCAAACCTACCCTCCATGCAACAAGCAACTGTCTTGTCACTGATAATGATCAACCAGGCCACAGCTGGACAGAGACTGCTTCATGACGCACCCTTCTTGCCCCTTCACCACCAGGTCAAGTCAGGACCGAGGACACTTGGCAGCCCGTGTCGTCTCAGTATGGTTGTTCTGAATAAATTCATTTGCTGTTTCACTCCACTGCTTTTCCCATTTGATTATTTTGTGCCAGTGACTGGAACTGGCACCAAAAAGTTAGGCCCCTCTGGTCTAGGACTCCAGTCACATTTACACTGAGAAACCACTAAATAAAACATTCATGCATGAGTAGGTAACAAAATCGAGATCTCCTTTTTGGCAAAACACATCACAAAAATGCTCCAAGACAAATGAGGGAAAACAATATTTGCAAGTCATATCACAAAGAGATAAATGTTCTACCAAGAAAGAATTTTAACAAACCAGAAGACAACCATCAATCCAAGAGAAAAATGGACAGCAAATAAGAATGCAAATTATAGAAATCGCAATATTTCTATCTTAAATTGCTCCTACCTATAACAAGAACTGCACAAATTAAAAGGGTATAGACATCATTTTCATCTGTCAGACTGGTAAAGATCAGAGTGGTAAATAAAAATTCTGATACACATCTGTGAAGAATTATGGGTCCTCTTACACACCTGGTAGGAGTATAAACTGGTTTACAACTCTTATGTGGTTCAATGTGGAGACCTTTATCAACAATAAAAAGTGCATTGACCCAAGAACCTAACAGTTTTACCACTAGGTATTTCTTCTATAGTACACTCATCATAAAATCAACAACCCATCTGCAATGATATTCTTTTTATCACTATTTATGTCAGCAAAAATTTCACAAAAATGTATTTTTACCCATAGGACAAATGGTTAACTACTTTCCATAAATTCAAATAAAGGGATGTTAAGCAATCATTTTAAAATGAGCTGTCCTAGCCTCCCTGGTAGGTGGCTGTGGCCTGGAAAGCTGTGGCCACCCCAGGGCGAGAACCACCAGCGTCTTCTGAGATCCGCGCCATGTTGGAACTTAGGGTGCTGGGAAACCAAGCAACCAGCTCACCTCCCTGATAAGCGGCTGTCAGCCTACCGGCACGCAGGCTGAGAATCAAACACCCCCCTCCCCCATTAGCAAGTGGGAAGCAGAGATCTGAGCATGTCTTGGTCCTTCTACCATCTCTCTGAAGTCAAATATTTTTTTATCACTGTTTTGCTTTATTCTGATTAATGGTATTGTTCTATTCAATATTCTATAATGTTCTGTATTTCCTTTGATTTTGCTATACCTGACTGAAAGAACAACTACTGTGAAGATAATGAGATATACTATGGTACCTATTACTGTTATCCCGGTAACCTGCTGTGAAGTTCTGTACCAATTTCACTACATTGTCTCATTTGGCTGTGTTCTGTCTTGTTCTGTTGTATTTTACTACCTTCAAAATAATTTTTTAAAAAGGAGCTGTACTAATAAATACAAAATTAATTTCAGTAAAAAGAGAAAAGTGGATAATAGTAAATATTTCATGTTTCTATTTTCACAATCACTTTTGCTGAGCTGTCATGTAAAAGCTTTGGGTTTTTTATTTCAACTATCTCCCATCAAAAAATGAAAAATGCACATTACAAAAATCATAGTATGATGTATCTACCTTTCCTTTTCAATCAATTTATATGTCATAACTGATTTTATGATAATGAAGGTTTGTAAAAACCAGGACACATGTCATAAATAACCAGAAGTACATGTCCTCAATCACACATAAAACTGTGGACTCCTTGTTGATAAGAATTTTATCACTTTCAACTTGCTCTGCAACAAACTGTAAGGAGAGTGATTCTGAGATTTACTACATAGTACTTGGAGATTTATTTTTCAAGTCAAGGGCACTGCTAAAAACTAAGTCATATGAGAGGGTACACATTATACATCTTCAGGAAATGTGTTGAATGTTGGTTGTCTGGCATCTTGCTTCTGCAGAACGGAAACTTTCTCTTATGATTATTGAAATGTGAGTAATTATTACTAAAAAGCTTCCAATCCAAAGAAATTTTTAAGTGAGAGTGCAAGTGCAGATTAGGTAAAAGTTCCATTTTTTAGTAGTTGAATCATTAATGTTCAGTGCAAATAATGTACATATGGGAAACTTTTATTTTTCACTTATGATTTTCAGCCCACTATATTTCAAATGAATTGAAATACAGAGAAGAGATCCAGTGTGAGATAATACAGAGATACAGTTCATCCTAGTATCAGAGTAATCACCCCTAGTTCTTCCCAGCTGTATCACTTCTCAAGAAAGTCCACCCAAGCACAGGAGTATCATAGGTACTAAATCCTCCTTTATTAGCTCATCTTTCTATCAGGACAGAGGTTTAGCTTTCAAAAGGTCAACAAGCTCCCCGAATAAATAACTTTTGAATGATGGCATACATTTATTTCATCGCTTTAAAGAGGATGTATTCCATATCAGGCACTGTATTTGGTAGACACAAAGGATAAAACGACTGTAGCTGACTCTGCTGAAAGCCTAGCAGGAAAGATTATGTACAGATAGGCAGAGCCCACATAACACTAAACCTGGAAAACTAAGAAGGGGCCCCTGGCCATCACAGCGGCCAATGAGTGCCGCTCATACAACTGCAGCAGTGCTTTGTATGCTATCTCAGTCTTCATAACACCCAGGAGGCTTGCATTGTTAAAGAAGTTCCCCATATACAGGGGCTGGGGATTTAGTTCAGAGGCATAAGCACCTGCCTTGAAAGTACATGGTCGTGAGTTTGATCCCTGTTACCGATTAAAAAAAAAAAGTTCATGGTATTTATTGTCTACATAAAAAGTACTATTGCCCGAGCTTCTTGGTAATACACCTTGTGGGCAGGTATTATCATTAGCACTGGCACGTGGTTGCCTCCTATTTTAATTACTCTCTCGGTAATTAAGGTAGTAAGCTCATCACATATTCAGTTAACATGTAAATGTCACATTATTTTAAATAGCATCATTAAATTTTTATTTTAAATATTTATTATACCTCTTTAATGTTAGTGCCTCAAGACATATCACTGACCACTCCATTCTACTTTTATCTCAGGGCAATTCTACAGCAGAGTCAAAGCAAGGTTGGGGGTATCCTGTCACTGCCATCAAGTGTCTTGGCTCATAAGCCAAGAATGAGATTTGCCACACCAATTGCCTGGCTTGGAATCCATGCTTTTTAAAATAGTTTCTTCTAGTGAGAAAATGGAACCATGAAAATGTGACCTAAAGTTATAGTTAGTAATTTCATTTTCTCTATAATCCAAAACCTGACTTAGTCCCTTCTAAACTTCTTCAGGATTTTACAGTTCAAAATGTCTGCAGCCATCTATAAGGAAAGTCAGTATTAAAACACCAGGAATAAATCCATGCTGGTACTGTGAGAGTAACTCTACAGCAGGTGCAAGGGAGAAGGTCAGTTTTAAGCTGCAGAAACTTCATAGACCCTAGAGTTATCCAAATAAAAGTAATTCTGGTTTCATTATACGGCACACCCCAAAAGACTTTCAAATTGTCACTTCAAATAACCACAGAGGCTTTAGATCTCTTACTCAGTGACATTTTCCACTTATATCTATCTGCTTTTATAATATTATAACTTTAAAGAAGTATTGACAATCTCTATAAGTATGAAGCAAAACATTCTTCTGGAATATAAACATCAAAATACATGCAGCAAGCCATTAGCCACATTAGCTAGAGAGACAGAGCAAGAGGCTGCCATGCATCAGTTACCAAAGCCGGAAATTCGGACTCCTCCTTTCTGGCTCCGTTTTCTCAGGCGATCTATCGCCCTTTAAGATTCCTTGACTCTACCCCTCTTTTGCAAGCTAACAAATCTCATCTGGCAGCAGATCAAAAGATTTCTGGATGAAATAAAACCCACTGGGCCTCTCCTTCCTTTAACATAATCTAACTAAAGAAATCTCCCTTCCCCTCAATAAACACTAGGTCAATTTTACCCCACAAGTGAATTTTCTTTCATATTATTCTAGAACTCTGTTCTTGGCTTTGATAGTTTCTAGGAACTACGATTCTGACCAACCAGACAAAGGCCACGAACTTCTCTTATAAAATATTTTAACCACTTCTGACTATCCAACTTCTCATCTACACAAAGGGAATTTTTAGTGAGCCAATTGCTTCCCGAAGAATAGAATGTCAAGGTCAAAAAGCAGTGGCCGCAAAGAATGATTCAGCTAAAAAGCAAAAGTTAAGACTCTTTACAATAGTACAAGCGTAGTATTATCTCTAATATTACTAATGATACAGACTCATGCAAAACGCATCATACTGGACTTTGTTGCTGGGATGGTCTAAAAACTATCTGTCTGACACTTTAAAGATTTATTAATATTGTCATTTGATTGAAAAAAGCTAATTTTTTCCAGAAGTATTTTTTTCTCAAATAAGAGTTACTATCCCAGCTGTGAATAATGGCTTTATCAAATAGCACTAGTTTAACAGTTAATCCAGAATACCTCTCTATAATCCTGTTATGTTCGTCCCCTGATTATGAAGAAAACAATGAAACACAAGGGACTTTGTGTCTAAAGCTGGGAGCGATGGCTTAGTTTATAATCAGACGGACTTACCAAAAAATTGTGCTAAAAGTGCTGCTCTTTCGTTCACTCCACAACAGGCACTTACTGAGGACTTGGCCATGTGTCCAACTCAGCCCCTGAGCAGGGTTACACGTGAGAGACCCCCGCTCACAGGCTGCTCACATCCAGCACAGGGAAACTGACAGTGCACAGGTAAGAATAAGGCTACTTAAGAAAATAGTGTTTTTAAAAAGTTCAAAAGAGATGGTGTAAAGAATTTTCAGGGAAATCGCGATGAAGGACATTTAGAGAATCCTCTGGCGAGAATATTGCCTTGAAACCCTGAGAAAATAAGCAGCTTCCTGGCTGAAGCATTGATGTATGTTACAAGCTATTTCCAAGACTCACTGAAGTAAGCCAGGCCCATCCAGGGCTAAATTTCTGTTTAAGAGTTTAATATCTCTAGGTGTATTTTTATTAGTTGTTTAATAGTTGGACTATCTTAAAAATTGAAGTTGAAAAAAGGCTGGAGGCATTTCTCTGAATGTTAGTGTCTACAAAACGCAATTTACTATGAAAATGTATCTTGTACTCTGGCTGTCCCTTCTCATTCCAAAACGTTTAAAAAATATCACTACCCAGGTAGCACCTAAGACTAATCAGACCAGAATCTCATTACATTTGAAGTTCCCAGAAAAATTCCAACGTGGTGTTCCACAAGAAACAGCACACGTGTTCCCTGTGAGGTATTCACCCAGCCTAATGGGTGCACCACACTCCACAGCACGGTAAGAAAACCTCCTCCCCAAGAATTCAACCTGAGCAAGATAGCAAGTAGGTGAAAGAGGGAAGTAGGCAAAGCGAGACAAAGAGCAAAAGCCACAGCCCTATCTTGGTGTTACTGCCAGCGTAGGTTCAGAGACTGCACCATTTTGCAGAATGCCCAAAATACTCCAGGGGCAAAAGTCTTGTGGAGACGGTCAGTGTAGAGCTCACACTAACCACTCCCAGTCACAGTACAGGCAGACTTGGAGATGAGGTACTCACACAAGGGAGGGTGCTGCTGATACTGGCTGCTATAGGAATCCAAAGCCAGAGGGAACTAGAGAGAGCCGGGAGGAAGCTAAAAACCATAATCGCTAACCCGGACGTCCGGGCTCAAGCTTGCAGCTCCTCGGCACAGGGGACTGAGGCAGAGGTTGTGGACAGTGAGGGTGATGAGAGACTCAGGCTTTGACAGACCCTCCGCCCTCTGCCTCCCTCGGTGCTGTGCTCAGGGACAAGGGTAATCTTGAGAGAGAAATCGGAGCATTAAGGCCTCTGGCTTGTGCAAGGACTGGGGTTGGCAAAGAAAAGCCGGATCCGTGTCCCATTCATGACCTCTGGATACCCCTGAGATCTCAGGCGATTGGAGAATCTTGCCCCACAGCGAGAGAACCCCACTATTGCTGCGAGTGAAATAAAATATATCAGTAACTAGAGAGAAAAAAGGGCCAGAGCTTGTCCTGAAAGCTGTGGGATGCACAGCCTGGGGCCCCAGACAGAGGCCAGGTAGAGAGGACCACAGAGCCTGCTGCAGGGGCTGTGGTACAAGCCTCCACCCCGAGCAGACCCAAAGGCAGCGGCTCCAATGCAATGGGGAACATGGAATAAATATGGTGACCCAAAGACGGCAGCAGTGACACTCTGCTCTTGAAAATCATCCTAGCTAGCAACAGAGGGCCATCTACCTCTTCTTTGCCTTTGTTTGTGTGTGTGTGTGTGTGTGTGTGTGTGTGTGTGTGTGTACACATGTATTCTTCCATTTTTCTCCATTTTTTGCTTGGATTAGGGTTTCTGTATATGTATATTGGTATACAGTTATTAACACTAGTTTTCTGCTTTAGTAACATAACACTCTACACTGTTTATTCATAGATTTCCACACCGCTTCTTGAGGACATTTAAATTTGTTGGGTATATGTCTTCCCTCACCTCTGGGCTATAGTTCCTTCTGCTTTCTGTATGTCCCTACATGTACCTTCTCCTTCTCTGATTTCTACCTCTCACATTTTTTTTTCTCTTTCTCTAAGTTTTCTTTCAGTTTTCTTACATTGCTTTTGCTTCAATCTGTTACACCCTTGGTATTAATCTGAATATCATTAATGTGTATTTTTCTCCAGTCTTCTGTATTGTACTTTTCCCTTGACTTCCCCTGGAATAGCACAATAATTGAAGTTTCTCTAAACAAGATCTCAATTACCTGGAACTCCATAGGCACAAGAAATAATAAGAAGTATCAACAAGTGGGGTCATATAAAATTACAACTTTCTTTATAGCAATTTTTTCTGGTCACTCTTCAAGTAAAGAACTCACTTCTAGAACATATAAAGAACTCAAAACCACCCAGAAAACAAATGACCCAATCAAAAAAAAGAAGGGCAAATGAACTTAATAGAGAGTTCTCTAAAGAAGATGTAGAAGTGGGCAGTGCATGCCTGAAAGACATGGTCAGCATCTTTAGCCATTAGGGAAACACAAATCAGAGTCACGCTGAGCTTCCACCCCACTGCAGTCAGCGCGGCCATCACCAAGAGAGACAAAACAACAGCAAAAAAGAACGACAAATAAAATCAAATGTGTGGGAGGATCCTGGGGGAAAGAGAACCCTGTACAGTGTTAGTGAGGATGCAAACCAGCACAAGCACAATCCACTCTGGAAGCGAGTATGACTGAGCTAGTACATCTCTCTAGTGTATATTCTGCAAAACACTGAAGTCATAATCCTCTAGTGATACCTTCACACCCATGTGTATAGCAGTAAAACTCAACATAGCTGAGCTCTGGAAATAGCTTAGATACTCATCAATAAATGAATGGATAAGACAATAAGGAAAGGAGGACAAAGGGTTAGGGAGGAGATGAAAAGGAAATAAGAATTATTAAGTTATGATATACATATGCTGCAATTTCACAAAACAAATATAAAATTACAAATTGTAAGTATAAACACATAAACAATTTAAAAATTCCCCAGGTAATTCTGATGTCCAATGTAAACTGAAAGCTATCACTCTAAATTTATCTGTAAGTCACCTCATTCTAGTGACTAGCTTGTATGTCGAAGTCCTTTTCTTTAACGGGTTTATTTTCCTTAATTCAGCCACAATAGAATTTTAAGGCTATAGAATATAGTATTTGAGGGTGTTAGTTCTGAAGTTAGATACCTCTTAGACTGAATACTAACTCATCAGCTGCATACAATTGGGAAATTCATTAAATCCTTTAAAACTTTGATATTTTTTAATATGAAATGAGGTTACCACCAGAATCAGTTTAATCATTCATTAGGGAATGTATAGTGCACTGGTATACGGTAACTGATCAGTAAATGCTAACCATGGTTATTAATAATTAAGTCAACAGTCTAGTCTCCTTACCTAATCTTTAAAAATGTCTTGCTCTCAGAGTTAACTTTTAATGCTTTAAACAGGAAGAATTTACTGTGATTAGATTGCTACCAATATAACCCCATATATTTATTTTACTAAATGCTTTTAAAGTATAATTAAGACAAAATGTGTTTATATTTCTAAATTATTCATACTTAAAGAAACTTGCTATAAACATCCTTCAGTATTCTTAAGACACTTGGAGACATTTTTTAATACACAGCAGAAAAGAATTTTATCCTCTTGAAAACCTACAGACTTGTTACAGAAGAAACTTAAATTACTGTGAATGCAATCCAAATTGGTTTTGAAAAGAAAATGATGAGAGCTTGATGTAGTAATGGTTGTTTTCATGACAACTGTCCTCCAAGACCAAGTCACTTGAATGTACTTTAAGTCATCACCCTTGTTACCATGGGGTTCCCATAGAAATTGTGTCTAAGAATATCGAAGTCCCAGTATAATTCTTATAAAACATACCTTATCAAATAGCTTCCTTTCTGCCCCTTTCCGACACATTTGAAAATTGAGGGCTTTCCTAACTATGACAATCCGCACTGACATGTACTGACTTGCTTAGATTCTACATTTATTTTCCAAATATTGGTAGGAAACGAGTAACAGTACATTATCAACAGAAAGCATGACACCTACACAATGTTGAGGGAACATTCTGGTTTCCCAAACTAACAAATGTTACAGTTCTGAAGGCAAAGAATATTTTTGCTAAATAAATACTAAAGTTTCCCAACTTAAAAATAATCAAAAGGAAATTACCACAAATGTGTCCATGAAGTCCTAAAATCCTTAAAAATATTAATTTTTATTGCAAAAAGTTCCAACCACCATAACTATGCCTAGGAAATGATGTCTGTCTCTATTATTTTTGCATCCTGCCATCACCTGAATGTAGAGTTAGTATTTTTTTCCAACTCTTCTTTTTCATAGTGAGTGGGAAGACACTGAACCAATGGCTCCCTGAGGACCTGCACTGTAATGATATTATCAATTAAACCCTCAAGTTGAAACAAAACCATCCTGATTTTCCATTTATATTTTTTTCAAATATTCAAGTCTCAAAAGTTCAGTCAGCCAGACAATTAGCCATAAACGCTTTGCTACACCATTACTGTTAAGTATTAGAAGGAAAAATATGTCATAATATTTCAAGAGCTTAGCATTTAATGGACACTATTTGATTGCAGTTAGATGCTAAGTAGGAAAGGGAATCAGGTTAAAGATACCCCTACTTTTTATTATTCTTTGGAAGGTAGGAAGGATCGAGTAGTTTAGCCAGAGAAGGTACAAGCTGAAGAGCACAGAGACAGATTGTTAAAACTAAAATAATTAAATTATGCAAACACTAAGAGGACAGATTGTTGAAAAATGTCTGCAGTTGGTACTACGGAACACTTGATTGGGTTAAATGAGGTTAATACAACTTAACATGCAAGAAGCTTAATGAACTTTTCTTACTGAAAGTCTACTTATATTGTACAGTCAAACATATTACATGAAATCTTAAAGTTTTGACATAGCCAAGGCTATTCATTCTTGATATAGCAACATTCTTCGAATATAAAAATTTTCAACTGACAAAAATGGAAGGCGTAGATAGCCCAAAATATGCCCTTATTTAATTTTTCCAACATCTCTGCAATGCAGATAAGATTATCCTCATTTTATGGATCAGGAAAATGAAAGTTTAAAACTATAAATAATTTGACCAAAGTTATACCATTTATGAGTGGCAAAGCTAGGAAACCAGGATGTGAATCCAGGACATTTATCTTATACTATCTAAATTATTCTAGGATGGTATAGCTAGGAGAGATGAACACACATTACCTATCAACCTATTAATAATTTGTTCCTTCTACTAGACTTTAATTATACATCATTCAAAACCAGTTAAAAAGAAAATAATTCAATTAAGTGGAAATTACAAAATATTTGTTGTCAGATCTGAACTAATGTTATCAATCCATTAAAGAATGAGCGGTGTCACTTGGAAAAATTTATTTACCTTTGTTAATGTTTTTTAAAATTAGAATGAAAATCTAATTTTCTGTGTGTGCACTAGCTTGGACTATGAGAACTCAGATAGCTGTTCAATGCTACTTCTGGCCATGGAGATGTAAACACTTCTGAAAGAGATTAGCATCTCGATTGTGGACTGAGTAAAGCAGATGGGCCTCTCCAGTGTAGATAGATGGCCACCATGATCCACTGAGGACAAAAAGGAAGAGCAAGCTGACTTCTCTCTCTGCTTCACTGCTAGAGCTATGACCTGTTAGTCTTATCACCCCACCCCAAACTCGACATTCCCAGGCCTTCAGGCCCAGGTAGGAATCTATACCTCCAGATATCAGGTCTCTCGATCACAAGTCTTTGCATTATATCCCTGGCTTTCCTGAGTCTCCAACTTGCAGACAGCAGATAGCAAGTCATAAGATCTGTTAACCTCCAGAATTCTGTGACCCACTGCCCTATATAGGATCATAAGGGATTTCCTTCCTCTCTCTGCCAAAACAGACATCAATAGCTCCACCATTAAATATTTTCTCTCATAGGAAATGTGGATTAAACATTCTGCCCCTGCCTTCTCCAGAAGGGAAGTGGAAGTCACCTCTTTACATGCTAGCAGACAGAATGAACATAGTCTGTATTATGACAAATTACTACTACATCTCATAAATTTCTGGAATGGAGATGATTTAATAGACTTCAAAAAGTAAGGAAACAATATTTCAAGTTGTTCAGTATTCTCTGCACTGAAACACATCTATGTGGCAGTAGATATAACAAGAGTTATTTTTCACTGTAGAAAATTGAGTAAAAAACTCAATAAGGATATTTAAAGGAAATTTGTTAGAAGGAAAGAAAGCAGATATATAGCTTTCATAAAAACAAAACACGGGGGCATAAAAGGGATATGTTTATAGGTTTTATGCTGAAGCTTTTTAATATATATGTTATTTTACTTAGCCAACATTGAATATGTATATTTGATGACCTAACGTATTGACATTTGAGGGACTTTATTGTGTTGAAACTTCCCTACAGGTGGTGTAACTAAAAGAAGAGCTTCAAGAATGTCATTTCAAGGTATGACCACTGAGAATCTGCTGAGAAGCTGGTTTCTTGCTAAGGAGGAGATGAATAGAAAAACCTCTGGTGTCTTAAACTCCAGAGAGAAATTATTTTAGGGTAAATGTGGAGGCTTTGAGATACTGCATTCCAGGAAATTATTTCAAAACAGGGCCCAATAATTTAAAATCTTATGAGATGAGTAAATATCTAAATGCATATTGTATTCATTTTAATGAGTTTCTGCAGATGCCAGAGGATCTTTTGAAGCACATTCATTAAAAAGGAAATCACTGAACTGGGGATTAGAAAAACATTAGGTCATAATGAAAAAGAGAACTTCTGATTTTTGAGATCCTGTAGGTCCCATGTGTATCATAAAGTAATAATTGACATCAAAACAGCCAACAGGACATGGCAAGGAATAAAAAAGAAAGCAAAAAAAAAAAAAAAAACACTGTAGATTCCACCACTTAGACCATAGTTTTTGGTATCATATACTGAACTGCATTCTTATTCCCAAAAAGTGGGTCTGTTTGAGTCAACAATATTAACTGAGATATGGAATTTTCAAGAATGCAGCTTTTCTCAAAATACTCAGAAAGATTTGACAAGGGAAGTGAGGTTACACAAGTAGAATTGTTCATAGGAATCATTTTAATTCTTTAATTAGTTTTCTTATGCTATTTCATTTATTCACTCAGTCATTAGTCATTCAATAAACATTCATCGATGGTACATGATGTACTGGGTTAGGTTCTTGGGAGAGAAAGTGAATAGAATTTGGGCTTTAATGTAAGAGAGAGGAAAGCGAACAGATTGTATCAGAATGGCATGATAAGCACTAAAGTAGAGATGTACGTGTACAACATGCTTTGAGAATACAAGAAAAGTACTGTGTCTAGTGAAAGAGGCATAGAATTCTGCCCCTGGGAGGTGAAGATTCCCATGGGCCCCACAGAGCAGTACAGGGCTTTGGGAGCACAGGCCTGCATAGTGCATGTAGGAAATATTTTATCAGGGGTGATGAAGTAGGTCAGAAAGGGGAAGAATAAGTGTTAAAAAGCTAGGTAGCCACCAGCTTACAAGAGCCATGTGATCATACTAATGACTCTTTGCTCTGAAGGGAGTTAACATCTAAGGACAATTTCTACCCATAAAGATGATGTGGTTAGAATTGCATCTTACAAGCATCCTCCAAGACCACACCAAAGGACAACTTGGAGTTAAAATCAGAAAGAAAATAACACTGAGGAACTGTCATGATTTGTGGGGGAATAGATGAAGAGCTTCCACTGGGATAGGGAAAAAATTTGGAGGAGAAGAATAAGGAAGAAGGGACAGAAAGGGGGGAAAAAGGAAGGGAGGTATCAGAGGGAGAGGAAGAGGACTGTTGATTTAAGAGGTGGAAATGGCAGGACTGGTGACTGAGTGAGTCTGACAGAAGTGACAGATGGAAGAGTCACAACTTTGTACAGTGGGTGGCTAATGGTGGTGTCATTCACCAAGATAGGCAAATCCAGAGAGGAAAATTCCAACAAGATGCTGATGGGGTTGACACACTTGTTGGGACCGCATCAAGGAATAAGTAGACAATGGGACATGTGTCTGGAGATCACAGGAGAGGCCAAACCAAGAGCTAAATCTGGGATTTATCCATGTAGATGCATCAGTTCACTGTATGCAAATCTGAAAATGTAAAATAAGATGACCAGAGGGTCAACGGCTGATTCCCGAAGAAAGACCCTAGTAAAATTAGTAAATGGAGATTTGCAAAAGTGATGAGGCCATCTGGGAATAGAGTGTAAGTAGCAGGGCGTGATCAGAAAATGAAAGATCAATTGAACTATTAGCAAGTAAAAGAAATGTAGCCAATAGATTTGGTCGTACTGAGGCCAGTTGTCATTACGGCTAAAGAAAGGCAGTGGAGAACCCAAATCCAACAGCAGTTAGGATTCTTTCCACCGAGTGACACGTGCTAACCACCCCATGTACAAAGGGGGCTCTTAGAGCCAGCTAAGAACAGAGGACGGTGGGCTGGTTTCTGGGGTAAGGGAGAAGCTGTACAATGGAGAAGCTTCAAAGCCTCGTGCTTGTAGATACTCATCCTGCCACCAGCTCCTGAACCTCATCCCCAGCCACTGCTCTAAAAGCTAATCCACCAACCCGGTCATCACTTAACTGCTTCCTTTACCTATCTGAAAAGGTCCACAGAAATGTGGACCAGGTAGATCAAGTTTCACAGCTTGCAAAAATTGCAGTGTTTGTCTTGTCCAGTTGTCCTCCCCCACCACAACAGCCGTGTCACAAGAGTATAAATACTCACATACCCCCACTGTGTCTCAAACAGGGGAAACATCCACGGAGATGGTAACTAACATGTCACCTGTCCACAGGAAATAAGTTGTAAAGAGGAAATTTTAAATTCATGGCAGCTGCAATTTCAAAATTTGAATCAAATGATGTATGTGAGATATTATGATTTAGATGGCATTTTAGGCCAATCAGTAGTTATTTTAAGACTAGTAGAACAATATTCAATTATTCTGGAAAAGATACATTTGTTTTTGCCAGATCTACTTAGATAATTTCCTCCTTTATGCTATTTTCCTTATATGATTATTCTCAAGACCAGTAGACATAATATGAAAACACTGTTATTTTCTATTTAAAATTCTATTAATTTTTTTAACATATCAAACTTATACACTGGAAGACTTTAAGAATCAGAGTGAATTTCCTAGACTATTTGCTTCACCCACAAAACCAACAAAAGAACCAAATCTTTCCCTTTCCCACCGAAACAACGCCCACTTTTTTCTCCCATGACACATTCCATTACCTTTTTCTTAAACACCACTCTTTTCCATAGTGACAAGACATCCCCAAATTCCACAGCCTTCTTCTCTTTGCGTAGGTTCATTTAGAACCTAATTAGCAGCCTCCAGAATTCTGAGAACCAATTAAAACTCTCTAATGACTTCATCCTTACACAAGCAATTAGGGCCCTTTAAAAAAATAATCTCTTACTAAGCAGTGTAAGCCTTAACCTGCCTTTCTCAATGCATCGATTATGAAAGGGGTCATGATAGGATGTATTTTTAATTTAACAGCATTCTTCTTATATTCTACAGAAGAAAATGTGGAAAAATTAGAAACAGTGACTGGAAGGCAGGATATGTTAGGACAAAGGAAATAAAACTATAATTTCTACTAGGCACACAATGTCTCACCCAGAGCATTATAATGCCATGAAAAATAAACTACTATAGAAATGGTTTTGCTGAAGCTGAAAATAAGTGTATGATGACACATTCAAAGGACTATCATTACAGCATTACATCATAGAGAATACAAAACTGGCTTGGCAAAGTTTTCCCTTAATGGGAAAAGCAAATCAAATTAAAAACTGTCATCCATCACCAGACCATGTTTTGTGTCATTGTTTGCATCACTTGGAAGCCACCAGCCACTTCTGTTTCAAAGTGGCAGACATTCTGCTGTGATTTTTAAATGTCTAAGGTATCTGCCATCTACTTTTGCAGTCTAGTTCTCATGGTTTTGTATTCCTCAGCATCAGAAAGAACACGTCCTGTCTTCTCTGAATCCAACCCCATATTCCTCTTGGGTGGAGAGGAAAGGACAGCAGTGGTATTAAAAGATGCAGATAAATCAAAAGTGGCCACAAGAGTATTCCTGGCATCTTCTTTAGCCCTGAGAGTTCTTATGACATGAGTTATCCTCTGCCACTGGCAATGATCATTCATAGGATGTTGGTATAATTTTAACAAAAACATTTTTTTTTGTATTTTTGCAAGGTCACAAACTCAAATACCTGTAACCGTGCTGGTGAGCCTCTTAGAGCTTTCAATCCTGCTTTGGTTTGTAGGATACTGTGTCCCAGTAATGAGAAAATTAACTAATATATTAGTCTCTAGGCTTTTGGGGGGGATTGCCATCAAGAAGGGAGTCAGGGAAGAAAAATACAAATACATAGATCCAAATTTAACTTCACCTGCTTACTTTCTAAGCAAGGGACAAGTGGGGAGGAGAAAGTAAGAGACACGTAATGGATAAAAAGAAGCAAGAAGCCTGGCAAAAGGTGAAGGTGGTAGCTTAGGTGGTAGAATTTTGAAAAGATTCTCTGATATTGTTTCTATAATGAGCCAGAGGGACGAGGTAATATTGACCAATGAAAAGCATGCAGCAGAGACTGTAAGATAAAAGAACGGGGGAACTTGGGAGGGAACGTGAAACCCAGAAGGAAATGAGATTCTTACCCATTGGGAATCCAGGCATTGTGGATCAGGAGTCCCAGCTGAGGAGAGAACCAGGCCTGTTAAGTCTGGTGAGCCAGGGTAAGGAGTGACACCATGAATAAGGCAAGCCCTTCAGCAATATCTTCATTTAGGTTATGAATTTTACAAAGAGGTTCCATTCAACTTCATTTTTTCATTAATGAAACAAACCTTCACCACGGTCTTCCTACAGGCAAGGAACTATGTCACAGCCATATCTCTGGATATGGCTGTTAAAGGAGAGAAATATAGACAGAAATAATACAGTAATAGAGGAAAGCAAAAAGGGGAAAGGGTGGAATACCCAAGGGTATACATACACTGCTCTGGTTGTGACCTGCATAAATCCAGGAGGGACCATCACAGGGATTAAAATACATGGGGTCCCTGGAGCTGCGGAACATGGCACCTTCAAGCATTTTACTGAGCCCTGACCACTGCCATAGGAGGACGGGCTACTGAAGGAAGTTGCTCCTAGACTGAGTCTAATGTGTCCCTAGCATTTACCCAGAGAGAGAAACAAAAAGATCTCATTTTTGAGAGATGCATAAACAAGCACAGAATAAGTGTCTTTAACAGTTGCATCATTGTCAAGGTTACAGAAGGTGTTTGGCCAATAGCAAGTAATTATCTTTACTTGTGTGATCTCAGAGAGAAACAATGAAATCGGGCTTCTCATGGCCTCTCAGATTTACAGGTGGTGATGTATAACAAGGAACTTCCCAAACAGAAACTCTAAACAGATTCTTCCCATTGAGCTGAAATGGACTGAGTCAGAGTGAAATGCAAGAAATACAGAAATTAAAGATGGAGTGAACTATCTCAAGAACACCACACACAGGAAACAGAGGTACCTAAAGGGGAAGGCATCTTAGAACTGGTGATATAAATGCCACAAGCAAACAAAAAGTAATAATAAAGAAGAGCCAGTGTACACAGAAAGGAAGGACTGGCTATAAGGGCTTTTTTTCCCCCTGCAAACCATAAAGACTTTTTGGATGACACACTCATTTGGCAAGGATGGCTTCCCTTCCTAATATTTTGTTTCCCCTTCACAACCCAACTCAGAACTTTGTGTCTAACTCTGGGTTTTCCATGCTGCCTCAGCTTTTTCTCCTGAACGGATGAACAGGTATTGATGACACGTTTGAGTAGAAAATGCAAAATAATTGTTTCACCAAATACTTTCTGATATGTGAACTGAAATAATAGCATAGGCAGCTGCCACCACTTAAGTGGTCTTCATCAGTGACGTCAGGATGGAGGATTCCTTGCATATCTTATAATCTACTTAAAGAAGCATTTCCAGAACACTTTATAGTCTAACTGGAAAGGGCATTGCATTTCAATTTGCCTGGTACACTCTATAAATATTCAATTGACAGATTCCTTTTCCTCTCTTCCCTTCACTCAACCTCCTCTTGGAGTTTCCCATTCTCGCTCTCACCAATTTGTCCTAATCTTTAGTGTCTGCAGTACTTCAGCTGTGTATAGCAATTAAATTTTGCCCGGACTCTCCAAACCCCCTCACATAAACTCTGTGACAGTAAACAAAGTCCCCTCCCATTCCAAACACTCATTTTCCTCACTGGGATGTTAGAATTAATTTTTCCTGATTAGAAACAAATACAATAGAGAAAGAATGTAAGTGGTAAACTTTGAACATACACGTAATGGCAGTATATCTACCTCCTAAGTCATATTTCATGGTGATGAAGGAAGCAAGCTATTCTTTGCAAGACTGGTGCTCCTTAAAATATAGCTGCAGGTGCTGCCTTTGCACTGGCAGAAGAAATGTCTGTGACTATGTTGAAAGAGGCCCATGAAATCCTTATGGCAGGTTCCACGGAGGGAATGGGGAGAACCAGATCTTTACCCCCCATAATGGACTTCTGGGGGTGAGCATGCTGGGAACAGGCCCTGTGGGGTTTCTATATTCACTGAAGGTGAAAGTGATATGGAATTGACTGTTTGACTACTTCCTTTCAATTTCATTTTGGGTTTATTACCTAGAAAGGTCAATTTATTTCTTGAAATAACTGCTCTTATTTATTAACTTTTATTTGTAAGAGGACAGTGAATTTGATAGCAAATGAATGACATGATCTGGGCATGGCTTTGCATTGTAAATTATTAAAAATAATGTCATTTCACATTCACTGCACACAAATCATGGTCATCATCTGCAACACAATGTACTTTTGAAAGAGGGAAGTTTTTCAAAATCTGAACTGATAGCTCGTAGAGAATATGATTATTTTAGCGTCAACCCAAAGGAATTTGTCTCTACTAGTACTTATGTTTTTCTCTGAAAACTTAAAATTTGGAGATGAAAAATCATTTGGGGAAGAAATGTCAAAGAGAAAAGTTTTCAGAAAAAGCTGATTAAATTTTAGACAAGGCAAATAGAAGAAATCATATGATAGTTAAGTTGAAATGCCCATTAGGCCTTCAAAAGTGGAGAAGTGATTTTGGAAAGAGATCCATGGGGAAACCTGTTTGGGAGTACTGTGAAAATATACTTGATATTTGCAATGGAAGAATGCCACACAACTAGGAGTGAAAAATACAGGACACACTTTTGAAACAGTCATATTGAGAATCTGAGAACAAGGACTCAGCAGGTAAGTGGAGGAGAATCAAAACAGAAGTGCTAGTTCAGCGTGATGCAAAGACTGAGGCCAAGGACATGAAGAGACGTGGCAATCCTTGAGGACCACACACACCTGGAGTTGGCCGAGAGAGAAAGAACTATGTCTGAGAGCACTAAGAGAGGGAAGAAAGGTAACCAAAAGTCGTTTGGTTGTTTTGTTTTTAGGTGAGAGCCAATCCTGTTTAAAAATAGAGGAAGTGCTGTGGATAATAGAAAGGAATGAGGAATTGTCTTCACGCGGAATTCAGGGACGGTAGGAGGTGCAGGGAATGAGGACTGGGATGAAAGTAATGACAGATGGAGCAGAACACAACCAGGGATGGAGAGCGTGTTTCAGCAGACTGCAGCAGCGTTTGCGATAGATCTGGAAACTAGAGAAGGCAAGATTGAGAGCTGGAGAAGGAAAAAGGTCACAGGCAGCCTCTATGGGAGTGAGCTGAGGGTTGCACAGGAAAGAATCCATGGTTTGCAGAGCTTTATCAATGGCCAGGCTAAATCTGTGAGCATCTGTAACAGGCTCAGTCTGTCCAATCCAACACTCTTCTTCCATCAAGCTGAGCAGTCGAGGAGCAAAAGAGAGAACCAGAGCTGAGACAGCCCCCAAGTTCACCAGGGAGTGGTGGAGACTGCAGTGCAGGTCAAGGGATAGGAAAACTGAGTGTGAATAATACATCTTAATGTCATGAAAGCAGAGAGCAAAGACTGGGGAGCATGTGATGACCTGGGAGGCAGCCGGTAATGTCTATGTGAAGACAAGCAGGAGAGATAACCGGTCTGAGCGTGGGCGGGCATGGAGGAGAGATGGGAGGGAAGGAGGGACACTTGTACACAGCTCTTCAGAGCCAGGCAATTCCAAACCTGGGGTCTGGGTGGCTGGTGAGTGGCTATGCTCTCAAAGAGAGAAGAAACACATGATGGAGGGGGAGGGTTGGTTTTCAGCAAGGAGATCAAAATCACCAAATATTAAGTGTATGTGTAGACGAGGCATTAAAATACAAAATCTAGGAGTAAAACACTGGCAAGTGTATTGTACAATCAGTAATTTTTTGCCATACAGTGTAAAATACTTATTTAGTATGCAGACTACCCAAATTTGTATACACATAGATAGAATTTCATGTCATTCACACATTAGGTCAACCTAGATTGTACCTCGCTCAAATTGTTCCACCTCAAAGAATTTTATGTCATTCATACATTAGGTCAACCTAGATTGTTCCACGCTCAAATTGTTCCACATCAAACTTAGGGAAGAGTCAATTAATATTCTAAACATTATACAATACCCTAAACCAAACCTGAAACTTCACCTATTTTTTAGATTTTTAGCTTTTGTTTTCTTTGAATTTAGGATTAACATGTTAAGCCTTAGCTTTTAGTCCTGCAGGAATGCCACATAGGGTTATCTTACATGGACTGTTACGGAGTTTTTATTACTATTTTACCTTACCTTGACCTTATCTTGTTTCCCTTAAGCTATAAAGAGACATTATTTTTATATCTCAACAGCAAGAATAGCTACACAGAGATACCCCACACACATTCCCAATGAGCATTCAGTTGCTAACAGAAAATGTTTTATATCAAGATGAGATATAATCTTAAGCCTCATACAAGTATAAACATTATTCAGCTTTGTAAGATTTATTTTCTTCAGGATACCACTGTTATCACAGTTACACTGGCAGAAAGGGTATACTAAACCTATAAACTCTCACAATGCAAGTATAGCAATATTTAAGGTGTGATTTACAATGTTCTATTATATTTATACTGAAAAAAGCACACTTCAAGGTAAAATTCTTATGTATGTTATATTATATATTTCACAGCTTAACATATAACAGAATGCAACATACTAGAGAAAATGAGTATAAAAACTCAGTGTCTTGGTTACTTTTCCCTCATTGTTGAGACAAAATACCTGATACCCAAAATTAGGGAAGGAAAGGTTTATTTAGCTTGTAATTTTTGGAGGTTTCAGTCCATACTCAGCTGGCTCCAAGGCAGGGTGGTGTGGCTAACAGGGAACTATTCATGACAGCCACAATCAACAAGAGTGAACAGGGTAAAAGGGAAAAGCACACCTCCTTTCCTCCCTTATATTGTGTGCCAGCTACCCCTCCCTGGATGGGTGCAGCACGCACACTGCCAATCCCTGCGCTAGACAATGAACCAATCACAAATGCTAGATTCAGCCACCTCCATGTCTGCATGAGGCTTGGGGGGGACATTTAAACAAGCCATAACACTCAGCACATGTTGTTTTAGGTAGTGTAAATATAATAAAATATTTCCCATAGTAGTTTAGTATAAAAGCTACTGAATCAAATATGTAATACACCTAAGAAATTTAAAATGAAACAAAATACAGTTTCTCTTACTTTTCTAAGAAATCAAGCAGCTAATTGTTTTGTTCAAATTAATTATTATCTATTAATACATAATAAAATCTCCAACAAATAAGACTTCAGGTTTGTCCAAAGACTTTTATAAGATTCAATAAAGCTATGACTGACATGTGGTATTTACAAGCAATTATTTTGAAGACATGATGCATCTTTTACCATTAATGGAAACATTAATATTTTATTTATCTTATGATATGATCTGTATGATACTGATAGATAGAAGAAATTATTAAAAACTTAATCACAGAAGGCCAGGAAAATCATGAGGTGGTAAATAATGTACTTGAAGAGAAAAATAGTAATATTATAAGATTCATTCCATTCCTAATATTTGCAAAGTAAATAATGGTCACAAATGTTGTAACAGCCGTGCCAATGTGATAGTCATGAACTGTTTGTTCTTGTCATCCCAGTCTGCTGTTGGAAACCCTGCCTTCCCCCTCTGACAGGTAGGGATGCTCTACTTCCAGAGGAGCTGTGAAGTCAAGGTAATTAACCTATTTTATTCTCTCGGTGACATACCAGCTGCCAAAACACTGAGTTTCTCAATATTAGCTTTCATTTTAAAACATTTTTAGCATCTTAGAGGACAGTTTAAACTTTCATTAAATTGAAATTTTGTGCATTAGAATGAGCTCCATTAACAGGGAATTTTCAGAAGATACTGTTGATTTTTTTGGTTCTTATATGCCCAGTGTTTTCTTTGCCTGCAAGGAATAAATAACCCATTTAGGAGCAAAAGGGAATATACCAAAACAGAACAGTTAGGGGCAAAATATATCAGGTTAGCAAAATACGCATTGCTGGCTCCAATATAAGAGATTGGTTAGACTGTTCCGACTGGGTTTAAAAAAAACCAAATAGAACCAGAAGTAGATCGTTGTTAAGAGAGCCAGAGAGAGGCAAGAAATCAGAACACTTAGGATCCTGAAAGACAGTATGGGTCATCAAGCAGTCATCCACTTGTCCTGCAAAAGAATCACTTCCATACCACCTCCGAGGTTGTAAGCAGAGTATCCTCACACTCCTGTTCTTGACTGTGCATGATTTTGCTTTAGCAGAAACCAAATCCAAATGCATAGTATTACAAAATGAAAGGGAAAATTTACTATTTTTGTCAAATTTTAGAAGTTTGGGTAATTCTGACCAAATCCGTTTTTTAAAATGAAATCATTCAATTTCAGTCGACCCTGAAACTATACCAAAAAAAAAAAAAAAAAACAATGGTTCTAAATGAAGCCAGGTCATCCAAAAGGGGAAAAAAAATGACAGACTATCTGCTTGTTCTTAAGAGGCAGGACACTGGCTTGAGTGGAGACTTCTGTCACTGGCTCTAGGAGCACTTTATTTATCATGCCAATTAGACACAGCTACTTATACTCCGTTTGGGGGAATTTGTCATTTGGGGACTATTTTTTCATAGTTTATTAAGCAAAATTTTAAAATTTTGTTTTAAAATTTTAAAAATTTAAAATGGGATTTCTTTCATGAAATATGCATTCTAAAATAGGAGGTAAATCTTAGTGGTCCTCCTGATGACTTTAATGTATCCAGGACAGCAGTGCTCATTCCTGGAGGAAATTGCTAGGTTGAACTACCACGTACGTCGGAAATCATCTCGCTCTTTCAGAAGAACAGGCTCTGTCCTACACAATGAAAAGGACACCTGTGTCTATCTTTTTTTGAAAAGGATGTCCTTCCCAGTGGACTTCAAATTCAATTCATCTGGAAAGGAATTTCACCTACACATAATTTTCTAAGGTACAGTTCACAGCCTGCCCCCAATTTAGAAGAACACTGTACTGTGTAAATTCTTTACTTTAAAGAAATGTGAGTTATAATACATCAGTACATCATGGGAATCCATAATAGACATTCTAAAGTCAAATTAATTTCTGAAAGTGTGTGTTATTGGATACAGGTGAAGGAGGCACAGTGGTTGCAGCTGTCACTGAACCTGCAATGAGTTCTGAGCATAGAAGAGATATTCTAGGCCATCTCTCTGTGGCCAGAGAAATTCTTGGCATTTTTACAGAAAAGAATAATATCTGAAAAGGTCATGAGGCATTTTTTCTATATAAAACAAGATGTGAGACTTTATGACCCCAGTTAAAACTTCTGAATTCTTAAATAAGGCAGTTGGAGTAAATAAAAGGTTAGTAGTGTTGAAAAGTGAGTCCTTAACATTCTCCCAAATTCCGGCATATTAAGTCTCCTAATTATAGAATAAAGCCATGATGACAAGGTTTGGCTTTGCAGTCCTGAGAGAATTGAGTTGCTAGAATAAAAGCACAGTTCATGGACGCTTTAGAGTGTTTATTTTCTTCATGATAATTGAGTCACAAAAGGGTTGACAAGAGTGCCCTTATCTGAAGACCCAAACACTTCAGAAGTTGATTTCATTTCCATGAAAATTAATGCAACAAGTTTTTTTTAACACTTCTACTTTATCACATAAAGAAAATTTGTATTCTTCCTGAGAACAAAGGGATTGACCTTATCACTCACCATTCAAACTTTCCTGGTTCTCTTTTAAGTTATACAGAAACTCATCTTTATTATTACACATCCCTGAAACTTGAGTCCAGTATGAAAAAGTATATGTCTTTTAAAAAGTGTAATTTTGTTATGATGAAAGTATTTTTGTTTAAGAAGACCAATAGGGCAGATAACTGCTATTTTCTTTGATTAGGAAAACATTTAGTTCTTCAAATCATGAGATGGTAAGAATGATAACCCAATCCTTTAGGTTAACTTATTCATACTAAAGATAAAACAACAATAGTAAATGCATGGCTTAAATAGTAACTGAGCACCATAAGTGAGAAAATAAAATGCCTTTTAAATAAAATGCAAACATTTTATAGTTTGCATTATGTGGAAAACTATGTGATGTATTTTTAAATCACTACCTTGTTTGATACACCTTTCAAGTGTAATTGTTGTTTAATTTTTGAATTTCTATTGTTGAATTTTTCTGCTTGAAACTAATAAAACCTATGTTAAGTTTACCATTGTCATATAGGCATAGGGGAACCCATTTCTAGTATCTGCCACACATTCTTCTCACGTGGGACTGCTTTGATTGAACTTAGAGTCACCTCTGATCAAAAATCTGGCCCCAGGTAATACTCATCCCAGTAGCATAAGATGAGCATCCATCTGCATCATAACTACCTAGTGTGTTCATTAACACGCAGGTTCCTGGGCCACCCCACAAATGCTGGATCAAAATCACCAGGAGGGCCTGGAAGTTCACTTGTTTTAAAAGATTCCCAGGACATTATTAGGTGCACTGAATGGTGGAAACCAAAGTCTCATATTCAGAACATTGTTTTTGTGTATCTACTCAGATGTTTTGCTTATTTTTCAAATAAGAAATGTATTTAATGAGACCTACACAAGCATATAAAAGTGCTTGCAGTATGTTTAATAACTGGTTTGATTTTTTTATTAAACAGATATTCACAGGAGGATTTCAGAAAGTTTTCTTAAATTGAAGCCATAGCACAGAATACAAAACAGAATAACATTTGGGGTGTATGTGTCAAATACTGCTAATCTACCAACTACGTATTACTAGATACGCATATAGATCCCTTCATTGAATTTCCCTCCTAATCATAGCTCAGAAGGCTCACATGGTGCCACGTCTACTGTAGGAACTGCCTTTCTTTAAGTCCTTACATAACTCTATTAGAATAAGGAAAATAAGTTCCACTTATTTCACCTTACTTGGCAGGCAGCTATCACTAAAGCAAATGGTCCTGACTTTGTAGTGTCTGCAAAACACACGAGAGCCAGTTTATCCTAAAATAACTTTTCTTACCAATTTTGAATCTTATTTTATGAAATTCAACATGATAAAACATAAAATAGCATAATGGCTTACTAGCAAAAACGCTCATTGTTGAAAATTTTTAAATCACATGAAGGAAGAGAGTGATTCAACTCATTCCCCAAATGAGTCTTTTTTAAAAAGGTTATTAACTAATTTGGCAGTAGACAGAATATACTGCACGAAGTAATGCATAGTGAGAGAGTTTGATACATAGAAAAATGTACTTTACAGTTATCCATCACTCACAATATAGGTTACATCAAATCGATGTTTGTGGTGCAGAGTCTAGGTGACCCTATTGCAATAGGACCAAAGAACTGTGTAAGGTCAAGGCCACACAAGTTACCATGAGTCTGTCTCTCACCACTACCTGTCCATGGCCTATGAGGTCCGCCAGGAATACTGCAAGTCAAGGTACAGAGAAGAAACACTCTCGCCTGAACAATATCTTTCTCTTGGAAGTTCTTCTCTGTAGCGATGCTGAAGGCATTTTTCCCTCTACCCACCCAGCTCCATTGAAAATGCTTTTCCTCCTCTGCTCTTTCATTTCCTGTCTTATTCCAATTATTGTTTCCTTCTGAAAACCAGCGTGAGGACAGTCCTAGCCAAGCTCAGTTGTATTGAGTAGTTTGTTGTTATTGTATACCAACCTATTCTTTTCCAAGCTTTGCTTATTAATTTCATGCTAATTCTATATTTTGTATCAAAGATAATTTATTTTGGCCACATTTACATCCAAATACACACAACTTGGAAAATCTTCCCTTTGAGTTTTTATCAAATTGCTGCAGCTAATAACACTGCTCTCTGAACACACTAATGACAGGAATGATAAGGGTGGTATATTTTTTCTCATTGTTCTCTATTTTTAGTAAGTCTGTCTATTGCAATTTAACCTATAGGGTCATTTGAACTAAAAAGCAACAGGAAATTTCCTCTATTCAGATACAGACTAAAGAGAAGAAGAAGCACAGTTAACATCATTCAGACCTCATTCACATGCCTGTTACTACATACAATATAGGAAACTCAACAAGTGATTCAGAGCCCCAGTACATCTGCTTTTGCTCTCTTGTCAGGAAATGTCAGGTCCCACCATTAGCCCAGCTAAAATGCTAGGCAGGTGGCCAGCTATCAGAGTAAATCTCCCAACAGACCTGCAGGAGTGTTTTTCCAGATGTCATGCCACATGGAAATGGATCAAAGACTAATGTGTTAGCCAACACCAGGGATTGGAGCTCCAAGAGTATCACTAAGCCCAAGGCTCTTTCTTAGTAAGGACTTCAAATCCAGACTTCTGGGTAGAAGAAGGAAGTGTGAACTATTCTAAAATAAAGAGGTATCGATTTGTTAAATGTGAATGCGTACAGCATACTATAATTTTTGTGACCTAATTTTGTCTCCTTCCCTTTCTCACCACTTATCCTCTTCAATATTCTCCAAGCCCTAACAATGGAAGAACCCAGCTCTCTCTGTCTCTCCCTCTGATTGCCTCCCTAAGTGCCACAGTGGGGCAGCTTCTGACACTGCATAGAGCAGGCCAGTGACCTTGCAGTAAGTTCATCTGTAACTAGCTTTAGCTTTTATGGAGACAGAAAGTCCTCCCGAGCAGTCTCAGTCATCACTTTCTCCTGTGACTGGTTACCCTAATCCTCCTCCTTACTCTACAGAGTCTGACCCATTACCTGCTCTTAGGCCAGGGCCAGACAACAGAAAGTGTGACATCCAAACTAATTCCACATATTGCTTGGTCCAAAAGAATTTACACCCTAGTCCTATTTGTAATTGATGAGGAAGTTTATTACACTCTCATAAAAAAAGAGTAAGAAAGAGGTTATCAGTATACAACACACACACACATACACACAGGGGGGGAGAGAGAGAGAGAGAGAGAGAGAGAGAGAGAGAGAGAGAGAGAGACTAGATGGCAAGACATGTTGTTGGTCTAAGGTTTGCAGTCTTCTATAACAAGCAGATATGAAAGTCCATTATTCATGGGCTCACCCATGGGGGGACATGTGCTTGGAGAAAACAAGTTCCTTTTCTCAGTTTGGGCTTTAGAGTGAACTTGAGGGCAGAAAAATTGCTGTGGGGTAAGCCATAAACTCTGAAGGAATAAAAATCCTACATGCAAATGATGCATGAAAAGAAAGAGGAAAGAAGGGGAGAAAAACCAATTTAGAGCACCCCCACTTAAAAATTAAGGAATAACCACAGCTGACGCACTTCCCCCCATTTTATCCCTAAATGCAACCACTGACAGGCGTGACCCCAGCCCTTGTTCTGCAGTCATGGTATTAACTTGTAGAAATTTTACAAATATCAAAGCAGTATATTCCAGGCAGAATGATTAAAAGCCAAAATAAAGAAAAACAGAAGCAATAAGGAAAACTATAAAAGCTTGTTTGAAATGTACTCAGACCCTCTTTGTTCCCTGCTGAGTTGGTTGCTTGGACCAGACAATAAGCCCAGTTATTGACACAGACCTGGCTGTTCTTACTCAGACACTAAGTAGGATGAGCTATAGACAAAGCTTCTGCTGGAACAATCTGCTGCCCTGTTCAACTCACAAAGGGTGAGAGAACTCACATTCATTTAGAGAACATCTATTATGTGGCAGGCTCTGCACTGTGTTTTATGCATGGTCTCATGGTGCATAGCATTGCTATTGGGTAGAAGTCTAGAAACATCACACATCAGGAAACAGGTTCACAGAGGGAAGTCAATGTAGCTTTTGGGTCAGTGATCACTCTAAATCCAAAAGGCACCTTGCAGAGAATATAATTTGTGCACATGGAAAGCAATAAAATCTCATATTTATGGGTTATTATTTTGCCAGGGCTGCCTTAACTAATACTACTAACTAGGTGGCTTAGAACATCCAAAATATATTATCTAGTAGATGAAGGCTAAAAGCCCAAAAGGAAGGTATTGTCAGAAAGCACATGCTCCCTGGCACTGTGAGGGATACTTCTTTGCTGCTGCAAACCTTCTGCTGGTTTGCTAGCAACTGTTGGTGCCACTCTGTTTGCAGTTTCATAACTCTAACCTCTGCCTTCGACATCATATGGCATTCCTGTTTTCCAGGATGCCAGTCCTACTAGAACAGCAACCCACTTTACTCCTGTGTGGCTTCCTCTTAGCTAAATAAATTTGCAATGATCTTTTATCCTAATAAGGTCACACTCCAAGATACTGAGGGTTGTGACTTCAGTGTATCTTGTTTTGGGAGAGTACAAACAAATCTATAACTCATGAGAAAATTATTCTTTACTAGGCAATTTAGTTCCTAGGTTATTTATGCTATTAAAAAATTTAAAAATTAGCCAATACATTAAAACTATTTGCAAACTATAAAATTAGAACAAGCTATGTAGTCCTATCAGAAGGGTCACCCAACCCTTTATTACTTCTTCAATTTCATGTCTCCTCTGTTCTTTATAACATAAATGTTTTTTAATGTCAAGTTCTGTGTTTGCCTTAATGTCCTGCATCCAAGGGCATTGAGGTTGTGAATTAACTACCTTCAGGAAGGAAACTGATTAACGTCCATAGACAATAAGTAAGAAAATAAATAAGGAAAATAAATAAGTGAGCCTTATTATAGGAAAATAAATAAGTGAGCCTTGGCGATATGGCACCAACACAGATTAACATTGGAGATGCAATCTGTTAATAATTTATAAAAATATATTATACTGACTTTTATTTTCAGTTCTTGGGATTGAATGCAGGGCTTTGACACTGAGCTACATCTCCTGACCCTTTGATATTTTTAATTTTGAGGAAAGGTTTCACTAAGTTGTTAAATTTCCGAGGCTGGGTCCTGAACTTGCAATTCTCCTGCCTCAACCTCTCTGTGTGCTGAGAGATTGCAGGAATGCGTGATCCTACCTGACACAAAAATGTATGATGTTCTTAATTAGAAATACACTAGAAACAGAATTCACTGGAAGCTGTTATTATACTTTGTTTCTTACGAAGAATAGATTTGAATGTCTAAAACATTAATTATTCTTATTGATGTCAAATTTATCTTTTATACATAAAGGTAAGCCAGCAAAAGTCTATCTCATCATCTGTCAATTCATCTATGAACAAATCTCTGAAAGTTTTAAAGTTTTAAACATTATTTCACAATTGTATTTCCCCCATAGGAATTTTCATTTTGTTTTATAAAAACAATTCATTGTAAAGCATAATACTTTATCCTGTAGGCATATATAACTGTCAACCAATTTTAATTAACAGATAAGTCCAATTTATAATTGCTCACATATGTGCATGCCAACAATTAGGTCACTAAATCTTTAATAGGAGTCTTTGGATATTTTTTAAACTGTACTACTGTGCTCAGCAGATCTACTTTTAACAGATTAAATAAAATTAAACTTGAGTTCAACATAGGTACAATTATCTCCTCAATTCTAGTTGGTGAATCTGTTTTTAAGAGGTTGTTTTATCCTGGCGTTATGATCTCTGTTTGTGCATAGTTTGTTTACAGTGAATTATCTTTCAACACATAAGCTGAAGTTTGCAGGGGATACTCTTCAGGAAATTCCTAGTCACGGTGCCAACAAACGTCTATGCATTTATTTCATAGCATCTCCCTGGATGTTCAAGGCCCACAGGCTGGAAGAAAGGATGGAGGAGGTGGAGGAAAGACACGCTCTCCTAGGCCTCCTTGTTTGGCACAGGCACACTACCTCACTCATTCCATCAAGAAGATTCCAGGGCACCCAGAGTGGGGAGGAAACAAGTGAAAAGAGAAGACATAAGATCACCTTTAAGATGAAACTCTCACAAAATCAAATTGTTTTTCAAACCCAAGATTAGTTTAGAAATTAGAAAACCTACTCTTTCGAAGGTAAAAGCTCATATGGTGCAGAAGAACTTTAAGCAAAATACAAGCATCTT
Source organism: Hydrochoerus hydrochaeris (assembly GCA_004027455.1). Classification (NCBI taxonomy): domain Eukaryota; kingdom Metazoa; phylum Chordata; class Mammalia; order Rodentia; family Hydrochaeridae; genus Hydrochoerus; species Hydrochoerus hydrochaeris. Next base: position 75,445 of record PVLA01000192.1, on the reverse strand, counting down.
CTTCCCATCACACAGAGATGGCCACTCCTAATTCTATTACTGTTGTTGTAATAGAAAAAATGGACACACCCTCCCCAGCAACAAACATTCTTGCACGTTTTACACAGAAGTATAGTTCTACCTAAAAAGTAGACTTTTAGGAGAAGTACTGAATGAAAATTTTGCGTGTTTTTAATTTTATTTGAAAATCTCCAGTTGGTTTCCCTAAGGGCCGCACTGATTTGTACTTCTGATAGCACTGAGGAAGAACACAGGCTTTCTACCCCATATTTGTCCAAACCAGGTATAGGCAACACCCTTATCTTTTCCAAACCTGGCATCAAAGGGAGGACTTTTTAAATTGCAAATATTGTATAGATGCAAAGGTCATGCTTATTTAGAGAAGAGTTATCTATGAGCTTACAGTATGCATATGTGTATGGGTTTGTATCACATCATTACAGTGGCCAAGCAATTGTATACTTCTCATGTTCAATCTACTGGGTGATCCTTTTGATGTTACCATGTTGTATTTAGGGACACAGCACGGCATCGTGTAAATACTGAACTGTTCCACAGAGCCTATCTCTGGTACCCTAGAAGACAGGATCTAAGAGTGGCCTAGTAGATGAGGAGGATTCACATGTCTCCACGTCAGGCAGACGCCCGGGCCCCCAGCCATATCCACCATGACCATGAAGCCACCACGACCCTCCACTCACGTGTGAAGGAACACAGCCACTCATTAGCATTGTGAAAGTGAGCTGATGATTCTGCGCACTTCAGGTTGGCTTCTCTTCTTGTGTAAAGTGGAAGTAGACAATCCCTATCTCTTAAAACTGAAATAAGATTAAATAAAATAATGCATAGGAAGTAATAAGTATGGAATCTGGAATGAAGTAAATACGTTACATTCATAGTTTTAAATTACTGTGGTGTTTTCAGTGCAAATGTCCTTGAGAAAAATATTCTAGTTTACAAATTTTAGAAGGAAAGAAATTGTTCTCATTCCCCAGCCTTAAACTCATACAAAATCCCTGGAACTGGTTTTAAATAAAACCATGCTAACATTGTTTCAGTAAAAATGCTTCTGAAAGTCAGTCAAAATAAATAGTCTCTTAACTTGAGAACATATTCATTAGTGAAAGAAATAAGACACACAATGTGTAAACATATTCTTTCATTAATGTGAGAAGCTAAAAGAAAAAACATATGTATATGTGTATGTCTATATATATATATAAAAAATAGCTAAGATAGTTATGCTACTGATTTCTCTGAGTTCACTGACGGGAAAGATTTGCACTGGTATTGTTCAGACAATTGAATGCAGATGTCTTGCACTCTGGGTGGATGATTTGGGGATGACCATGCACAAAGTGTGTAGCATTGTTGCCCCTGATTGACATATTTTGAAATTTTGGTTTTTTTTTCTTCCTTTTAACCTTGAAATAAAGTGGATTTGGAAAAAATAAAAGGAGGGAGGGAGGGAGGAAGGGAGGGAGGGAGGGAGGAAGGAAGTCTGTCTCTGATGTCCAGAAACTGGGGATAAATATCAGCCAATCCTGAAACACTCTTCCCTCTAAGAGTTCTTTAAATTCTCCCTCCGATGGCTCAGAGTACTACCCAAGGTCATCCACCTACTTGGTTGACTGGCCTTAGAAGCACAACTTTATTTGCTTAATCAGCAGTATATCAGCTATTTGTTTCAGTTACCGAGTGGCATCAAAATAATCAGCCTAACACATTCTCCTTATTTGATACATAGTAAAAAGCACCTCCTTCCCTGCCCCTATTAAATTTCCAATCTCCAGCATAAGCAGGGTGTAATCAAAGGATGCTGTCTTCAGAAATGAGACATAAAAGCTCTTATTGCTTTCCTAAATTTTATCATATCATCAGAAAGAGAAATTCTTTTTCAGGAAAGGAGCAATATAGATCAACTTATGTAAGAATCATTTGTTTCTGCCACATGAATCAACCATGATAGGAATCTAAATTTGATTTTGCTCTACCTGAACATATTTTCTTTCAAACAAAATTACCTATGTGCTGAAACAGTAGATATAATACACATGCATATGCAGGCATGTTCAAGCTGCTCTCTGTATTATTTGTTTACTGGAAATATAAAATCTTTAGCCCTAAAAACAAGATTATTTGCATTCCAGAACTATCTAGCCTTTTGCGTTTCAGTCTTGTTACTTCCACTCTAAGTTCCATTCTGCCTGGCTTCCTGGTAGCTACTATTTTTCCAACAAATCTGTCCCTTCTGTCTAGAAGCCCTCATACCTCTGAAACATCACTCATGTATCAAACTCTTGCTCATCCTTAAAGACCTACATCATGTCTCTCCCCATCTTTTACTGTTACTCCTTTTCTTCCACAATACTCTGTATGTCCCTGATAACTCCTGCAACATGCATATCAAGTCAGTATTTTCCTCCTCCCTCCCCTGAGACTGTGTATCTATTGAAAACATTTGCCCATGGTATGCTTTGACCTCACATACCATACACAGCCCTCTTCAGGGGGCTCTTCCGCTGCCATGCACTACTTACATAATGATTTACCTGCAGCTGATAGTTACTAAAAAAGACTTAAAAAATAAGCAGAGGACTTTTTTTTTTTACCTTCCTGATTGATTCTGGTGCCTTATTGAAACTCTTGCTACAGAAAGTTGATGACAGCTGGCTTGAGGACCTCAATCGGTTACCTACATTCAACAATTTTAATGTATGAAATACCTGAAGATGTGTAAGTCTTCCAGGTATCCAACACCTGTCTACAAGGAGGGTTGGCCAGGCTAGTGAGAAGTGGCATAAAGAGGACACTCAATTTTGTACAGACACTTTATGAACCCCTGAAGATCCTGTCATAAATAGCCTAAGTTCACAGTGCATGTTCCTATATGATCTAGGGTCTCTGTGTCTACCGAAATACCTAAAAACAACAGGCTATCCAGGAGGCCAAGGTTTAGCAGCCTCCCACCTGGTTGACTGATCCTTCTAAAGCAGCTTGTTTTTCAAGCACTCTGTCCACCATGCTCACTTGGTCAGAACCCATTAGGACTCTGTGACTTATAGATTGTGTCCACATTCCTATACCAGTACTAAAGACCATTCCTAGGTTGTCCCCTAACCAAGATCCCTAGTAAAATCTTCTATTCTACTAAATGGAGGTTCTAATCTAGAAAAATAATATCCATCCACTGAGCACATTCTGTATATACAGGCACTGCATTGAAGAGTTTAAGCATATTTCTCAGCAAGGAGCCTTTTAGTCTCAAGAGTTAGAGATAAAAACACTGTAGACTAAAATGATCGTGTAACATTCTTGAACCCATCACCTCAAAAATAATGTAGCGAGAACACAAATGCTAATTCCAGGCCCTCTTAGACCCATGGCAACCTGGAACGGGTCTGAAATTCTGGCTTCAGTCTGTCTACATTCTTAATGGGCAGTATGGCGCTGGGTGTGGACACACCATCAACTTTTGTTGAATAAGAAGGACATTTTCCTTGCTTTTTGGTTGTGTTGACAAAGGTCTCCCATCCCTCCTCCAACCCACTCTTTGAGTTCATATTCTTCTCCAATGCTGCCCATGACTGACCTCTCCAGCCCATTTCGCTCTCTGCTCAGTTCATGCTCTGTGCTGAAAACTTGTAACTAATGCTCTGCTTCCTGACAACACTCACGCAGAGCTTTCCTCCTTCATTTATTTTTGTCCACATGGTTAATTCCTAAACTTTGAATTATTTACACCACTTAGCTCAGTCCCTCAGGGGTAGCTGACTGAGGCACCTTCAGTGCCTGGCTGTAGTTTATTCATCTACATGGCTATGAAATTAAAAACCAGTGTGTGAGTATAGCTGTTCACCGATTTGGAGCAGCACTTTCTCAGATGTAAACACCATCTCTTTTGCTGTAGAAGAAATCATTACTCTGGCCTTAATCTGCTTATACTTCCTAGGAAACAATAGACTAGTGATTCCTTTTTAAACCTTCACATCGTCATCCACGATGAAAACATGAAAACGCTGAAGTGTGAATTGCAGCCACTGGAGCCTCTTCCTGAGGGTAATGTGATATTTGCTGGGTAAATTACCTTCCCCTTTCCCGACTTGAAGAATTGATGAGGTGGTGACTGACTGCTTCAGTGTCTCACCCAGAAATCACTCTAGTGTCTGATAGACAGGGCAGTTTCATGCTCTGCCTTTGCGGTCTAAGAATTTTTTTTTTTTTAAAGGAAAAATGTATCTCATATACAGTAATTTTTATTCTTGCATTTAAGGGAAGAAACATCTTAAATCCTTATTAAGATATAGTAAGAAGTCCAAAGGATAGCACTATACAGTTTCCCTTCACACCCTACGGCTTTTTAATAGTCTTTTCTACCAAATCCAAGCTTCTAGGAAGGTAGGGGTTTGAGGCGGGGGACCAAGATCTCTGAAATCAATTTAAGGGCCGAGCCTAAGGATGTTAATAATGCAAACGTTTTAAAACAAATTTAAGACAGAATTGCCGATACATTATTTCCACTCAATTCTATTTTTAGTGGAAAGATAATCGTGTGTGTGTGTGTAGACACACATACAGGGGATACGACCTCGTGTTCAACAATGCTTACGACGTGGGATGATTAAATCATGGTAATCCGCCATCGAGAGGTGGTGAATATATTCAAAACCAACTTTTAGTAATTTTGTAATGTAGAATGCATGATGATGTTTTATAGTTGCTATTCTGTGCAACGGATTACTAAAGTTTGGGGGCTTTTGACTAAAATTTTTTCCTCTCGTCTGACACTTTGGACCCTTTGATCAGCATCTCTCACCGTCACCCTCAGGTTCAGGTGACCACTGCGTTCCCTCCTGACTCCTGTGAGAGCGATGGTTCCGGTTCACACAGGCATACAGATTTCTCTCTTTGACGAGCCCATCTCAGTAGATCGCTAAGTCGTGCAGTCATTGTGATTTTCATTTTCTGAGCAGTTCTCATACTGCTTTCTATGAACTCTAAATTAATTCACATTCCCATCATCGGGTGCACGCGAGCTCACTTTTCTCTCAACTCTCTCCACACTAAATTTCATCTTTTTCTGATAACAACCATCCTATCAAGTGTCTGGTGATATTTCATTATGGTGCCCATTTCTGTTTCCTGATGAGTGATGCTGACCACCTTTTCATATGCTTTTGCCCCTTGGGTGTCATTTCTGAAAGTGTCTATGCAACTTGTTTGCCTATTTTTCAATTGAATGATTTATTTTATCTTGTTATTCAGTGATACGACTTTCTTATATTTTGGACATTAACTCCTTAGGGATATGATTTGCAAGTATTTTCTCCCATTCTATACGTTGCTTTTTCATTTTTGTTGACTGTTTCCTGCACAGAAGATTTTTAGGTTGATAGAGCTTCCCTTATTGATTTTTTTCTCTTGTTACCTGTAGTTTCTGTGCCATATCCAAAAAGTCATTGCCAAGACCAATATCATGCAGCTTCTTCCTATTTTTCATATTGCAATTTTAGATAAATGTATTAAGTAGCTTGACTGACTTCACAATGTGTATACAGGTATATGCTGTGTATACTATGTATGAGGTATGCAATATATACTATGTTGTATACCTCAAACACACACACAATTCTTTCTTGTTAATTATATCTGAATAAAGTTGAGAAAAAATGAATTGGATGTATGAAATCTTAGCTAGAAATTGTTGTTACAGAGACAATAATAGTGGTTATTTAAAAACAATCCACGAAACTAAGGACACCTTTCTAGGCAGAGGAGAAAATTCTTTTGAATTTTTCTCATGAGTTTACTCTACTTCCAAAAAGTCTTCCCTTCATCTCATTATCACAATTAAAATAGGAATTACATCTTGCCCTTATTTCCCACGCAGTCCGGCTTTCATTGCCTTACACTTCCTCACCGAATCCATTTGAGTCTTCTGCCTTTGTAACTCTCCTGGAAACCCCCGCAGAAGGCCGTGTCCCCTCTGTGGATTCTCTTTATTCTCTCACAGCTCCGCTCACTCCTACACGTCCTAACTCCCTCCTCCAGCTTCGTTTCTCTCGTGGGTTCGGATCCCCACCTTGCTTCTCGTTTCTCACCCTCCTCTCCGTCTTTCCTAAAGGCCTATTGTCCTCCACGTGAAATCTAAGTGACACCATCATGTTAGTCACTTTCTTTATATCTCCAACTCTCAACTTTCTATTCATTTCCAAAACTAAAATTTAAATGGTTTCTTAAATCTGTCCAAAACAAAACACAAAATTGTTCCTTTTCCCAAACCTTTTTATGTTCTTTTAAATCCCTGAGTCAGTGGATGACTCTGCAGTAATCTTAGCAAAAAACCTAAACAGCAAAACAGTAATGTAGATAGTGGAAAATATGCTACTAGTAAGTGCCTTGATATTAAAATATCTAACCATGTGCTCTAACTAGGGTACTACTTCCCTATCATTATAAAAAATCATAATGGTTCTGTTTCTCATATTTTCAACTTTCATTAAAACACCAACAATGGATACTTGGTGTATATTCAATCAAATTTATAGAGCTAATATAAATATATATATGCATACACATTTTAAGATAAAAATAACTAATAAGCATGGGCAGTGTTGAAATTGTCTCCTCTTGTGAACATTTTGTATGATTTTTATAATTTGTTACAATGATGGCTAGCTTCAATCAGGCCTCCCTTCCATCCTTTTGTTCTTACTAAATTAGAAAATCTAACCCATGGTTACAGGTCACTGAAGTTTTTACTCAGTGTTGGTTTGCTCTTTCTGACAGTTTTTTTAGAACTTCTCTTTGGGAGAAGTGAGAATGTTTATAGATGGGAGGAGGAGGGAATTAGGTTGATTGTGACAGAGACTAAGGACTCACTAAGCCCTGTTTGCTCTTTTTCTTTACACCCAGCTAAACTATGCTGCCTCCCTTCTCTTCAACTAGCTCTTGATGCACCAGTCAGTAAAGCTGGCAAGAGGATGCATTCTACTTTACCACCCATTAGATCCGTGAGACTCCCATAGGTGAATATGGCCCCCAAGGTAAGCCTGTCCATCACGAAGTAATGATGGTGAAACATGAGGTTAAATTTCTGCAAAACTAAATTCAGATGTCATAAGAGAGAACTTACTTTTCTTTCTTTTAAATTTTGTTTAGCAATGCTTTTACAACTTCCACATATTTCCAAAAACATATCTAAGGTATGAACAGGAGTTTGAGCCATCGTTTACATGCACTGCTACTCCTGCAGAAAAAAGCATCATGTAGGTCTATCTGTATTCCTTACAAGAGACTCACTGACTAAGGTATTAATGTGTGGGGATTTGACTCCTGCATGACAAGCCTGAGGTTGTGAGTTTGATCCCAGGGTGGGGGTGGGGGGAGAAACCAAATCAACAACAACAAAAAATTTGCTTTGTTTAAGGTATTCATGGGACCTTGTTATTTGATTTTCTGGCATAGACTTCATTGGCAGAATTGCATGGAGACCCCACACTGCCCTTCTTAATGTTTTCTGCCTTTTATTTTGTGCTTGTCCTAAGCATCTTTGCAGAAAGGGAGTGGCAGGTACTAATAAACTTCCTTCAGAAAAATGATGGGCCACACCCTCCGATGGAAAATGCAGGACCATCTGAGTCACTTTCCTCACTCTTGAAATACAGTATTAGCCAGAACTTGAGAGAAGGGAGTTTTATTTCAGCTCACGGTGTTGAGAGGATACAGCCTACAGTGGGCCGGTTCCACAGCAGGGGTCTGGCAGGGAGTGGCAGAGAGAGGAAAGCAAAGAGAGAAAGAGGAGCCAGAAGGGGAGATACATCCTTCCAGATCAGCCTCCCCTCTTCTGCCCCATCTCCAGGATGTGCATAGTGTTCCCACGAGCCATCTCCTTCCAAAAGCCCCATCTCTTCACACATGAGATTTTGAAGGATATTCTCAACATAACCAAATGCGGACTCCTGCACACACGGTAGGTAATAAAACCCTGTGTTCTCGACTATAACCTTTTAGTGAAACATAATTTTCAAGAGCCTAGACTATAGAGCCAGACTTTCCAGGTGTGAATTCCAACTTTGTGATTTACATGGCCCTTTCTTTACTTTTGTACCTTTTTCAGTAAATGAAACCTAATTTTACAGCTTACTTCCTAGAGATGGTGGGAAGATTAAATGAGCACATGTATGTAAGTAGCTTAAAATAGTGCCTGGAACAGAGTAGAATTAGAATAAAGAACATTATACACCCTGAATCTCTGTTAGTAAAAGAGAAACCTCCAAACTGGCAAGAAATGACATTGGGTGCCCATTACCATATGTGAAAGAGCCAACTACGTAAAACCAGATTGTAAATATCTGGCTCCCAGAGACATCTGGTTTGGCCAGGATATATCTGTAACTGGACTGCTGTCCTGGCTCACACTGACTGACTCACTCTCTGAAGATCTAGTTCCAGAAAACCAGAGAAGCTTTGGGGCAGGACAGATCCGTCTGGAACGCTGTCTGTACCTCTTACAAGGTCACCTTGAGCACATTTGCTAAAACCTTGCTGTGCTGCTGCCTCCTCGTCTACACATCTGCAAAATACACCCTGCGGGGGGCCACCCTGCCTCGTTTCTGACACATACTCCACAGGGCCCTTACCCCCTCCCCCAACCCCACTCGGCAAGTTGCTGTCCACTCCTTTCCTGTCGGTTTCAAATTTGCAGGTCCCCTTGTTTGCTGAGCCAAAAAAAAGTCTCGAGAGTCCAACGGGATGAGTAAAACTCAGTGATGATGAGAGAAAAGGAGAATTTACACTAAAGACCAAGTGCAACGAAACCCCACCTCTGCTTCTGAATAGCTGAGTGACCCAGGGTATGAGGCTTGATGACCTACGCCTCAGTTTCCCGAGCTGTAGAGTGGTGATTAGGGCTGTATCTAGCTCTTAGTGTTGTGAGGATATGGCGCTGTTCAGTATTTTGGGTAACGCTTGGCTGGGTGTGAGGCAACTCATGCGACACTGGCTCTCCCCAGGGGTACTGTCTTCCTGCTTCTCCCATCGTCCTGCCCTTTGTTATCTGCCAGTCCAGGGGTGCATGTACCAGCACAGTTATTAACGACCCCATTCACCGATTTGGCTACAAAAAGAGGAAATAACGTTACTTCTATGGAAATAACTACAGTTTTCTATTTTTGCTATCCAAGCTTCACTGAGCACATAACGGATTCACCATTTTCCCCTCTGCTCTTGCTTAACTCTCCTGTTTCCTGTGTTTCTTCCACTTGGTGGAGTGCAGACTGGCTGGAAGGGATGGAGCAGGAGAGGCGACAGGCGACAGAATGAAGCACTACTCAGCTATCGAGAAAGATCAGGCATCAAGCATTTTATAAGTAAATGGACACATCCTGGCCGTACTCAGAAGTGAAATAAATCAAACTCACATGTGTAAATACCATATTGTCGCCTTAGTGCAACTGAAAAATTATATACGTTCCAAAATCGACATTGAATACTGTGTAAGGGTAAGAAACTGTTCAAAGAACAAAAGTAATTGGAATAAGGGAAAGAAGGAAAAAGAAAAGACATAAATCCATATATATATATATACATACATACATACATATATACGATAGCTAAAATGACTATACTACTAATTGTATCAGTTATTGGAAAAGAACAGTTAATATCATGTTTAGATCAATTTTACATGCCTATATCTGTTAATCTAAGCAACCTTCTTGAAGCTAACAAGATACAATATTACACCATTGCCAAATTCCTATCATCTTGTTTTGTAAACCTATGCTGCTACTATATTTGGTTTCTTGTTGTTTGTCTGCCTGTATTGCTTTTTTGTCTTTCTTTTCTATGTCTTTTTCATCTTAAATTTAAAAAATGGTATTTGTGTCATGCTTATTAGCCAAACACTTTTTAAATAAAACTAAAAGTAATACTGTGACATGTTAATACACATTGGGAGTTGTTTTAAGACTCAGGCAAAATAAAAGTTATTCTCATTATGCATTCTTCTAGAAACACATGTTGATACATTTTGAAATATATACTACCTAGTCTCAGAGACATCACCTCAAAAAGAAATAACTTTCTCAAACTAATATGTTGTGTCAAGGTAGAAGTGATTCATTCACACAAATGAATAAATGTCATTTGTCTAAGACTGTTAGGAGAATGAGCAAATTGAACTGTCTACAGTTTGCTTCTGCTTCACCACGAGAAATAACATAAATCCATGTGTTTGTATACGGTGATTTCAGTCCAAACAAAAACGTGAAAATTAAGAAAGGAAGCCTTGGCTTCCCCCACTTTTAGGGAGTTGGGTAGAAAAAAGGCTGGTGTAAAGAGACAGTTTACCAAGCAGAGAAAATAACACAGATTTATAAAATGATTTGCAGGGAGAAAATGATTTATAATGCACCAAATGTTCTCTTTCTTTTATTTCAAGTAGTTTGTGGAAGCAAAGTTACCTGAGACAGTGCTCAGAAGCAAAGCAAAGAGAGGAGACAAGAAGCTTTCAGCATAAAACAGTTGATCTCTTCAACTAGCTTTTTATCACAATGTTGCATTCCTGGAAACTGATTAGGAGCAAGACCTTGGAACTTTATAAAAAAGTTAGTTCATAAAAAAAAAGCATTTAATAAATGCTTTATAATAATATAAAAATGCCTAATGCTGCTGACAACTACAAATCTAATTCCTGGCATAAATAACGCTCATATCTTGTACATTTCACCTTTTTAAAATTAGAAAATTGTGCTTAGTTTAAAAATGATAATGTTCAATTTTTCTCACTAATTTCTCACTGTCATTTCTATTCAGTGTTAAATTTCTAATTTAACACTATCAAATATATTACAATGTTAATGTTACTGTCACTTCATAATGAAGCCATAATTACAATGAAAAACTTAAAGAATATACTGAGATTCTTTAATATCTTGGGATTCTTTAAAAGTGTATTCACTAAATCACATTGACTATTATTATCGCCTAAAATGGCTTTTGGTAAGAGATAAAGATATAAATATAAAGTGTCCATGTACATCTTGCTGTAGCTGTCCCATATCATTTGGTTAATTCTCCACTGGTGGAAAATCTGGTACTTTATAGTATAGTACTATAAATTTTCCACTCAGTAATGGATAGCATTATCACAACAATGCTGTGAATTAGGTGTTATTCAAAAATGAGAATGAAGTTTAAAATATTTTTCACAGCTTGTATAAAGCTTACTGGGTTTTTAAAATGTTTTTTAAAAGATCTTAATTGACCTTTAAAAAAATCAATATAAGAGAGTAAAGAATTGATGTATTTCAAGATTTTTTTATTTTTACCAATTCCTCAATATGGTTTAAGTTTGCTTTTGTTTTTTTCTCTAACTGCTCCAAAATTATGCTGTTCTGCTCTTTAGGGGGAATTCTTTCCATATCCCTGATACCTTCCTTTCTTAGCTGCACATCTGAACCATAGACTAAGCTACCTCACATCACAGGAGGAGGCACAAGGGCCTGGCCGAGTCAGGGAAAAAAGAGTGGCCTTCGTTTTGTACTTGCTTCTTTAGCCTTGAACGGAAGGAGGAAGAGATCCTGAATAGAACGTTCACTTTTTCAGGTGATTTGCCACTGAACAGGGTACACAGAAACTTTCTGCATTGATCTTATTATTGTTATCTGACATGCATGCCTAACCAATAATTAGCTTTCACTTAGCTGGAACTGACCATTGAATAATAATACAAAATAATACTGGTGGAATAAAGCAAGGAACAAGAACAATTTGTTTGTTTTAAATTTTTAATTTAAACAAAACATTCATAAAAACTTCAATAGCTTGGGTAAGGACAAGCTTTTGAAACACTGACAAATGTTAGATCATGACTTTAATCTTTCATCCAAAATCCAAGGATAGAAATCAGTGGGAAATATTTTTACAGTAGAAGACATAGGTTTGGTGATGCTATTAAGAATTAATAGCCCTAAATATCTGTGATTCTACATACAAAAATTAAATCAACTGCAGATTAAAAATAATTTGAAAAAAATTGAGTAGATCAAATTAACATGTCCAGACTTTTTATCTTTGTCAGAATGTATTCATCACAAAATATGATGTAACTATTACATAGCATTTTAGTTATTACAAGCAATCTAGAAATGATTTAAAGCCTACAGGAGAACACGCATAGGTTATATGCAAATATTATGTCATTTTATGTAATCATCCATGAGTCTTAGGACCAATTCACCTCAGATATCAAAGAAAACTAGTTCAAATTACTCTCCAGAAATCTGGTTTTCATTGTGTTAGTTAAAAATGATGATGACTTGTGATCTAATTTCTAAGAAAGAACCAAAGAATTTATCTAGGTCTTTGAAGCCCATCAAAAGTAAATATCCTATTTGTGTTAAAGTTATCAGTACTTATAAAAAGAAAAGAACACCAAAGTTTTCTAAACTATCTCATTAAAAGTATAGATTATCATAAGCACAGTCTTCAACTTGTTAAACTACATATCATGCTTTTCCCTTTTATTTTCTAAGGTAACAATTGAGGTGACCCAGGACATGTAAGTGTAATTCTCTACAATTGTAAAATTGTGAAATTTTATTACATATCTTAGGAATTCTGGTAAGAATTCTAAATTCTTAAAGAGCTCCAGCTGTTCAAATTTCAAGATATGAATAGTAGCTCCTCAAACTGTTGCTGGGAATAAATGTGGATAGAAGGAAATCTCCACCCATCCAGACACAAAGTAAATCATGAAACATCAACCCTTTTAACTGTTCATATGCTGGAGCTATAAAGTGCATGCCAGCCGATATTAGAGTGGAAAAGATTAATTAGCAAATTGATGTCACATTTCTAATTTGCATCCTAAACACTAATGCTAACTGCTTGCTTTTTAAGGACTAAACTTGTGATTTTTATGTAAACATTAGCAAGGAACGTATGTTTGCATTTCCATAAGCAAAATGGTATTTCTTAAACCTTAATTCCTGGTTTATGAAACCAATTCCAAAATGCTTTTTTGAAACAAAAGAGAGCTCTAAGAGGAGAGGGAGAGACATAGTGTATTGTTTTCTTCTCCAGCATGAATAGCAAATCAACTGGCCCAAAGAGGGAGAAAACTTTTTAAAACACTCTCAAATAAAACAGCAGATAAGGGAGCCATCTTATTTTTTCCATAAGATCTTCCAAATATTGTTGACACACAAGAAGGAACTATCTCCAGTAGGACTGGTAAAGTACTGCCAACAGGCCAAAGTCGACCTACTGCCTCTTTGATCCATGGGCTAGGAAAGGTTTTATATTACTTAATACCAACTGCTGAAAATTGTTTTTAAAAATTTTCATGACACACTTAAATTATGGGAAACTCAAATGCCCATGCCCAACAACAAATTTTTATCAGAATAGAGCCAAGCTCATTCATTCACCTTTGTGCATGGCTGTATTGAATTGTAATGGGAGAATTGAGAAGTTGTAACACAGATAACATGACACACAAAGCCTAAAATAATTCCTACCTGGACTTACAAAATAATATCAGGAAATGAATGTATAGCTGCCAACCCCTGCTCTAGGGAATCATTAGAGTAAATCCTTCCAGGCTCTCTTCCTCTGGTCTCCTTCCTCCTTCCAAGGGAAGCCAGGGCTTTAAACCAAAATGTTTCTCCATAAGAAAGTCTGTTGCTTGTTAAACTGCGTCAAGATTAGCTTATGATTGCCCCCAAAACAGAATGATACCATTCTTTCTACACAATTAGCACATGGACTTTGCCTTAGTCTGCTCTGGCTGCTATAATAAAATGCCACAGACCCGATGGCATAAATGACAGAAATCTATTTCTCTCTGATCTGGAGCTGGGAAGTCCATCTCAAAGTGCTAGCCAACTCAGGTTTCAGTCAGACCTCTTGTCCTGACTTGGAGATAGGCATCTCTCTGCTGCATCTTCACATGGAAGAGACAGAAAGCACGCTGGTATCTGTTTCTCTTCTTATACGAACACCAGTTCAATCAAATCAGAGCTCCAACTTTGGTACACTCATTTAGCCTTCCTCAGCTCTTTACTGACTCTGTCTCAGAATATAGTCACACTGGGGATTGGGCTTGAGTAAATAAATTTTGGAGGAATACAACACATTCTGTGGCAGATCTTTTCTTTTTCAAGGTCTTGTTTCTATCCTAGAAGAAGAGATAGAGAGGTGGGAAATGTACAATAAACTCAAACTTTTTTCAGACTCTCAAAGCCTTACTGGAATCTCACAGTTATGAACCCTAATCTCTAAGCATTGACTCTCTAAAATGCACTCAAAAGGTTCACTGACTTCCTACCTTTTCCTTCTATTCTAAAATATAGGGTGCTTTGAAGTCACTACTTTCTTCAGCACTCTAATGTGCTGTGTAATTTTGGTCCAGTCCTTTAGAAGCAGTAGCATCTTTCTCCATAGAATCTTCTCCAAAGACTATATACAAAATCAGTGAAAAGTTTCACATGCTGGATGTATAATTTTCTAAGGCTGACACACCAAAATAATCACGAATTAGGAGTCATAAAATCATAGAAGTTTATTGTGTCAAAATTCCAGATCACAGGAGTCCAAAGTCAACCTCCTGTCAAGGCTGGTTCTTTTTGAGATTGTGAGACAGAATCTGTTAGAGATCTCTCAACTTTTGCAGGTGTCTTGTCAATTTTTGGCATTTTTCAGCTTTTGAAAACATCCTGCTGATTGCACTGTCTTCACCTGACCTTGTCCCTGTACGTGTTTCTGTGTACAAGTTTACCCTTTTTACAAAGACACCAGTTTTCTTTGATTAAGGGCCTATCCCACTCTGGTGAAATGTCAACCTTATTTTAACTAATTATATCTTCCATGATCCTATTTTCAAATAATATCACATTCTTAGGTACCCAGGATTAGGACTTCAGCTTAATCATATTTTGAGTGTAGACACAATTCAATCCACAGAACTTTTACACAGAATATACCTCAAAAGCCCATCTGTTAACTCAGCCTTGTAATTAATTACATTCATTCCACAAGACCCCAAGAGGTTGGGATAAGAGGCCTTAGCTAGGAAGCCAGGGAGATAGGCCTCCAGCCCTACCAGTACCCCATGCTTCAGCTTAGCAGAGTTGATTTTAGTCACTTCTATGCCAAGGGTTTACAAAACCTTGAGTTTCTAATTTAGTTATTGTAACAAAATAAATAGGATATGAAGAATCAGCATGCTGTTACTGTTTCCCTGAGTTTATTAAGTATTTTATGATGATGTCTCCAAGGGAAAATTCTGAGTTAAATAACTTCAAGTAATATCTTCGCCACAGGAATTCTCAGTCTTTGATATATAAATATGTGTTTCAGATGGAACATAGTCTGGGAACAGAAAACAGTTTCCCAAATGTACTTGATTGTTAACCTGTCTTAGGAATTGTGGGATTTATTGGGAACTAGAATTCCTTAATAAAGGATCCTTTCAGAAGTAAAATACTTCATAGGAAAAATTTAGGAGTCCATGTATGTATATCAGGTTAGTCAGAATTACTAGCAGAAATGTCTTCTGAGAAGAAAACAGCTGGAACAAAAACTCTATTTAAATATTAACATGATTGAGATATTTCTCCTATAATGCAGAGGTTTTATAACATGCTAAGAATGATCATACCATCTACAGCTTGCATGCATGTGGGTATGTACCGTGACAGCTCACTGACAGGGTTGATGACACAGGTAATGTTTGCAGGCACACCTCTGGGAGGTGACGAACAAAGGCAATAGTAAAAATCCAAATAAATCAGGAAAGCAAAAGTAAATGATACACATATCTTTAATCAGATAACAAGACCAGAGTGATTGTAAGGGTTAGATGCACAGAACATGTATCTTTCTGGAAAAGGACCAGGTAGACAACCTTTTAAACTCTGAAGGCTACACAGTCTCTCTTGTGACTAATTCCCTCCAACACTAGCATGAATGCAGCCTCAGAAAAGATATACAGGGATAAGTGACCACATTCCTATGAAATCTTCTTAGAGGACCCTGACGTTTAAATTCTACATAATTTCCATGTATCATGAATTATTCTATTTTTGATTTCTTCAATCATTAAAAAATATAAAATGCCACTATTTTCTTGTGGCATGTGCAAAAATCATCAACAGGCTGCATTTTCCCCCTGCATTTTAGTTTGTCGAAGTTTGACTTAGATATTTTCTTTCAATTCTCTATCACATATAGGCACAAAGTGACTTTTTAAAAGTACTTTCTACCCTTAGTACAATGACATCAATCACAATCCTATAGTTTTGACTTTTTTGCTTCATTTTTCCAAAAGAAGCAGAAATGGGAATCATCAGTTCTTCAGAGTGTAGGAAGTGAAGGTGTTTCAAATGAAAATTAAAAAGATCTCTAACTTTAAAATTCTGACCAAAAGGTCAAGACATGGCCTGTAAATTCCATTTGATCTGCAATAGTACTTGTATAAATCAATAATCCTATCCATTGAGTTTTAAACAGTCAAGAGAAGAGAACCTTTTCTCCCTGCTACAACAAACACCTGTTTGCCACAGCAGAGCTTTGTATGGACTTATGTTTACTTTGAAATCTTAAATCTAAAGTTTTTTTTTTTTTAATGCTACGATCTATTTTATCTTTTTGTTCCCAGGTGTTTCCTTTTCTCTCTCCAGGTTTTAAAGTAGTCATTTTACTTTAGGTGTAAGACAATGTCTTTTAACTGTCACTGTCTCAAAATTGATAATTTCTTAGAAGATGTGAAAACGAATAATTATATAATAAATTTTGTACAAGAAAAATGCCTCCCATTCATTTAACTTTTATAAATGATGTGTTAAAACAAGGTGTCAGAATATCCAGAATGAGGAGAAAGAATGGAAAAAGGTTTGTTTGAAATGGAGTAACAAGTTGAGGAATGGAGTCCAAGTTATGTAACAGTGTTCAGGCATCCCAAAAAATGTTGGTGGTAGGAAAAGAGTTTTGATGCTTCCTTAATAAGTAGAAATATATTTATCACACAATGCAGTGTCTCCATCCCTGCACATAGTAATAGTAATAGCAACAATAGTAATAGGAATGTACAACACAAAAAAATGGCATGTAAGTGTTGTTAGCATTATTCATAAGAGTCAAAGAAGATAATCAGTCCAAATGTTCACCACTTGCTGTAGATATCAAATTATCCAATCTTTTTGCACATAGGGTGACTCAATTCACTGTCCTCAATTTATCATATGTCACTTCTCTTAAATCTTTGCTATCTCCCTCTTATTGCCAGAATATAGATTAAACCACTGAACATATTATATGATGAAACTTCATAGGTTTCAGCTCTGCCTGTCATGCGCCTCGCTACATTCCACCCCCAGGAGAATAACAGCTCCGGACTCTGCACACACCGTCATAATTCCACACTTCTGTTTCTACCGATTCCTCTGCCTTAACGTTCTTTTCTCATCTTGTCTGTTTCCAGGTCAAATGAAATGGTCTCTCTCATGGTGGTTTCCCCAAGTCTTCCCGCTTTCCCAGGAGAATTCTCTGTCATTTCATACCCACAAATGTCTTCACTGCTATTAGTTTTGCTTTCACTGATGCTATTTTTGTTTTCTCAACCTTGTAGCACAAACCCTTACACATCAGAACGGTACGATGCGCATGTAGGGAAAATGTGTTATCTATGCTCAGCAAATGGGTTTGATAAAGAATCAATGGTTCATCAATTTCTTAAATGATTTGCATTCCTGAACATTACTTCCATTCTCACTAGAAACCAGCTTTGTATATTTATATTTACTTCTTACCATATCTTAATAAGGCATTGAATTTGGCTCACACATGGAAGAGGGTTTGAAGAGTATTCATTTTAAAGCTTGCTAATAAATTACCAGTAAAGACAAAAAGTAACAATTTGTTGGCCTGCATCAGATGTAACAGACATGCACGGCAACTCTCAAAGGTAAAGACCGCAAAATTACTGACTATGATTTCAAATCATCGTTGCTTAAAATCATAAGTTTAATTGTAGGATGCACAGGATTATAGAATCTCCTAAACTCTTTTGACTTTGTAGCTTAAGAGATTCCTTCCAGGAGTGACCAGAATTTAATTGAATTTGCTTTAAACTTGTCTTAACTAAATGTATTCTTGGTTCACTACCAAAGAATATATGAATTTTTTTTGACATCCTTGGGAATCCAGAATAAGACTACTATTAAGAAACTGGCAAATTCAGGGGAAAGATTCACTTAAGTGTGAAATAAAATTGCATGAAATCTCTAGAGAACTCAGTTCCACTTTACTGAAGACTTACTGTGCTTGTGGCCTTAACTGTGTAAAGTACTTACTGGTTTACGGTTATTTGTTTGTTATTAATGCCAGGGTGAACAGGCATTTCAGTGCAAAATGGAGGGAATAGATATCAGTGGGTAGCAGGAAGACCTTCAAAGTTACCTGCAGCACAAGGGAATATCTTTCCTAGTGGGCACCCAGTGAGTGACACAGAGGAATACGTCACAGCTAAAGATGGTCACTAGCTACATCTAATAATCTGGAACAAATAGTTTTATCAAAGAAGCCCAGTTTGTGTCTCCTTAAAACCTAAGTGCTTGATGGCTGAAGTGAGCACCAATTCCTTCACTGTAGCCAAGTACAGAATTACTGGCAGAGTTCATTCTTAAGGGTACCTGTAAAGATTTTTTGTTGTTCATGAACATATGTGAGTTTACTAGAAACAGAATTACTCTAAACAATTAAACCGTAAATAGATTTCTAACTAATCAGTATACCAACCATTCATATATTAATCTGTGCATATATTAGAATGAATCGATCTCACTGGTCAAACAGATAAAATGGATTCGGAGAAACTTACAATTAATCTCCCCTTCTATTTTGTTGTTTGTGAGAGGTAAAAGAAATAAAACCTATAAATCACTTTCCCATTGCACTAAAAGGGTTAATATCATTATACTTACATATGCTGAAAAAATAAAATATAGCTATTTTTCTTTGGTAGGATGTTCTTTGAGCCTCTGTGTTTATTTTCAGTCCTTACCTCCACTTGACTTTTAGACAT
The DNA here is from genome assembly GCA_004027455.1 of Hydrochoerus hydrochaeris. Lineage (NCBI taxonomy): Eukaryota > Metazoa > Chordata > Mammalia > Rodentia > Hydrochaeridae > Hydrochoerus > Hydrochoerus hydrochaeris. Next base: position 56,355 of record PVLA01000192.1, on the reverse strand, counting down.
GTTTTATATATATAATACATATATATATATATATATATATATATATATATATAAAATTTGCTGACTTATTAATTGTTCCTTAGAACTCAATGGAAAGTGGAAACTCAAATAAAGGGGAGCATAGTATTGAACTTAGTACACTGTCTGCAATTCTTGTATTTAGTTAGATCTTCTTTCCATGAAGGATTTCTGTCACATGTAGCTCTGTTCATTAGTAACACTGGACATATACACTAGGAGCTCAATATATGTTTATAGTACTGAATTAAGTATCAGTTTACTAGCATCATTCCATGAGAAAGAGTGAATACCCTCCCATTGCCCTCCAATAAAATCTTCTTGAAAATACCACAGCTGCGATGTGTGTATCAGCTTCATGAAGGCATGTTCAGTGGCCCCATGTTAGAGCATTGTCTCTCCTATGGACACCAGAGTGTTATGATGTTCAGGGTCATGTTTGTCAAAGACACACCACACTAATGTCCTCTCCTTACACCTTTGCAGACACGGAGTATCTGAGTGTCAGAGCTAGGGATGCAAGAAACTGAGGGGTGCTTGTTATTTGACACTTAGGATTAAGTCAAGGGCTAAGCCTGGCAGTCTTCTGCTTAGCACCTTAATCACTTCCTTATGAAGCCAGGTTTGTGTCCACAGTACTCAGGGCAGCATCATTCTCCTACTATGCACAAAAACATGTACTGCTTGGTTCATGCCATTTAAAATTTTGTACTAAGGAGAAACAGAAAACCTTGACATCAAAGATTTTAAGCAGTGCTGTTTGAGTCTGGACTGAAATCCAGAACAAATTTTTCTCATTCCAAACACACAAAAACTCAAAAACAATATCAACAATAATGCCATATAAAAGACATTATATTTCAAGTGCTCTCTCTATATATATTTTAATTTATTTAGCCATAACATAATCTGCATGATGAATTGAGTAGATTTATTTTTGCAAGTGTTTTATGATGAGAAAGTTGAAACTGTGTATTTAAATAACTAACCCAAGGGCACACAGCTAGGAAAAGTAGTTCTAAGATTTAAATTCAAGAAATCTATTAATATTCGATGAATCATCCTGCTAAAGCTCTTTATCAATTACAAAATCTGCCCAAGAATGTCACCAAGAATAAATTTTAATTTTTCATCATAGAAATTGCAGGCCTTCATTTGGCTAACTAATATGACCATTGTCTTTTGTTTCTCATAGGCATTCATTCAATGAGCACACATTTATTGTACACCTACTGTTATGGCTTGAATCTAGTTCCCCTAAAGCCTCATATGCTCTTAGGTGAGGCTTTCTTGAGGTGGCTGGATCTAGGGTATATGACACTGGGATTAAGTGTGCTTGATTACTAAATAGGTTTAGCACAGTCCGGGGTGTGATAATGGAAGCTCCCTGTTGAGTGTGGGTGACATCAGTAAACAGGCATATAGCCTGGATGGAGTAAGAAAGGAGAGAGGAAAGGAAGGCTTGCTGCTACTACTGCTGTTGCTGCTGCCGCTTGCTGCTTTTGCTGCCTTCTGCTTGCCACACCATGGACTATTTCTCCTCTGTGATCCCCCTCTGCCATGCCACCCTGCCTTGGAGCCAGCCAACCATGGGCTGACACCTCTACAAACTGTGAGCCAAATAAACCTTTCCTCCTTTAACTTTTGAGAATTTTGTATTTTGTCTAAGCAATGAGATAAGTAACACACCTACTGTGTACAAGTGACCATGTTTAGAGTTAGGTATATAAAGATGGATAAAACCAAGTTTGCAATATACAAGGATAGGCAGGCTCATGTTCCAATAAAAGCTACTTAATTTATTCAAAATTCTCTAGAAGCACAAAAGAATGACAAATTGTGTCATATAATGAACAAAAATTTCACACACTGAATGATAATCTAAGATAAGAAACATGTGGACTGGTGTTTTCATGACTACATTATGATTATGTTCAATGTTTTTCAATGAGTAAAGGCTGCATTTCTATTTTTCTGCAGTGGATCTATTTAAACAAGATTTTTAAGATTGAAGTTGGGGGGATTTTCCTTTCTCTGTTGGATCTCAACTGCTGTCATTTAAGCACCTTCCGAACAAAATTTAGGACATGCATACAACATGATGGATTTGACATAAAAATAGCACGTAGGAGTATAATCACTAATCCTTTCAATATTATACAGACTCCTGATGCTACTGTCAGTTGTAGAAAGTTTCAGTGACACCTTGTGCTATTTAAATGTACATCTTAAATTCTTAAAGGATAGGATCTGACAGACTCATCACACTTAAAATATTTATTCAAATCAATGATGGAAAAAATGGCTGCCAAGCAAGAAAGTCGTAAAATTGTTCTTAGCTTAGACAAAAGACACTGTTCCATTTGCTGTTCCCTTGTGACAACTAGAAACTGTACATTCTTTCAACTGTCTGCCATGGTTTTGGCACAAATACCTAATATGCTGCCAGATATCAAACATCTTTCCAGACTTCCAGAAACTGCCTTAAATACTGTCATAGCGAGAATAACACTAAACTTGCAGCTGGGACCAGTAAAGTCCAGGTGAACTTGGGAAAACCAGATTGTGCCACAGAGATTACAGAACAGATTAAACACAAAATGAGGAAAAAAACAATACAAAATGAAAAACTTGAAGAACAAGCATACAAGTCAAGGGATCACAGAATACCATCTATGAGTCTGGAACCTGCCTGATATTGGACACAGAACTGTGGATGTGTTCAAAGCTACATTTATGTGGGATTGATTTTTATAACAGATATAAGATGGCTTGTATTTTTCTTCTTTGGAATCTTTCACAAAAAAAAAAAATAGTTGAAAGCTACCAAACTACAAGTTTTCACTAGTGAGAAAGACATTAATATCAGATCTTAATTGTTTAGAATTCATTGTTTGCTATACATACTTCTGCTTGGTGGACTGTATAATAAAATGTACACATGGAGTACCTTGTTTACAAGCTTCTCCAGTGCTTGTCTTTAAAAATAAACACTAAACTCAAGAGTTAACCATAGTATAAGAGTTATCATGAATCTCACATTTGGCACCAGCCCTTCCCTGGGAAGACAATGTCTGAACTATGAAATGTTATAAAAATCCTGCATCTGGGATATGAAGGGAATAATTAGCAGATATTATTACTCTCTTCTTTGTCCTTTCCTCTTTATATTAATAATTAATGCTTTTTCAGTGTGAAAAGCCTGGGTTTTTTTGTGTTCAGTTTACTACTTAACTAGGTGAGTTAGGAAAGAAAAGCTCACCTCAGATGAAGTGTTCTCAGTAGTCCTTAACTGAAGGACCAAGGGAATTTTTCTTATTTCTTTTCCTGTTCTGATATTTTAGTGTTTGTTGTTTGTTTGTTTGTTTGTTTGTTTGTTTTGCTGCATCTGGGATCGAACTCATGACCTCACATTTACCAAGGTCGGCCCTTAGCCAACTAAGCTAAACCCCAGAGCTGTTCTGATATTTTAACTTACATCTTCAGGCACTCAAGGTCTTCATGGGAAGTAACACAATTTAGCAAAAGAGATTTAGTCTTAGTCAGGCCCCACTCTAAGTAAAACTCTGCTCCTCGCAAGCTACAGTCCTTTGAACACCAGTCAGTTTTTTCCAAGTTGCTAACTCCTGAGCAAATGAGAGACTGTATTTGTTTGACACAGGGTCCACACCAAAAAGTATATGGCTACCTTCAATCAAAAAGTGCTCCCCAGAAGCATTAACTTGGTGGCACGCCCCACGCCCTTCCCGCACCCGTCTATGCTCTCACAACTCTCTCTTTTAAGCTGATCAGATTTCTTCTTGCATCAGGAGTATTTGTTTTCTTCACCATCTCTTCGGGGGCCTCTCACATAAGCCTTTATTCCAAGGCAGTTGCAAAATGTGAAAAATGCCAATCAAGAGAACACAGACACACACACATACACACACAGAGAGAGAGAGACAGACAGACAGACAGAGACTTAGCAATAATGACTCTGAGAGAGAGAGAGAGAGAGAGAGAGAGAGAGAGAGAGAGAGAGAGGCAGAAGCCCCCAAACCAGCACCTTTGAAGCAAACCGTCACCTATTACTTTAGTTCCTAGACCAGGTATCTATAAACTACATATCTGGGCCAAATCCTTACCTCTGCCCTCAAACACAGCCCCATTTGTTTATTACATATTGTCCACAACCCAAGCTTAAAACATTTACTATGACCATTTGCTGAAAAAGTTTCCTGGACCCTCCTCTACAGTAGGACCATGCAATAAAAATATAGCATGATTTTAAATTTCAAATGTTCTGTAAAATATAAACTCCATCAATATATGTTAAAATTGTTTTAGTTGTGATATTTTAAAAACAATTATTTTAATATTATATATGAAAGCATTAAATATCATTGATAGATTTTATATTCTTCTTTCCACTTCAAGTTGTCAAAACCTGCTGTAGGTTTTGCATTTACAGCACGTGTGGATGGAAACCAGCCACATTTGCAGTGCTCAGTAGTCACATGTGGCCGGTGGCTGGCATGTACCACAAAGCCTGTCCATGAGAGGTCACGACATCCTGAGGACAGAAAGGGTCCTGAGAGCAGGCCTGGGCCAGATCAATGCTCTGCACCTGGCGTAGGACCTCCAGGAACCCCATCAGGCCATCACGATCCCTGCAGGTTACTGGACACAAGGGAATAAAAGCCAGGTAAGACAGAAAGCAGGAAAGTGAGAACTTGCCTGAGGGCAGTGGATGAAGGGAAATGACAATCCCAGGAGAAGAAGCTGCCTAGAGCTGCAGTGAGCAAGTGTGGATGCCAAGTTAATGTCAGCTTCCGTTCCACTTAGATTTAGGATAATTCCTATTATTATTAGATTTGTTATATGCCCTGAAAGGATCATTACCTCCTGAAAGGCAAGGATTATGTTTAATTTATCTTTGTATGTGAGCAAGTGTTTGACTCTTAAGATAAACCAGAACAAACAAGAAGCCTCATTCTGTCAGCTGAAGAAGTGACTCTTGGTTCACTTGGTGGCTTGTTTTAGGGGGAGGAAGATTTCGGATAAGGTCTTAGTGCTCCTGACTACAGGTCATATATATTTAATCTTTCTGATAACTGAGACAGGCAATTTTAAAAAACAAACAAATATACCATTGCTTGTAGGTTAACTCTGCAGCAGAACCATTTCTGTCCCCAGTTCTACACTCATAAAGTGAACTCTAATGAGCTTGCTTGTGATTTTATAGTAAGGACCCAGATCTGCACACATTCCAAGGCAGTGAGATTTTCATTGGGACAAGAGCTGAAGACCACTTAGGTTACATTAAGCTTCCAAGACTTTACATGCTGTCCAGCAGCTCCCAAGGCCTGACGCTCTAAGCATGCACTCCTGCCATGGCTTCTGGGTTGTTTTTCTTCCATATCTTAAAGGGAAATTGCTCCTATCACCAGAAAGTATTTAGGAAAACAAAGAAAGAAAACATCTATATATTACTCTTAATTTTTACTAGGTTTAGAGTGACAATTTAATGAATAGCACTGATCTAAAATTCCCAGCAGTAAAAAAGGAAATAAAATAATGCTCCTTTACAACTACAGTGAAGTGCTCACCATGAATACTGAAAGGCTATGTAACAGTCCCCCTGAAGATGTCCATGCCCCAGCCTTAGAGCCTGTGTGTTATCCTACATGACGAAAGACACTTTGCAGATGTGATTAAGGCTCTTGAGATGGGGAGATAATCCTGGATTAATCTGGGTGCCCCAGTGCAATCCTGAGAGTTTTTATAAAGATTTATTAGAGGGCAACAGAAGGGTGAGAGTCAGGAAATGTGATAACAGAAGTGGAGCTGGGGACAGAGAGATGAATTGAAAGATTGCTTTGCTGGGCCAGAACCAAGGAATACAGTTGGCCTCTTGGGGCTACAAAGAGAGCACCAATCTCCCTGGGGCCTGCAGAGGTATGCAGCAGTCCTGACCCCTTTTAGGACTGTAGACCTCCAGAATTGTAAGAAAACAGATTTATCATTTTTTGAACATCTCAGTTGGTGGGTATGTGTTACAACAGCAATAAGAAACAAATATTGTTATATTTAAAATATTCATATTTAGGAGAGAAATCAACATGGCCAATCAGTGAGCAACAAAATACAGAGCCTCCCAGGAGAAACAACTCATATACCAGAATAAAACACCCTGGAGAGACCCAGACAGAGGGAGATGGATCCTCTTGACACAGGAAGAAATCAAAATGTAAAAAAGCTTGTCACATACATCAGGACTACAACTGAAACAGCTAAAAATTATGGGACACAGCATTTTTGCAGTGACCCGCCAAGTCTACACCAGCTTGAATCAGAGCCGCCCAAACTCGTTCCCACCGCCACTCACAGGCACCACAGCAGTGCTGAAGTCAGGGGTTGGCGAGCCCAACAGAGAGTGGAGCCGGCAAAGGGACCTTCATTAATCCACAGTTAGTGCTGGATTATATTTGATATTCTGATTATATCAGAATATATATATATAATTATATAATGGGTGACATGTTGGAATCAAGCAAGAGAAGCCTGAACTGGTAGCAACAGTGACTTCAGTTGGTTCCTCCCTCCCCAGAGCAGATTCGTGGGATTTGCTTGGACTGGGCTGTGCCCCTGGCCAGGAACCAATGAGCCGTGCCAAATCAATTCCCTGTGCCTCACAAGCACTAACTGGGTGAAGGCCCCTGAAGTATGGCTGGCCCAGTGGGGAGGGGAAGGCATACGCAGCCGCTGCTTATACCTCAGTGACAATAGCAGGCAGGAGAGGGCAGAGGTCTCTTGCCAGCATGCTTCAGAGGAAATGTGGCCAACAGGGAAGGGGGCTGTGACCTGCACTGTAACCTGTGTGGAGGAAGCCAGGACCATGACAGAAGAGAGAGGCAGGAGGAGGCCCCCAGCCCAGAACCCTTAGAGCACTGATCCAGGAGAGGGAAAAATAAGGGAGACTGAGGGTGGCAAACATCAGACATGGCTTCAATGGACATTAAGAGATATCTTCAGGACCTTGTAGATAAGCCCAAAACTGAAATATTAAATCAGGTAAAGCAAGATATGAGTAAAAATAAAAGAAATGCTCTCAGGAAGCATCTCTCACGAATATACAGATGGAAGAAGGGAGGAACACAAAAAAAGGAGAGAAACATTCAATAAAGAATATAAAGAAAACATAGAATACATGAATCAGATTCAAAGAGATTACCAGCAAATTAAAAACTCCATTGAAAGCTGGCAAAATGCCTTAAAAGAAACTAAGGATATACTATCAAAACTTGAAGACAAGTTTGCAATGTGTGATCATGAAAGGAAAGATCTCTTAAAAATAACAAGGAAACAGGCAGTAACAATACAAAGGCTAGAAGATGACAAGATAATCCACAATTTAAGAATAAGAAACGTGAATGAAGAAGCAGGAATACATACAGGTGAATTACAAAGGCTATTCATGGAAATAATTAAGGAAAACTTTCCAAGCATGGGAAAAGAAAATGACATTTGGTTGTGTGAGGCATACAGAACTCCAGCCACCTACAACCAAGACAGATCTATACCCAGACATATAATAATCAAGATACCAGAAATTCAATATAAAAACAGAATATCAAAAGCCACCAGAGGAAAGAAACAGGTTACCTATAAAGGTAAGCCCATCAGAATCACGGCTGACTTCTCGACACAGACCATCAGATCAAGAAGAGCTTGAAGCGAAGTCTTCCAAGCCCTGAAAGAAAATAATCTCCAGCCCAGATTGATGTACCCTGCAAAAATGTCACTAGAAATTAATGGGGAAACAAGATGCTTCCATGACAAAGAGGAACTGGGGGAATTTATGACCACCAATCCAACCCTATAGAGAATACTGAAGGACATTCTAGAGAGAGAAAAAAAAATACTAGGATTTTAGGAACAGTGGTAGAAAGGCCTCAATGAGTAGGGCAGGCAGTAGAATGAAGGAGAAAACTAGACAAATAAAGGCAGAAAAATAGCATAGCAGAAATGAGGCAGAGAAGGATAACTAAAATCTCTAACATAGATGGCCTTGATACACTATATTGTTAATAGTGCACCAGGATTTAAAACCCACATTACTCACACTACTCTGCTTAGATGGATTATATTCTGTTCCAGTCATTCTACCTGTACTAGATTTGAGGACACAAACAGTAATCCTGAAAATAATAGGATATAGTACGGCAATCATCTTTAATTTCCTATTAAGTTAATCTAAAGCTCTGTAAAACCTACACTGTTTTACCATGACTGATCATAATCGAATCTGATTTGTTAGATCGCTGTTTTGTATCGATAGATTTTATTCAAAGCTGTTATGATTGATAGTATCAAGTCTGAGAGTATAGGCAACTGCACTTAATATGACAAGATTCACTAGAATATCCACTATGGTTTGATTATTACCTGACTTTTAAGTTTTATACTGTCTACAATGCTTTGTTTTTACTAATATTGTTATGTACTGCTATATTCAATTATACTGCTATATTCAATTATGCCTGATGATATAGACATTCTATTGACGATAATAAGAAACAACACAGTAATCATTATAGATCACCTTGTACTGTGGTTTTACATGACTTTTTGGTTTCATGTTTTTATAGGAATTTTTGTTTTGTCTTGTTAGGTTTTGTTTTTCCCTCTAATACAGAAAGGATAGAAATACATATAGAGATTCATGCATGCATAGCTGTTTACTGGTTGAATATCTACTTTGTATGCTTTAATTTTGTAACTTGAACAATTATTTCTAAGAGGACAATATGTAATTTATCAACTAGTGATTTCTTATTGTTTACCTTTTTTTTGAAATTCTGTATTATCTCTACCCTTTACACGCTTTTGTTTCTCTTTAAATGAAAAATTTTTAAAAATAAAATAAAATATTCATATTTAAATTTAAATAACAAATTTAAAATTCAGGCTACTCATGTGTCACATTTATATTACTTTTTTTCAAGGAAATGTGAATGGGCTCCCAAAGGCATTACATTTCTTTGCAGATTTAAAAGTTATCTGATAATTACCCACTACCATCTTTTCCAAGTTAAGAATGGGGGCTAGCTTCAAAGAACAGGATTCAAATGAAATTTGGCATTAGTGACAGTCTCTAAGAAGGAAGAGGATATAGAAATGAGAGGGAATCTGACTTCCAGGCTAGCAGTGGACCAATACCAGCATGGTTTGCATTTAGAACCCCCTGGCTGGGTCAGTGCTAGGTATGTAGTTCCACCACTTTAACCACCTGCCAAGGCCATACTATTAGTAAGCGACAGGTCTACAAGTCACACTGAAGCTAATACAGCTTCCCTGCGTGGGGTATCGATGCTGTCCCGGCTCCCAACACATTTACTATAAGAACACTGTCTGCTGGTGTTCTTTACCCTGCCCGTGCCCTGATGCGTAATCAAACACGTTTATAAGTCACAGTCAGTAGGAAGGCACCCATTGCTTCCTCTCTGTGATTCTCCCCGCCTTGTCCACATTGGACTTCCTGTCCCCTCTCCATGCACTGTGCTGTTTTCTACTCCTGGGTTACCATCAGCTACATTTGGGCCTCCATTCTCAGATTTTGTGAGGGCCACACACAGATCACAGCTCACCTTCCTCCCATGAGCAGGCTGCATCTGCTATCTTAGCCTCCATCTACAAATGTCCTGCTCCAAGCCCCAGACTCCCAAGGTCAACCTGAAAATGCTATGTGGAGCTAGGAAAAGACAATCCAGGGCCTTTGTGCTGCTGCCCTGCCTCACTAGTCAACAGTATGTGCTACCCTTACCCAAAATAGAATAGGGTAATTAAACTGATGGACCAGTAGAGAGGTAATGTCCTTTATTAATCACATAGCTCTTATATAACATTTTTAAAATTTATTTTTAATTGATAAAACATGAAAATTACACATACTAGCGGAGTATTATAATAATGTTTTGATACACATATACTTTATAATCATTAAATTGGGTTAAACATATCTCTCTCCTTAAACATTTTTAGATGAACACCTGGAAAATTCTTTCATCTACCTTTTTGCAGTGTGCAGGACATTTTTATCATTCATGGTCACTCTGTTGCTCAATGGTACATCAGAAATGTTCAGTCTCGTCTGTTACTTAGTACACACTGACTAGCTTTCCCCCACCCCTTTTACATCTTTTCTTTAAAATTCAAAATCGTAGTGACAGAGCCATGTTATCCTGAAGACTCTCTGCTTCATTTTCATTATGAAAACTGTAAAAGCTATCATCACTCACAGCCAACAAACATCTCATTTGTGTCTAAATTATGATTTGATAAAGTTACAGTATCAAATATTCATTTTACAGTCAATAATTCTAGTTGTTAGTAAGTATCTTTAATTGTTCAATCCTTGGCATAAGTAATACTTGCAAAATGAAAGGCAGGTTATGAAGGGGGAGTTGTATTTTGCTTTCCAAAGGCTTCCTCTGTGCCAGTGCAGGCGAATGTATGGCACACATGCCATAGCTGGCTGTTCGCTGTTTGTATCACTGAAATCTCTGAAAGGTTCACTGTCTGGCTCTATACCATTAAAATAAAAACTACCATTGTGTAGTTTTTATTCCATTCCACAGGGACCAGTTTGATAGTTTTAGCAAAGTAACTATGCATAAAGAAGACTGCAGAAAGCATTGCCCATCTTCCAAATCAAATTAAACAAGGACGTTTATATAAAAACATGTTTTAAATTATAGTCATACAAACTATAGGCATTGTTATTAGCATTAGAAAGTCCTTCAGAGTTTTCAAAAAGCCCAGTTTTTAAAGATCCTCTGGCCAAAAACTCAACTGGGCCTTTAAAATGTCATTCCAGCCTTGAAATTTTTTCTGCCCTGAATCTCAGAAGTCTTTTCCTTGAATTCAGACTGAATGAAATCCTGTTGACCTACTTCCGGCCTCACCAGAAAGAACGCAGCTAAAGTGGCAAGGCCCTTTCCTCTTTAATCATTATATTACTAATCAGTTGCTATGTAACAAATGACTCCCAGACTGAGTGGCTCACAGCAGCAACGGCATTTATTATTTAGCAGCACCTGTAGGTCAGGAATGCCACCGCGGCCACGCCTGGTACTTCCCACTTGGTGTGGGCAAAGTCTTTGCAGCTTTTGGAGATCACTTGCTCACACGCCTGCCAAGCAGGGGGTTCAGCCTCTTGCTGAGAACCTCTCCTGAGGACAACCTGAGTGTCCTTACAAAAGGCAGGTAGCTTTTTCCAGGACAAGTGATCCCCAGGAAAATGAGGCAGAAGCCCTGGCCACTTAGCACTTAGCCTTGGAAGTCCGCATTGTTTTCTGCTGGTTATGCAGCTCGGCTCAACTCACGGCATCAGGGAACTGTACTTAGTGGCTGTCCACTGCAAGGACAAGCTTCTGATGAGCCCTGTGTATGAGACTGACCGTCACAAGATAGCATTGACCAGGTGGTTAACACAATGGGGTTTTTGAAGGGCAGAAGTTTAAGACCAAGGTGTGGGCCATGTTAGCACCCTTGGAGGACCTCCTCCTTGGCTTGGATAAGGCTGTCCTCTCCCCGTGTCTTCACAAGGTCTTTCTTTTGTGCATGCCAGCATCTTAATCTCCTGCCCTAAGGACAGCAGTCATACTGCGTCAGGGCCCATCTCATGTTCACATTTCAACTTCATTGGCTTTAAAGACCTGGTTTCCAATACAAGCATGTCCTGAGGTGCTACACAGGATTGTGACGTGGGCTGGGAAGGGATATGGGGCAGGTTGTGCCGGCCTGGTAACCACCTTCTTCACAAAAGATGGTCCTTTATCCTCGGACTTGGTTCAAACTGCCTACTAAGGAATTCCATATACCCGTTCACGAATTCTGAACAAGTCAATATGTGGCATTTATTTACATACATGTCACAGGTTTCAGAGAAAGTTCTCAAGTCGGGGCTAGTTTCACCTTCCTCATCATGAATCTGGCTTTCTTTATGTGATCTGGTCCTGGCCAAAGCTCCAACCTAATCCCACCTCATTTTACCAGCTCTGCTCCCATATGCCAGGCCTGATGCCTAAAGGAATTTTGCCTGATCTAGCAGCTAACACACTCTCTCCTTGTCCCTCTGGGTTGTACCTCAGTGTGGCAGGTCCACTCTCTTACTCAGGACTCAGCTCAGACTCTGTGAGCAGTCATTCTATTCGAACCTTCCTCCTTGTTATAGATTCAAAACTGGTGGTCAACTTAGCACCAGCAGAATTAAATCACCTTGATTCTGAGCGTAGATGCTCCACCTGAGGAAAGTTGCCAAGAATAAATGGAGATGTGGAGGAGAAGAGAGGCATTGAGGCATTGTAGTGGGTTCTCCTATGTGTTACTGTTTGAGCCACTGGTTTTCCTGGAGGAGCTCTGATCCTCACATCGAGCATTGCTTCCTGGCTCCAGAGAGGAAGACCTGTGCCTCTTGGTCTCCAGGATGAACTTGTCACCCTGGCTTCCTGGCATGTACTCGACTGTGCTTATCGGTGGAGGAGCTCGGGGCTTCCATGTCGCTGAGGATGGCTGTGGTGCTTTTCAGGACAGCCCTGGTCTTTGTTTTGAGTGTGACTTCTCGGCTCCAGCGCAGAACCCTCAACCTACCAGCACAGCTCCTTCACCCTGCTGGCATAGATTTTCTGGCTTCCACCGCTGACCTTTGGGCCTTCCCAGTATGGATCCGTAAAAGAGACTGGCGTGAGTCCTTCTCATGAGCTCTAGACCTCCAGTTGTACTTGTGGGAGGCAGTGTCTTGAGCTTTGGGTCTTCACCTGGACTTATACAGGACATTGCTGAGGGATTCAGGCCCTTGGTTGAATATTCTATGTCTTTGATGTGGATAGATTTCCTTCAGTTTCTTGTGCTAACTCTGGGTGACCATCATAAAGCAATATTATAAATTCTATGTCCTGTTTTTAATTATTCTCCTCACACCCCCTGACTACAACACTCCTCTTGCCCAGCTATTCTCCAAGCTGATCCATTTGTCATGTTATTTTTTTAACTCTTTATTATCTGTCTTCTGTCTTAGACTCGCAGACCTGTTATCATGGAGGGTTTATTCTACTCAGGATATACCTTCAGTGCCACAACGCATAGAAACTAAACTATTTATTTGTTGAATGAATGACTATATCAATGAGGTTAAATTGAGCATTCAGACCAGTAGATGGAACAGTGCAAGAGGAATAAAGGTCTATATTTTATGGTTTGTATCTTCCATGGTTTCTGATCACTAATAGGATACATTTGTTGCTCTGAGGATATAATTTCAGTAAATTGCTTTAATTGCATTGGAAATTGCCAGTTAAGTGTTTGTTTTTCTGAGATGCAGGACTCTGAGATTCAGTTATTACATCTTCAGCATTTAACAGTGAAGCACACAAATGGGTCCCATCTGGATATGTTTTTCCAAAATTCTCGATGGTGAAAAATTCAAGTTCCTAGGTTTACGAAGGGTTGGCTGTTGGGGCATGCTGCTTCTGTACCTTTTCCAAAATTACTTCATGAAGGCAGAAAATTTTTTACTCTGAGATATTACATGCACCTGAGTTCAAACTTACACAATGTTTCATGACTTCCTTTTTGCGTTGTACATTAGGTTTTTTTATATATATAATAAGCAAATTGTGGCCTGTAAAGTAATTTGGTGTAAGGCAAGTTATAAACCCAACTTCAAGACATAAGTTCATGGTCAAATCAGGCCATAGTGTCCCTATTTATTTTGTGGAGCTCTTGGTTAAATGTGGTCCTCTCTCTTCTTTATCACTGCAGACGTTTCAAGTCCCCACTGCTCCAAAGTGAGCTTTATTCCCTTCATCCATATCTACTGAGTTAGGGTGCCCTCTTTCTGGAGTTCTGTGGTTAAATACTATCATTATAGAATTTCATTTTATCTTTCAAGGGTCATTTATGTGTTGAAGGGGCATTTGAAATTTAATGTTTCTCTAATTAGTAGAATGAGACCATGTGACATTTGCCAAGAAAATGTAGAGGTACTTTTGAGGGTAAAAGAGATCTTCTTGGTGCTTCTCAAATCCTCGCACACAACCACATCCTCCATAGTAGGAGATTATTGGATTTTCCCCCTTAGTATGTCTCAAGATCAATACTCTTAAAAGATTACCAGCCTTTATTCTAAGAGGCACTGATATTCTCTTTGATAATGCTTCTACCAGCCAAACCTGTGATCACCAAAATACAATATGATTCCAAATACCTCAGGCTGGAATATTCCAAAGGAGTACATGACTATGTCAGATCAAGTGCATGTCTTGAGTCAGGCTTCCTTACCCCCTTCCCTTCAAGAAAAAAAATCTTATTTTAGGAACCCAAATATGAAATGTTTAACTTTGCATGCAGTGAAACTTAGCTGCCTTAACCCCTTTTTGGTATGCTTTGAAAACCATCTCACATAATTCTTACCATTTAAATATTTTAGAGCATTTCTGAATTCTTAAAGTGTAAGTTACACAATGTATAGTATAATATTCTATAGGAAAATATACTACCATATGGATCCATAATTTATCATTCAAAATTATCAAAAGAATATTTTAAAAACAGTAAAATTCATTATAACTATTACAAAATTTTAACATAAAACTGCCTGTCTACCTCAAGACCCATGAATTCAAAACAGGAATTATATTAGTTATAGGGAATATTTGCCTGTTTCTTTTGATACAGTCTTGGACAATAACTCAATAATAAATGGGACGTACCATTCATTCCTTAGAATGGTAACACACTATGCGTGTGTAAGAATAACTAATTTATTGATGACTTTTTCTTCCATCAAACAGACATAGAAATCATATTTCTACACATTTTACCTACTTCAAGTTCTTAAGTAAACAAAACATTAAACTTGTGCATTAAACTAACTTATATTCTGGTGGTCTCCTGAGTTAGAATTTTCAAAGACTGGTTTGCCTATGTGAGACTTTTATTTAAAAAACAAGACTTTTCATTATATTTTGAAAATCAAATTAATTGGGGCAGTGTGTAGAATTTATTCATAACATTTCCTACATATGCACTTTATTTACTAGAAAGATTTTATTAATTTAGGATTAACTTAGAAGTATTAATTTAGATCTTTATTGCATCTAAATATGGCTCAGAGGGATAATTTCACTCATTTTAAAATTTATCACATGGATGTGAAGATTCTTTCCCCATTGGAACTAGATATGTAGGATTTTTTGTACCTGTGCCACATAGGTTATTGAAATTATATTTTATACAGTTAAAGACAGTTTTCTTCTTCATTACTGAATAATTATTTTGGTTCTTCAGGACACATTTTGCATTATTTTTATAATCTTCAAAGCAGCCATCAGAACAAGAGAGATGGAGTAGATTACAGGTTCGCAGAAGGCAGGAATGGTGTGACATTCATCTTTATCTATGGTGTCCCATTTCCCAGAGTTAGCACCTGTCTAGTGCTGTCTTCCATGAGTAAAAGACTAAACGTATTGTAACATTAGCCATGACTTTTAGCCAACATCATTACTATATGGTTTTACTCAGTTTAACATCTTTATGCAAGTCTGTTGTGACTCTACACTGTTCTTTTGCAGGAACAGTTTTAGAGGAAAGGGAGGTTGAGGGGCAGAGAGAACAGAGAGAAATACTAACAACTGGGAAGGTCAAACATTTTAGAAGAGTCTGCAGTCATTCCATTTTAGTGTTAGTTTGCCAAAAAGAATTCATACAGTGGTATTTAGGTCATGACAGGGCTGAAATTTTAATTGAACTGTTTGACTCCTTGAAGGATGCCAAAGTTTCTGACTATTTTCTGCCAGGTAGATTTTGCTTTTCATCATGGTTTTCATGAGAACTTTATGAACATTATGTCCTTTGAAATTACGTCTTTTCTTTTCAAAAGCAGAAGGTTTTAAACTGCTCTGAACTACTTGTCTTTCAAGAGAAATCAAAATAAAGGAAAACACTCAGCATTATCTCTTATTTGTAGAGCTTCCATTGAAAGCACAATAGATTGCTTCATCTAAATGTAACATCCTTCCAAGAGACCTTGAGCCACTGGTAGCCACACACTCATTGGCTCCCTTGTTTTATGCTTTTAAATTTAAAATCTCCGGCACTCTGACTGCAAAGCTGCCAGAGTTTCTCTTCCTTTGGCTCTTCTTAACTCCCTCTGTTGTACAAGGGCAATAAAAAAAATGTGGTGACTATAAATTTTAAAAATTTATGAGAGTAAAAGATGCATTGTCAAAAATGATGGCATCAGTGTATTTGAAGTGAGGTGGAGGATTGTAAAGGGATTAATGAAAGATGTGATTTTTAAATTTAAACCTTTGCCATATATTTTGATCATCCCTCACTGAGCAAATGCTTGCAGCTCTCTGACAAATAAAAATATTATGGTGTATGCACCTCACTCACCGGCTCTGCCAGCGTGAGACTGCAGGTTCTTCCCTAAAGTTAAAGTGATCATGAGAGGTTAACTATTTTAAATTGATTCACGACATGAGGCAACCGTGACATGACAAATGAAAACACTGGAAAAGGAGGGCTTCTGGAACTTCTTCAGAGAATGGCAAGCGTGTTCAAAGGGAGGGGAGGGTTCTGAGGGGTTAATCGCAGGGTAAGATTTACTGCGATGAATTTTTTAAAGTGTTAACATTCACCGTACTGCTTGATCATAATTTGAGTCCTGGTGGTCTTCTCTTCACCTGGCCTAGCCAAAACTACAGTTGGTTCAACAAATAAAAAAATCAATTAAAATCTGTATCCCTATAATACAGTAATTTCTATGTAATATGTTGGAATTTTATCATGAAATAGATTAGTACTTTGAAAGTTTAGTGATTGGCAATGGTATGAACTCTAAAATCTTGTGAAAAACATGATATAAATACACTGAGTGACATATGCAGACTCACTTTAAAATCAAACGTTAAGAAAGAATCTAAATTAGACCTTGTTCAAATGAGTAATGATTTAAAATATTCTAGGAGAAAATCGTATTCACGTGACTATGCAAGATTTATTTTATTAGACATCCAACAGCGATGCCCATTATGCCACTGAGCAGAGACTCAAAATAACTCAGATATATTATTGCTTTTGGAAGGTGATTTTAAGACAAAAACATCACTCACATTTGCATATGTGTCAGCTTGGGAAATCACTAGCTTTTAACAGCTTTAAATTTTTTTCAACAGACAGATGTGGAAAGCAATTATCTTAGGCATAAGTTTCCTTTGTCCTTTAGTAGGACTAGTTCTGGGTTGTGGACAGTGCATAGCTGTGAGACAGGAGAACCCACAATGAAACCAGATACCTCAGTAATCCAGACCCGGCTTCCTCACTGGGAAGAGAGAATGTGTGACCACAGAGGCACTGCCAGTCCAAGGCCCTGGGCTGATGAGGTGATCAGTTAACCAAGGAAAAGTCTAGTTCCTGATAGTCACAGCACCACTCTGAAAAATCTCAATCCTTCCCACATTAACCGGGGAAAATGAAATGTTTCGGCTTGATTTTTGTTAACAGAATAAAATGCCAAGGAAGAAATTTAGTTCTTCATGCAAGAATGCAAATTAAGTTGCCTCTGTAAACATCACCCTCTATGATACTCACTTCAGAATTCGGCAGTGAAATATAGGTCTATTTGTTATTATTGTTCGTGTCACCATTCTTGCTGCTACTCTTTTCGACACGGCTTGTAATTATTAACATTACTCCTGCTACTGTGGCACTTGCTGCCATCACTGTCACAAACATTTGCCTGCGTTTTTTCCAGACCTCATGAATCCCCTACTTTTCCTCTTCCGGTGATCATCCATTGTTGTCTTGGTCACTTTTCACCATCTGTTCTCCATCCTACAACCAAATCAAGCTTTGAAAAGAGTAAGTGAGATCGTATCAACCCCCTGCTTAAACCTCCAGTAACTTCCAATCGCCTGAATGAAAGTAACTCTTGCCCCTGTTACCTCAGTCTGAGGTCAAACAGCGCAGCACCGCCTGCCGTACCTCAGCCACCACTGTCCACAACAGCATGGAGCTCATTGGAGCCCCAGGGCCCGGGCCCTGACTGTTCCCACTGCGGGGAACCCTCATGCTCCATGTGGAGCTCCTGTCATTGCTAGCGTTTGGACATGGGGTAGCCTCTAAAGGCCCACGAGTTAAATAAAGCCTTACTCGTTTGCTGTTGAGAAATTGTGGAAACCTAAGACAGTGAGCCCTAGTGGGAGACCTGGAGTCCAAGAAGGGCCGTGCCTCAGGGGACCATGGGACCCTCGTCGCCTCCCTCTGTCTGGCTTGCATTCATGACTGTTTTCATTCCCTCGCATGCTCTGTAATGACACGCTGTCTACTCACGGGCCCAAAACCAGTGCAGCCAACTGATCAGGGACTGAAATTTCTAACACCACGAGTCCAAGTTGATCTTCTTGCTTTATCTCAGGCATTTATTATAGTGACTGAAAGGTGTCCAAGATGGTCATCTGTATTTAACCCTGACCCTCTGAGAAAGTATCTTTCAGACTGGATGGTGCGCTGCGTCTCTCTAGCATACCATTTGAGCTTTTAAAATTGTTTTTAGCATTATCTCACATATTCAAGTCTTTGTTGTCTCTTTGTCTAAGATGTCACCTTCGTGAGAGGAGAAATGTATCTATTTCATATGAAATCATGCTTGACACACATTGTTAATACTACATAAATATAATTTGAAAAAATACGGTAATGAATTATTATTAATGAAAGATCTTATATTTATTGATCACTTACTAAAAACAAAACAATGTGCTATGACCACCTTAGCATTATCACTCTATACTTGAAAACTGTAAGGGTGAGGAGTGCAAATTACCTCAATTATATAATCAATGGTATATGCAGGGCTTAGGGTAAAAGACAAACGGAGAGTCACGTTGCCTTAAGTCTTCCAAATCAAATTGATAACCCAAGCTAATGAACTCTTAATAAAATATATACTCTAAATACAGCTACCTTTGGTATCTATGGGTGAATGAATGGTTCCAGGCCCTCAAAGATACCAAATTCAAGGATGCATAAATTTCTCATCAAATATGGTATAGTATTTGTGTATAAATTAATACATCTTCCTGCATTCCTAAAATATCTCTAAGTTCCTTACAATATCTAATCTAATATAATATGATGTAAATTCTTATTATATTGAACTGTTTGAGGAATAATGACAATAAAAAGTCTGTTCATGTTTAAAATACACAATTTTTAAAAATTATTTTCTATCCAAGTTGGTTAAATCTGCAGAGGCAGAACTCAGAAATATGAGGATTTGACTATGTATGTACTCTACTATCATCTTGTCAATATTCACAAAAACATGTAATTCAGATTTGAATTTGAATTATTGAATTCCCTAGATCTCAGACATCACCCCCGAGACATGAACACTATTATTTCATACCCAGCTATCCTAGCCACCTGGCTTTTGTGCCTTGCCATGCTGTGAGAGGCGTTCCACACCCAGGTAGAGGACGTCCAGCTCACAGGTCTTAACTCAGGCCACACCACCTCAAACATTATCCCAAGATGTCACCTTGTGCCTGTGGTCTAATCACAGGAAAGAAAGCTAAGGAGAGAGATTCGTGGAGATCCTGGGCATGGATCCAAGGTAGCTGAGACAGAAGGGCCCAGGAATCCAGGGCTGGTTCTCACAGAAGAGATACAGGCTGCAAGTGGGCACCTCCCTCTAGTCACATGAAATCCTCGCCCTGAGAGAAAAGATCTAGCCAGAGGAGGCCAGAGCAGAGTTTCCTGGGACCTGGGAAAGGGATTGCTTTAACCTGAGTCTAAATATAAAATGAAGACACTGATGGTTGAGGCTCACGAATTTGCAACTCAAAAATGTGAGTAACAGAGCGGGATTTTAAACATAGCCACTCTGGTGTCCGCACGCAGCCTTTTGCTCGCTCTGCAGCCTTTGTTCACAATGCAGTGGACACAGGCCCTGGTAATATGTTGGGGTGATTCCTAAATTACCCCAGGCCTACTCATGCTCCTGGAAGAGTTAAGGGATCAACACCTAGACCCATCAAAAATCCATCTGGGGTCAACTATCACAGTGAATACCAGAAAACTCTGCACTCTACTTTATTTTTCATTACAAATTCTATAAAACTTAAAGATCACATAAAAACATAAGCCAAACTAAGAATAACAGGTAATGTCATTCCAGCAAATGTTACTGAGCTCTGACATATATAGCACTTTGTGAGACAGGGAATATGCCAATGAACCCCTGATTACAATTTTAAAAAGCAAGATAAGCGAAGTTATTTGATTGTAATATAAAGGATTTATTGAGTAGCACAGAGCATGTTTGGTTAGTTCTGACTTGCAGATTAAGAGAAAGGGACTGTGACAATTCAGAGAGCATCAAAACTGGTCTTGAAAGATGAGCAGGATCTTAGCGGTTCTGAGTCGTCGGGAGGACGTGCTGGTTCTGTGTGCACAACACAAGCGATCATGATGACGTCAGTGACTGGTAAGATCTAGGCGAGTCCAAGGTGGAAAGACCAAAGAATATTCTGGAAGAAAAGTTGGGAAAGGTTGTTTTGCTTGTTTGCTTTTTGTTTTTTTCCCAGGCCAAGGAAAAGAATGAAGCAAATGTAATGAAATCTGAAATTTATACTTCAGACCCCGGGAAGGCCCTGAATGGATGTTCTTAAGGCCAGGGGTAACATAATCCCAATTGTTTTAAAAACTTAACTGGTGAGAAAGGAGAGCAAGCAAGTGAGGTGGGCTTTATCAGGTTCTACCCTGGGCAGCTAGAAGATGATGGCTCAGAAGATAGAAATAGACATCAAATGGGGGAAGAGAGGTGGGAGCTAACATTGGAAAAGAGAGAGCTCAACTGGCCCAGCTGGGGGAGAGCAGAAGGGGACTCACAGTGGAAAAAGAGGTTAATGATATTTATAATCAAGTTAATGAAGATTGGTTTTTATTTTCTCAGTGAATTGAAATCCAAAATCATAAGTAGATTTTTAAAAAAAAACGATTGGAGTATGATTGGTATTTTACATATTGTTTTAAAACTTCAAGAATTACATTAAAGGACTTAGATGGAGTTGAAGAATGGATTTTGGGGTTATTTGGTGACCTAATATTTCTTTTGTGATTAAACAGTGGGCAGAAAAGTAATCAGATGTAAGACTAGTTCTACAGCATATAGTTTTACAAGAGTGTTTTATGCTCTTCCTTGGCAAGTGTTACGGTTTTAAATATTTTTTTAAATATTCAAAGTATTTGTATTTTAGAAAGCAATTAGGAAAGAAATTGTGTGTTTGCCAAGTCTGTGTATGAGACTGATCACATTCATGAATGAATGAAATCAGTGAAACGAGAGAACAGAAAGTGCACCACCAGCCATATCCAAATTAACTGATATTATTTAATGTGCTGCCTCTTTTACACACTTCAGCACATGGTCCTTGAAACCAGGCCTTTCAGTCTTGGCCATAATATAAAATGAATGGAGATTTGTAACTAAAAGGAAAAGAAATGCAAACGATGGTGTTAATAAACAGCCCCCAGAGCTGAATTGGTCCTATCTAACAGCCATTTGCACAAATAACAGGTTTCACAATGTTAACTGGCATTTGCCCACAGTTATATCAACTTACTTTCAGGGCATGAATAATAAGGGGATTTATTTTGCCATCTCAAAAGCAGCCTCCGTCAATACGCACAGTTCTAATTTATCTACCCTAATTTCAGGAAGAGTTAGTTGTGAGACACTTTAATTGGTGCTCTCTGAATACACGGTTGTTAGCTGCTACCATTTTAGCTTCTTCGGGTTCCATGTGTACCATGTAATTCTAGTGTGCCGTAGAGCAAATATAGATTACCAAAAGGTTACCTCTCAGAATATTTAATAAAGCTAAAAACGTAGCCAAATAAAAACTTCATTTCAAATGCCAGAGTGCAGAAAACCTAGATACTAAGATACTGAACTCTAAGAATCTAAAATTACATCAGCAAGAAACAATAATGGCAAGAAGGAGACACAGGATTCTCCCCGAGAGGCAGTATGACTAGGAGCTGTCAACTCAGCTCCAGTAGGGTGAGGGAAAAGGCTAAAGATAAGAGCCAAGTGTGTATGTGGCCTAGGCGTCTTGGAGAGGCCACGGGATCACCAGGTTTAAGTGGTCCCAGGAGAAAGTTGGGACAAAAACATTAGCTGAAGGATCTGCACTGGGATGGAGGAACTGTACCCATCCTCACAAATGGGAAGGAAAAGGAAGCTAGTGACTTGGAGATAGCAAAGAGATTATTTGATGGTATTTGTGGAAGTTAAAGTTTGTGTTCTCCAGGGTACTAATGGGTGGGTTGAGTAAGGGAAGAAGTCAGTGGGGTTATTGTTTCATGAGCCCAGAAGGACCCACAGGTTGAAGGTTTGCTCTCCCGCCTGTGGCACTACTGGAAGGGTGCAGCACATTTCAGAAGTGAGCACTAGGGGAAGAAAGGTCACCAGGGATGCCCTTGAAGCCTACGGGGGATCCCCACCTCTCCTAATTCGCTTTGCTTCCTCCACATCAGGAGCCGCCTCCACCCCCACACACTTCTGCCGTGACGCTGAGCTGTTCACCCCTTGCTACCTACAAAATATGATTTTCCTGCTATTGGGAGTTTGGGCAAACCTTTTCCAGTGGCCCAATCATTTTGTTATGTGTGAAATGTTGGGTCTTTATGCCCATTTTAATTATAAAAACTATGTTTTTATAATGAGCTTTCTGTGATCTGTTTTTAAGTAGTAGGTAATGAAAACAATGTTTCAGGTGGAGTATGTGCTGTGACATCCAAATAGCACTTGAAAAATTTGTACATTTCACTCTCAGGCTCTCTTAGAGCACCTCTGAGATGCTCTAGGAGAAAGTCCTGAAAGTGTAATCACCTCAACTTTTGTTTTATAAAACACCAAGCAAAAACTCTATTAAAAGATAAAATCGATTTAGTTGACGAGGCTATAACTGCTTACAGAAGAAAAATTACCAGTCTCTCAAGAAAAAAAATATGCATATATAGTTTGAAATGTTTAACTGCACACAAATACTGTAAACCTAATATCTAAATTAAACTGGAGCTTTGATGTGCTTGTATATTTTAACCATAAATTTTTTTTTAAAAAAGAGAAGAGGTTGTCATAAATTAAAAAATGTATAAAAGCCCTGAGTTTAACTGCAAGTACAGCTTGCAGGTGTCTGTATGGAGTCATGACATAATTCAGCAATTTCATGCTACCATGCTAAAGATAAAGCTTTAAAACCAAAACATCATCGTCATCATACTGCAGTAAATATTTTGTCCAATTCCATATGTATATAAAATGTCGCATAAATTGCAAAGAATCCTCTACAGCTATCTGCTTCCTTTGAACACAGAGGGAAAATCCTGCAACAAAATACAGTTTAAACCATTAGAATGAAAAATTTTCACAGGAATATCATTCAAAAATACAGTAATTATCAAAGATCTTCTCTCTAGAAAACACTACACATGACTAGAATTGCCTGTGGGCGTCTATGTGATAAAGACAAACTACAGAGCAGGAAACAGGAGATCAGGATGCAAAAGGAATCTGTTGGTCAAGGGTTCTTGAAAACAATGGAAAGATGCCATCAAGCGGCTGAAGAAAGAACTCTTGAGGGAAGAATGGTTTCCTCAGACACTGCCATCTGGTGGCCAATCTTGGAATCAATTTAGTGAAAACAAATTGAATACAATATTGGTCCTGGACGTGGTTCAAAAAAAAAAACTCAAGGCGTGTTAGCTCCGTGCTGCCATTCAAGAGTAAACCTCATCGACAACTTTTATACTGTCACGTACAGTAGTGACAGAATCAGAAGAAATATTACTCATAAGATATCAAGGGAAAAGGGTAGTACTGTTTTTCAACTTATTTTTGGTAGTCTAATAGTTTTAGTTCTTTCCATAATGAGTTCAAATTGAGTAGATATTTACAACTGTGTTTAACAGCCTCGCCCTTCCACCTGCCACCCAGACAAGGGTGGCTGAAGTTTCCCAAGTATCGAAAGAAAACTCGGAGCCCTTTCAAGACAAGCTTCATCTCAGCAAGGCCACGCCCGGGTTGAGACTGCTGATTCAGTGGAGCCTGTACTAGCCTGCACCAGCCTGCACCAGCCTGCACCAGCCTGCAACAACTTGCACCAGCCCGCACCAGCCTGTACCAGCCCGCACCAGCCCCAAAGGGACTGCACTGACATACCCACAGCTGTGCATCTTTGCAACCTACAAAATATAATTTTCCTGTTATTGGGAGTTTGGGCAAATCTTTTCCAGTGACCTAATCACTTCATTATATGTGAAATGAGGGATTCTTTTGCCCATTTTAATTGTAAAAAACTCTATAATGTTATTATTCTGAATAAACTCATCATCTGAATTTCCTTTCTCCTGGAGCAAAGCTAACTCTGTTACTTGCTTCTCACAGACAGCTGTTGACACGATTATCTTGTTTGCCAAAGTGAATGATTTACAGCCAACCGAGGGGTGGGGGAGTGAAATCACAAGGGGAAAGCAACACTTTTTATTGCTTCTCCTTCATCTCCTTCCAGATCTGAGATGTGACATGCTCCATATGGATGGCAGCCCCTGTAAAGGCCATCCCTCTTTCCCTTCTCTTTTATGTAGAGGTATGAGTACAATGAAAGCAAAGAAGGGAGAAATTAGGAAGTAACTTTCGCTTGTTACAAATACCCAACATTTAATTTGAGGACATCTTTTATGGTAGGCAATGGAGATAAAACCCAGATTCTGTTTCTGCTGGTAGGGTTTTTATGGCTGATGTCACCCTGTCCTGCCTCTGTGATTTCATTACGACCCCTCCATGCACACTACAGCTTTCTTCTCTCACCATAGCAGGACCTCTAGGCCCATACAGGGGTGCTCTATTCTTTTTCTTGCTCTGCACCTACTCTGTGACATTGAGCATCAAGTCTGGTACAAGAGGTGAGGTGGACTATATGCAAATGATTTTAATAAAATGCGCTGCTATCTACAAGAAAGGAGAATATCAGGGTGCAGAGAGGAAAAGATCATCTGTGTACATGAGTCAGGGGAAGTTTAAAAAGGAGGTACGAGGTGTACCCCGATTTGAAGGGTAAAGAGGTTTATCAGGTGGCAAAGTAAAAAAAAGTGGTGCACACGCAGCATGACCACATGCATAACGTGGGAGCCGGAGGCGATCTGATAGGGCCAGACCAGAAGGCTTGTGTCAGATGAGCTGCAGTTGTCAGGCACTCAAAGGATCTGTGCTTCATCTGAGCGGTGAATGTGAATGTTGAGGCTTTGGAGAGTCAAACAAAACAGTATTTGATAAAGCATATTCTATAGCACACCAGTGCTTTCTGTGCTCATCCAAAAACAGCACAAGTTGGTGAGTAAAATTTAGGAAAGGGTAGGCATTATAACACCTCCTGGACTTTTAGAAGTCCTCAAAAAGAATCCCGTGAACCCAGCAGTTTTGAAAGGCGCCATCTTGAACATGGTACAGGATGGGTATCGCACAGCACTGTGGGAAATCCTGGGTAATGTCGTTACGTTATTAGCACGTTAGAAGAGTTTGTGTGAGGTCGTCTTTCTAAATGAGTGCGGCAGGTGGACAAGAGGGGGCCCGGTTAGAAACAGGCTGTAAGAATGCAAATAGAAGTGAGGAGGCCAGCAATGAACATGAAAACAACAGAAGGGCTCTTCTCTAAAGTCTACAAAGGGGGAAAGGGTGAGGGGACATGGTTGTGACCAGATGGAGGGACGGCAAGGTGGACCTTAGGTCATGTAACCGTGTAACGCAGTGGATCATGGGATCATTTGTCAGAAGAGGGACATGAGGGAGAACAAGATGAGAAAAAATTACATCAATGCGGGTACAACGAGACATTTCATGCCATGCACTCCATGGTTGGTGATGAAAACTATATAACAGTGATCACCAAGCATTATATGTAACATTTTCAATATAACAGCAGTGGTATAGGTCTAGCTAAGCAGTTTAAGATTATACATATAGATTTTTTAATGTATGCACATAACATATATAAAGTCAGTTGATTTATATCATGATAAATTGTGTATTTATAGAACTCCTAAGGGAAACACCTTTGTAAAACTAGTAATCACAGATGAATATACAAGATATGTGCCAAAGTATGACAAATGCTTAAGTTTTTAAGAAACAAATATTACAGTAAAAGACACATCGCATCACTTCTACTCGCTCTGAACACACTGGCCACTTTCTGAGGCAGCTCTGGAGGTCTCTCGTGACTGTTTCTAGTGGTGATGTCAACGTCATAAACTGACGCTGCCTCAACGTCATAAATTGGTTCAAAATATTTACCCTTTGTGGTTAGTTTGACTTTGAGAAAGAATCGGAAGTCACATGACGAATAATAAAGTTGATCAGGACACACACTAATGTTTTCAGACGCCTGTGTATTTTTGTCAAATCTCCTAAAGGGCAAGAGGACAAGGACTTCCAGAACCTCTTCAGAAAGCGGCAAGGATGAAGGGATCCTGTGTTTGAGCTGACAGAGAATATTTCAAAGGAGATTAATGACAATGTGAATTTCTCTGGTTTTTTTATTTAAACATTTAATTTACCAAATATTTAGACCCTACCTCATATTGACTCATTTAATTCTTAGGATAATACTATTAAGAAAGTGTTGGTTATTAACACCATTTTACAGAGAGGAAGACTGATGTTAAGTGGTTCATCCATGCTCACACAGCTGTTGGCAAAGCTGGGATTCGAACCCAGGTGCCTGGCTCCGGTCTGAGCTTTTGCCCCACAAGCTGTACCTCCTTTGTACTTGCAGCAGTGCCAGTCACATTGTCCCATGAATTCTATTTATTAATACGGAGCACAACTAAACCATCATCTGGATTTTGTACATTATTTAGAATAACTTTCCTCTTATCTCATGATTTTCCTATTCAAAATAAATATATGACATATGATAATGAAGATGTGGTATTTGCTTTGTAGAATATTCATTTTGAATTTCTACCTCCAAAGTAATATTCTTATTTTTAATTAATACATCAAATCCTTAAAGGTACTAATACATAAAATGAGTATCTTCTGTGATTGCTGAATGTCAGGTATTATGGTGATTGCTTTAAATACGTTATCATATTTAATCTTCCCAGTCTTCACATGATAGTTTACAGATCGGGTATCTGAGACACAAAGAAATAAAGAAATTTTCCTTTACTATTTACTAATTTGGAGATGACAGATTCGTAGCCTTAATTTCCTGGTGGTGGTAATAACTGTAGCTGAATATCAAACCTCTTCAATTTTAAGACTATTTTTTATGAACACTGAATTGACCTTTAGAAAAATTTAAAAAACTAAAAATCACTAATAACTCTACAATTCCCACAGATAATGTTATTTGAAAGTTTTTTTTTTCTTTGGGTCTTAAAAACCTTATCATCTAATTTTTATTTAATATTATAAGTGCTGTCAAATTATTACTTTAATGGCTTTATACTATTTTATTTAGTTTACACTAAAATTTAGTTAACTTTTCTCTGAGTTTTCTTACATTCAAAAATATTTTTTAAATATTAAAAATACATAGTAAATGCTTATTAAAATAACACTTATTAAAATATGACTTATTTTAAATAGTGTTTAAATATTTTTAAATGAATGTAAAAATACTTTTTAAATGTGACACTGACCAATTTTATACAAATAATTTTTCCTTTTTTGCTTTAATTCTTTAAGACTAAATTTCAAAAGAGAGAAGACAGATAATACATCTTATTTACTTAAAAGTTTACGTAGTTTACTTCTGTGACTAAGAGAAAGATTATTCTCAAAAAAGAAGCCTCATGATGACTTGAACTGACACCAGTAAGCTTTCATTTTAGGATTCCTTGAGGAATAATTTTCATGCATTTACCACCAACTTCCATGGAGGTGTCTATGCATATTATACATGTCTGCAAGGTTACATTTCTTAGGCTTATCAAACCCTGTTATATTCACCTTCATCTCCTCTACAGCATGTACAAGGTCTCCAGGGCACGTACAAGAATCCGTCAAAGAAATAACCATCCCAGATCTCAGATATCTAAGTTAGTCTCACCTGTTCTCATTCTAAGTAATTCCTACCCCAAGTTCCAGCCCACAGTAATTCCTGTGATGTCCCTTCAGTAGTAAAAGAGAACACAAAAGTGACCAATAAAAGGCAAGAACTGAGGAAGAAGAGGACATGATGGAGTGAGTGGTCTGTCACCTCTCAGAAGCAGAAAGAGTATTGGCAAAAACAGATGCCACCCTCCCCCCACCATCCCTACCTTCTACAACCAGCTAATGAAAGTGAAAGTGGAGGACACCTAACTGGGGGCAGTTACTGTCAGTTATACCTCAATAAGGCTGGGAGTGGGTGGGCGACGTGAAATGTTTCCTATACATTAACTGAGCCAAAGAAATTTCCCGAATCTGCTTAAGAGTCACTTCCTGTTAAAAGAAAATACAAACACACTTCAATATTCATCCTTAGCTCATTCCCAAACCCATGGTGAATGTGGAAACTTGTGACATGTGGTTTGAATTTAAGCACTTAAAATGCACAGACATGCAAGACAGTGAGGACACCACGCGTAAGCTCTGAGACATTTTTTCTAGTAAAAATGCAGCAAGTACCAGGTTTGATGAGTCCTGAAGGCCACAAGTGCTGGGATACGACTCTAACAGGTTCTACTTCAGTTTTGAGACCATAGCGGGTACATTGTCCCTTCTGTGAGCTTTATACATGTGCACTTATTTAATTCTTACACAAGCTCTATAAACTACAAACCACCACCTCTCACTTTGTGCATAAAGGAACTAAGTGTAGGACACAGTCAGGTAACTTTCTCAGGGTCCCCTTCAGCCATCCAAGAATCCAGACAGGCAGATGTCACAGCAGCCCGGGCTCCGTCTGGGACTTTGCCTTCCCAGAAACCTTCCCCCTGCCTTCCCTTCTTCCTGCATTATAAAAACGTTTCCTCTTCCACACCCTACATCCCAATGCAGGTATTTTTCATAAGATATGTTTTGAAAATCTGTTTAATGCCAATTTAAGAAAAATTCTTAGAAGTGTGAATTGTCTGTGGGTGTATAATTTCTCATTAATACAGAAAGAAGATGGTTAAAATTTTATCACAAGGTCTTGTAACAAAGAAATGCATTTAATTTAGATGACAGCAAAGAAAGATATATTTATAGGTGTGAAACGCCCACTTGTTCCTCTAAAATTCAAGTGTGGGAGGCTAATATTCTAATAGGCATTAAGGGAAAAGATAAATTAGAACATTTATGACACACAGAAACAAAAATAACGGTTAATAAAGCTACTCTCATCGATTACTTATAAAGTTACACATTTGAAAACATCAAAATTACCTTATGATTTTAAATTTTCTTTGAGCATAATTCTAGATGTTCTACAGTAACCAGATTGACTATCACCATATGAGTTATCTTCCCGACAGTAACTTAAATTCTTTATATAGATTATTGACCTTATCTCTCACATCCATTAGAAGAAAAAATTACTTAGATAAAAGCCAATATTATAAAGTAGTAAGACTTGTTTTTTTAAAAAAAGTTTTAAACCGTGGCTCTTTGGGAGGTGTAAACAGGTGTTCTCCATAGCTGTGGTTTTATTACTCCATCACATCAGCTAAAGTTCAAGACACTCAGTTTGTCTGCTGTCTCCCATGTCTCCTTACCCCCCTCATCCCTGGTTTTCAAAGTTGTTCAAGCTTCTTTGAGTTGATTCACAGCCTAGAACTATTCATCTGTTACAAGCATTGAGCATCTGGAGAAAATACCCTTGACACTGATGGCAGCAACTTCTTTCATGTGAGCACATTTTCCTCTCCAATATTTGGCTGAGTTTTTTGACTTTCACTGAAGTTGTTCCCTTACAGTGTTCCCTTACCTATCTAGAGATACTTTCTCTCGCTCTACTTTTTCCCTCATAGTTTCAATTCAAATGACCCATGCCACTGGAATCCCACAGTGTCACTGCTGCCATGAGCCGATTCCACCTTTGAAATTCCTTTTGCCTGTGGATAACCTTATGAGTAAGTCTCAGCCAATTTGCCAGGACATCCCCTCTCAGGCTAGAGAAAAGAAATTGGCATCCATCCCCATTTCCAATACCATGAACAACTGAAGCCCAAGAAATCTCAAACTTGAGTCCACAATAATCCACATCAAAATCTTGAGCTGTTTCTATTATTTCCAGGGTTTTCTAGCTCATGGCTCTTCGGGCCACTGCCCAGCCTTAGCAAACTGAAGCTTATTTAAGCTCTTGTCTTCCTTTTCCCCAACCCTCACAATTAGAGGACTCTGGGTGCTGCAACCTGGAGAATAATTCATGTGAAGATGTCAAAATAAAGCGCTGAAGGCTGTATCTAGAGACTAACCCAGTCATTTCATATGGCGAAGGAGTTTTGAAAGACAGAGGCCTGAATCTCGAGGCTCCAGCAAGACAGGACAAAACCACCTTCTTAGCAATCAGTACAGACTGCGCAGCCCTGCTCTTGCATTGTGTTCTGTTTTCTTTTTCTTTCTTTCTTTCTTTTTTTAATCTGTCCCTCTAGTAATTCCTTCCAGGAATGTTCTTCTTTTATCTCTTAGTCTTTCCTTCCCTTTCTTACTCCTTCCATAAATGGCCAAACAAGCCCAGAAGTATAAATAAAATAAATGTAAGTTCAGCAGGTTCTATGACTCTATATCATTTTGATATTTCACTTTATATGGTGTTATGGATTAAAAACTGGTGCTCATCTAAACACCACCTGAATTAAATCAGCATGGTGCTGAGCAGAGATGTTCCACCTGAGGAAAGTTGCCAACATAAATAAAGACTTGGAGGAGACGAGTGGGGCATGGTGGGTCTCTCTAGACGTTGCTGTTTGAGCCGTTGGTTCTCCTGGAGGAGCTCCTCTGGACTAGCTTCCCCAGTATGAGTTTGACCATTGTCATCAGAGGAGCTTGGGACCTTGTTGGTGAGAGGGGCTGTGATTCACCTTTGGGGAGCCCTGGTCTTTACCTCAAGCATTGCTTCCTGGCTCTGGATGGGAAGAGTTGTGCCATTTAATCTCCAGGAGGAAGTCCTCATGCTGGCTTCCTGGCATGTACTCCGCTGTACTTATGGTCAGAGGAGCTCGGGACCTCCGTGTTGCTAAGGATGGCTGTGGTATTTTTCAGGGTGGCGCTGGTTCTTATTTTGAATGTGACTTCTCAGCTCCAGCATAGAACCCTCAGCCTACTAGTACAGCTCCTTCCCCCTGCTGGCATAAACTTTCTAGCTTCCACCACTGACCTTTGAGCCTTCCCAGTGCGGATCCATTAAACAGACTGGTGTGAGTCCTTGTGGGCTTTGCACCTCCAGTTGGACTATTGTCATAGGCTCTAGGTCTTCATCTGGATTCATGTAGGACATTGTTGTGGGATCCAGGCCTTTGGCTGAATATTCTGGGTCTTTAGTTTTGTGGACAGACTTCCTGCACTTTCTTGTGTTAACTCCGGGTGACCATCTTAAAATAATACTATAAATTCTGTGTCCTGATTCTAATTGTTCTCCTTACAGCATATGTTCTCTTGACTACAACATATGGTAAGAACACAATGTGAAATTCACTGTCTTAAATGTTTAAGTATGTAATACAGTAGAGTAGAGTAGAGGCACAATATTAGGTAGCAGATCTTTAGCATTTATTTATCTTGTTTAACTAAACTGTATGCCAACTGCCAGTAACTTCCCAGGTATTCCTCTCTCTGACTTCTGGTAATCACTCTTCATTTCCCTTTTGCTTCTATGCATTGACTATCTTAGATACCTTCTATGAAGGGAATCATGTGGTATTTGTTTCTGACTAGCATCATGTTCTATATTTCTATTAACACATTCACAAGTTTAATCCTTTGAATGCTTTGTCCTACTCTAGCCAAGAAAAAAACAGTCATGCCAAAAGACATAAGTTAATTTTAACTCTACATGACTTAAACTTTAAAAAACAAATAAAACCAAACCAAGGAAGCTAACCGTGTGAGTCACCTGTGGCACATTCTTGGAAAACACGAAATCTTTCTATTCACCAACCAGATCACTGGCTCTTCCTTTCCCCTCTTCTCCGCCTTCTCCCTTCTCTTGTTGCATTGCAATATTCTTCAAGTAGCAGCTATCACCTCCTTAGAAAGGACCTTGAAGACCTCAGTTTGCCCATCTCCACTACTCTACACTCTTACAACAATCCAGGCTATTACTTTATAGCACTTTTCAAAACTGTGATAAACATTATCTGATTATATTTCTCTACATTCTAGTCTGAAAGTACCATGGTGGCGAGACCTGTTTCTGTTTCATTTGTCCCTGTGGCTCCAGCTCCCAGTAAGCAGCTAGCACCGGGGAAGCACCACCAGATGACTGTCAAGTAAATGGCTGGGGAGTAAACCAGGGCATGGATGAATATGTGGGTGCTGCTTCAGTAAGTCCTCTAAACTGCAGTACTCTCTCTCACTCCCTAGGCCATAGAGAGATCTGGAAGCTACAGAAACACTCTTTACTCAGACTCACCCCATCGCCTTTGCATTTACCATAGAGGACCTAAAATTCCACAGCCCATCTCTCACTTTAGTGCCAACACTCACTTTTAAAAGAAAATGTCCAGAGATGCAAAGGAGAATCATCTACTTGCACGTAATCTAAATGGACATGCCAGAAGATGGACTCAAGAGTATGATTTCAGCTAATATTTCCAAGAGAGTAGTAAGGGATGAGAAAAAGCTTCATAAATAAAATGAAACACAGATCTCCTGATGGTTGCTGCTGTAGCTTTTAGGGTATGTGAAAAAAAATAGGAAGGAAGGGAGGGAGGAAGGGATGGAGAGAGGGAGGAAGGGATGGAGAGAGGGAGGAAGGGATGGAGAGAGGGAGGAAGGGATGGAGAGAGGGAGGAAGGGATGGAGAGAGGGAGGAAGGGATGGAGAGAGGGAGGAAGGGATGGAGAGAAGAAGGAAGGGAGAGAGAGGGAGGGGGAGAGAAAGAGAGAGAGAGAGAGATTACTTTCCATCTTTCCATCTTGATGCATTTAAGGTCTCTTGAGAGCAGCCATCCTAAGGTTGTTCCTGTTGCTTGAAGCTGTTACAGGATTTTGGTGAGCAAATGATCCAGCAGCAAATTTGCTAGGAAACTTGGATATATTTTACATTGATTATTTACATTGATTCAAGGCTACTGATTAAGACAATAAGCTTGTAATGAGCCTATTATATGTCAGAGACTTTACGTACTAGTATTTCTGTAAGCATTTTGAATAAAAGATATACAAGAGAAAGAACTACATCATATAGAAGATTCATACTTGAAGACCTGGTACACTTTATATAAGGCTCTAAAAGAAAAGTATTATTATTCTTGCATAAAACAAATACGAGCATGGAACAGATAAGAGTGTTACAGCAAACTATTAGACCTAGAGAAAGTGTTTATTTTGCATACATGGTGGGCATCAGATATTGTGAACACTTTTATCTGCTACATTCCATCCCCATTATATTTTCAGAAGTATGGAGTGACGTGGCAGGTATGTTTAGCTTAAGAAAAACAGAACACATTCCTTCCCCGAGTAGGCGAGTCTAGCCAGTATCTCAGCACCCACACAGCAATAAAAGTCTACATTCCCTTTGGAGCTTAAAACCAGCTTGTAAAGAATGCTCGCCACTGGCCAGTGGGCTGCGAGAACTGGATATGGAGTCAAAAACACAATGAACTATTCTTTTATGTCTAAAGAGAATTTTAAAAAGTAGTTAAGGCCTATCTCCTAACATCATAAGAAAGAACTAGAAAACTGGGAGTGAACCGCATTGTATCTAACAAACACAGGGGTAGCACCCAACTGCATGGCCCAAACAGTTATAGAATGTGTCACAGGTATATTCTTACCTAGATTTCTTCTGGGTTGTTGTTCCTATGAATGCTCAAAAGTAGAAGCTCTTTTATGCTGACAGAACAGGAGGATAGGGCTGATTCAGAAATCCATTTCACATTTAAATCTCTACAGCACTTGTACTCTGAGACACTCAATAGCATAGAGTAAATATTTATTTTTTCATTTTATATGAGTCTGCATAGCATGACCAGAAAGGGTAAAAACCAAGAGTTAAGACCATCTCATTTGGTCTATAGAGTCCAATCCAGTTCTCTGTTCAGAATCATACTTTTGTTTACCATGTAGGCGTGCAGCTAGTAGTATACATGTTACTGTTCTGTTCCAACCCTTCCAACAGTTTTACCCCTCACTTGGAGTAGACTCCATACCTCTGTCCTCTGCTCACTGGACTCATCTGATACAAGAGTGCTTGTTCCAGTTAGCCTTAGGAAACACAAAGCTTCCCCTGCCTCAGTATCCTGGGACTCACTACTTCCTTTACCTGTCTTTCCCTCCTCCATAGATACTTAACAAAATCCTTTGAAATGATTCTGGTCTCAGTTCAACTCATACTTCCTATATTAGGCAGTAGCCAAGATGTCAGCTAAGGAACTTCACCTCCTGGTATTACAGAAAAACCAATATCAAACCAGGTGGAAGACTTTTTGTACTGAGGAATCTAGACGGTAACCTTATTTGATTGTAATGCTGGTAGGCTGGAAAACAATTAACAGTGTCCAAATCACCAGCCAAGAGCCAGTTTTGAGTCCAGTTTAAATATAGTTTACAAACAGGAAGTACAAGGCATTACATGATGTATTGCATGGATTGAATTAAGTCATATACTGTCAGGCAACTTAACTCTAAAAATATTTGCTTAAAAGGAATTATCGTAACATAGGAGCTGGGGTACAATCCTGGGGATAAGGGGAGGAGGTACAAGCGGAGCTAGCGAAGTTAAAATGTGTCCTTGACTGGGTTACTTCATCCCAACCAAAGTCTTTGAAGCCAGTTGGGAGCAATATATTTTGTTAGCTAAGGGAAACACAAGCTGAGAATAGTCAGATTGGTCCAGCGCATTATCAGAAGAACAGCAGCTTGTTATTTTATGTCTTTATCGATCATGTAATTATGCCCTTCCACTGCTACTCACAGGGGCAACAGTCTCCTTTCCCAGCATTAGCATTAATGTGTGTGACCAACAGAACATGGTAGAAATGGTAGAGTAGACATGCAACCTCCAAAACTAAGACATAAGATACATTGCTGCTCTGGGATCTTTGATTTTGGGAGAAACTAGGCAGCACAGCATGAAGCCACTTCTGAAGCCCGAGTGGAAAGCTTCACATGTGAAGGAACTAAGACCTGTGGCCAATGATTGCTGGAGGGTGCCATTTTGAAAGCAGATTCTCCAGACCCAGCAATGACAACTTCCCGGGAGACCTTGTGATTGGATGGATGTTCCTGGTGGTCATTCCTGAATTCTCGGTGGTAAAAACCATATGATACAATCAATGTTTACTGTTTTTTCAACTTGTTAGTTTGAGGAATAGTTTGTTCCATAGCAATAATCACTGCTATACCTCCTAAAATTGGTCTGTCTCGATAACCAAGCTGAAGAGTGACTATCCTGTAACATACAACATTATCCCATTTCGTTTTCTTTCTCACATGTATACATGGCCTTTATCTTATTTGCACTGTTTTTTGTTTGCTTGTTTGGTTGGTTGGTTGATTATTGCTTATCTTTATACACTGAAATATGAGCTTCTTGAGGACATCAAGATTGTCTGCCTGTTTCAACAAGACTTCTATCTAGAAATGGGGCACTAAAAACAAATGCTCAATAAAGATCTATTCAAAAAATAACTTACCACTCTGAGAAAATTTTATTTTCACATATAGATACATTGGTCACCAGATAATTTTTTAAAAAATAGAGAAATAAAATATATTCTAATGAGGTTGAAATAATTCCAAATAAATGTAAGCAAATAATCAGGTTATCTTCCAATCATCTCAAAGATTTATGCCTGAGAGGCCTAAAGCTATTTTAAGAAGTAAGGTGGGAGAAAGTGCTCTATGCCCAGCCACTTCTGTTAAGTAAAACATACATCTTTAAAATTCTAGCCTGGTTCATGGTTTCAGACTTCACGTATACGTATTATATGTACAATTCTACAACAAAGACTGAAGGCAAAAGACCTGCACATATAGCATTCATGTTTCCTATTTGCACAGCACATACTTTCATGTGTTTTCTTCCAGTGATTCACTGGAGGAAAACTGAATCTGCTCTTTGGCCTTCTTCCAGAAAGCTCTTCCAGCCCCTCTGGCTGTGGTCCTGCCATCTGTGCAAAGTCATGGCTGCAGAAAGCACCTCCTAATTACAGTCTCAGTAATGAAGCAGTGTTATGCCCCCACCTAAACCGATGCATTCCTGTAGAATACGACGGTTGTATTATCCTGCCTTGAGAAACAGATTGGCGTTTGTGTCCCTATAAAACAAAAAGCACTCAGTATGTCACATTCCAATAACAATTTTAAAGACAATAAAATACAGCTTTCCTAAGTTTGATATGGGGCTATTTTCCCTACAGATAAATTTGGTAGGGAGTTGAGCTAGAAGAAGCTTGAATAAGTATGTTTGCTCTGCAATTTGCAACAAATGCTGGAAACCAAATGAGTCCCGATCACAAACATGAAGAAAGAGTGGGACCCGTTTTCCCTTTCCTACCTCCCTTCGCAACCAAAATTCACACTAACAAATCCTTTCCCGATATTTAAAATTATTAAGCCTACTTCACTTCTGAGATTACTACTGGATTTAGAGAAATGGTTACAAATTCTCTCTCTCTGTCTCTGTCTCTGTCTCTCTTTCTCTCTCTCTCAGCACCCTGGATTTTCCCACTGTAGATGCAAACGTGGCAGGAGCTCGTCAGGTCTATAGCCAGAAGAAATGCAGACCCGATTTTACAATAAAGAAAAAAGACAACTATGCCCCTGAAATGCACCTTGAGGAACACAAAATCCTCTTCTGTAGCAAGAGAGTGCCTGGCCTCGGTCTTACAAATAAAAAACGAAAAATAAAAGAGCCAAAGAAGGCTCCCACCGGGGTCTGTTTGAACTGGGCAGCAGCTGGACCGGCAAATACACCTCCCCATGGGTAGCAAATTTACATGGAAATACGAGTATATGTACTTGGTGATTGGGTACAGAAGGAAAATGTAATCTTTTGTCTTTTTAAAAATTATTTTCAATGACTTAGACACCAAGAAAGTAGAAATGGCATAGAGAGAAACTGACAGTCTTTTTTGAAGGTGATTGTAAGATTATATAGCTCAGCTGTAAGCAATTTGACAAAAATGAATTTTTGAAAAGTTAGAAATTTTAAAATGTGGATATCACCATAAAAGGTGTAAAAGCGAGTCTGTTTGTTAGCATGCTGCACAGATTAGACAGTGTATGCTGCTTTTCCTGGAGAATCCTGAGTATGGGAATACTCACGTATTTATACATCAGTGCATTTATAAATTTATTCACTCATTAATGTAGTTATTCATTTGATAAGTACTTAAGGAGCTCGGGAGGTACAAAGATGAAACAGACTCAGAGCTTTGTCATCTATAATGAAAAGGTGAAACTCAGCAGTCCCCCTGGAGCAGGCTGCCCCATCTGCATGGTTCAGATTGTGGTGCTGTAGAATCAGTTCGTTTGTGAAAACAGCATAAATAGGAACTACATTAGCCTTTGACAGATTTTAACAGTGAAAATCTTATTTTTATGATCACATAGTTACTAAAGTGTTATATTATTTGTTCATGATTATGCTTTATGTAAGAAGAACTCCGATATATTATTATAGGTAGAAGAATCAAGGACCAGGGTCTAAAACTGCTCAGGGATGTGTAATAAAGGAAGTAACCTTGAGCTATAATTTTGCATGACCAGACTACCGAAGGTGAAAAGAACGATCACATCTTGACTTATTCTATGTGCCTTTTCTCCGTCTATCTGATTGTTCCACAAACACTACAGCAAAACCATTAAGTGTTGCATGCTGATACTGACACAAAACAAAAATGTTAGAAGATGACCTTGCCACATTCTCTCTTTCCAAGCTCTTTGTTTTCATATCTTCTGTTCTTTTTCACCCCTTGGCACTGGAAGAGGGAGATGGCATGAATAGGCCAAGTGGGTATCACTAAATGATAGCTTGATATTATAATTATGGTCTACATTTTTCCATTAAGATTGTCCTAAAAATGTTCAGCCAAGTTTCACTTGGTTCTGGGGATTTTATAATGTTTACTATTAACCTACTTCCTGAAGTCATGATTAAGTGTGTTGTGCTCATAATGGGTTTAAAACTCTCAGGGAGATAACGAATCCCTAGACTTGTCAAATCCCTGCACATATTAAGTGTTTGTGCCCGGGGTGAAGCCCAGATTTTTCAGCCCTGATGCATGCTTTCTAGGTGTCATAAAATGTATTTTCTAGATTAACCACCTCTCAGTTGTATTGTACACACTCTTCCCAAGACCCTCCCCACTGTTGTCAACTGTGTCCCTCAAATCATGCTGCCTCTCATCCCTGCACAATGAATGAATAATGTGCCTATAAATGAAACCCATGGTTCCCATGGCCTCATCTCTTGCCAGCGGTTCTGTGCAACACTTGCGTATGTCTGCCCCAGGGCTGACAGTAAACATCGTTCTCATCTGCTAGCGTGCTTGTGTTCCAGGCTCAGCCACTTCTACTGTGTCAGCTGGTTTCCTAGGGCTTAGCTTTCTTTGTAACATCTCCAAGTGAATTTCAGGAAGAAGGAGGTCTACTCTATAGGAAGCCTGGGTTCTACGCCAGTCCTGGCCCTGGAATTCTGATCTTGTGTATGATGGAACTCAATGACTCTACTGAACAAGACTGAAGAGGCTCTGGTCGCCTACAGAATGAGACAGCTTCGGAGTATTACAGTGCTGCCCTGCTTTCTTTCTATCGCCGACACATACCCAGTAAGGTTTTAGACAAGGAACATACCGGGTCCCTCAGGTACTTACACGAGGGAAGTTCAAGGTGTACTGCGAGCACCCAAGCACTTCTCTTCCTAGAGGCAATGCTACAAAGACTAACTAGTCTGCCAGTCACTGCCTTGGTCTTAAATAGAGAGCATTTTCACAAATAAATCCTTTAAGAATATCCATCTGAAGAATCGGAAAATGCTCTCACGGAACTCTGACAATGCTTTCTGTGCTGGCATTAAGAGTTGCGTGCTTGAATCAGTCTGGGCTCATACTTCAGCCAATAAGCTTTTGTGAACAAAGCATATTACTTTGTTTTTCTAGAAGGGAAATCAATTTTCACTTTAGGCTCTTACTGTACTTTCTGCAGAAACAGACTAAGGCTGGTACCGTCTCCTTTACCTGCAATGATTTACCTCTCTTCTTAGGGACTTCAGTGATGCCAAGGCCCTCTCTAGGTAGGAGAAGCTTTTCTGATTCTTGATTTTGAAATATTGAAAATATTTCTTTTGAGTTTGCAAAGAAAGGCAAGGATGTCTGTGACTGTCACTTCTATTCACTGTGGAGTTCCCTACATGCAATAAGGACAGGAAATACATGAGGATTAAAAAAGAAAAAGAAAATGACCTTTATTTAGTATATGATTATGCTTATAGACAAAATACCCAATAAATTATGACTATTACCACAATTAGTAATAGTAGGTAAAGAAAGGTACCAAAGATTTATCTTCATTTCTATTAACTAGTAAGAAAATTTAGAAAATTAAAATTAGGGAAACAGTGTATCACTTACAGGAGTATAAAAAAATCATATGTATAAGAGATCATGTGCATGACCTTTACAGTGAAATTTATAATTTATGGAAAAGTATTAAAGAACAGTAAGTGGAAATTCTATATTAAGGAATTGGAATATTCAATATTACAAAAATGTTATTTGATGACAAACTGACCTGTAAATTTTATTCCAATCAAAATTCTAACTGTGTGTGTGTCACATGTGAAAGCTGACAAACCAATTATAACATAGATAGCACATGGAAGAGCTCCAATCACTAGACACACAAATTTAAAAAAGGAATGACATCATCAAGACTTGATTACCAGATATCAAAGTTTACTATAAACCTGAAAAAATAAAGATAGTGACTGACAGATGGAACAACAGAAATATGGAACCCAGAAATAGACTGATAAGTACATATCTGACTTATAATTTCATAAGCAAATTAATGAAGAAAAGGTGAAATTTTTAAAATAAATTATAGTTGGACAAATCATTATATATGTAGAAAAAATCTTCCTCAATCATACACACAAATTGCTGAGGAATTAAGCATGCAAATATAAAATGTACAATTTTAGAAGGAATTTAGGGACTTTTAAAGAATATTTGGGTTAGGTTGGCTCTCATTTCTTAACTGAGGCACAAAATGGACAAATTATGAAGAGAAACATTGAGAAGTATAATTGCATAATAAGAAATTCTAGTCTCAAAATCCATCATACAATAAAAATGTAAGCTATAAATGTCGCTAAGAAAATGCATAAATAATTCAAGATTACTATGCATTAAATACAGAGAATCAATAAGACAAGTCACATAACACTATTGAAAGTAGGAAAATAAATGAACATGAATTTTTAAAAAGGGAATAAATGATTCATGAATATATTAATACATATTAGCTTTTTTAGTAATCAGGGAAGAGTAAATTAAAGTCATACTGGAACACAATTAACACCAACAAGTTTGGTAAAGATGTAAATGTAGAATAATATCAAGTATTTCCATGAATACAAAGCAAAGCAGAGTCCCAGTCATTGAAAGTAGGTAAGATTTTAGAAAATCATGCAGGAAAGTTAAATACATGATGGTCTGTGAGTCAGGAATTTTACTAGTAGCTATTTATCAGTAAACGACCTTTTGGCCATGTTGCACTAGGAGATATGCATAAGAATATTTGTGATTGTGCTGCTACAATAGGAGTAAAATTATAAAGCTCCTTTATGTACTTCATATATTAAATAAAAAGAGAAATTATGGCATATTTGTGCCATGGAATATTATATTGCCATGAACTCAGTTACAATCATTAAAGTAAACACTAAATCTCAGTAAGGGGTAGGGACGTAGTTCAGTGGTAAACCAATCATCTAGAATATGCAAGACCCTAGGCTCAATCCCCAGTACCCCAGAAAAGAAGACAGAAAGCACAATAATGTGTAAAGATAGCACCATACTATGCTGAATAGTAGAAACATTATTTAAGAATTCATACAGTACACTAATTTTTTCATAAATTGCAAAAGCAGATATAACTGACTTAGGAATTCACGCCAAAGTTGGTTTAAAAATGTAAAGGGCCTGGCAAGCCGGGGCCACCCCAGAGCAAGAATCATTGGCGTTTCCTGAGCTCTGTG
The DNA here is from genome assembly GCA_004027455.1 of Hydrochoerus hydrochaeris. Classification (NCBI taxonomy): domain Eukaryota; kingdom Metazoa; phylum Chordata; class Mammalia; order Rodentia; family Hydrochaeridae; genus Hydrochoerus; species Hydrochoerus hydrochaeris. Next base: position 14,879 of record PVLA01000192.1, on the reverse strand, counting down.
CCATGTTAGAACTTGGGACGCTGGGACAATAAGCAGCCAGCTCACCGCTCTGGTAAGCGGCTGTGAGCCTCCCGGTGTGCGGGCTAAGAGTCAAACATCCCTCCACAACCACCACCCCCCATTAGCAAATGGGAGCCAGAGATCTGAGTATCTCTTGGGAGGATCAATGTATGCAATATAGCAAATAAAGGGGATTTCCTAGTACCATCTTTTTGAAGGCAAATATCTTTATCACTGTTTTGCTCTGTTCTGATTAATGGTACTGCTCTATTCAATATTCTGTTTTATAAGTTTGGTACTTCCTTCCATTTTGCTGTACCTGATTAAAAGAACAACTATTGTGAAGAAAACGAGAAATACTATTGTATGTATTACTGTTATCCTGGTAACCTGCTGTGAGGTTCTGTACCAATTCCACTACATCAATTTCAATTCACTTTGTTCTGTCTTATTCTTCTGTATTTTACTACCTTCAAAATAATAATAATAATAATAATAATAATAATAATAATAATAATTTTTAAAAAGAGATAACAAAGTAACAAAATACCTCCAAAAACTCCCAACTCCCCCAGAGCTGATCCATGGGGCATGGATGAGGAGAAACTCAAAAACAAAGCAACAGAATCATGTAAGTTGATTAAAAAGTAAATAACAACAATGAAACATATCAGTAAGGTACTGAGAAAGCTGAAATATGATATAACTAAACAGATAATGGACTTAAAAAGCAAAAAGGAGGAAAAAAAGTGCTCTAGAGGATATAACTGCATGTATGTTTAAGTGTGTAGGATTGATCCTGAGTTTTTGTTGGATGATTGAACAGAACTGTTGCAGCCTCACTGTTTGAATGTCCACTTTGTATGCTTCAATTTTGTAACTTAAACAACTAAATCTAAGAAGACAATATGTAATGTATCAACTAGTGATTTCTTACTGTTTATTGTTTTTTAAAATTCTGTACTGTTTCTACCCTTTTTTTCTGTTTTGTTTTTTCTCTTTAAATAAAATTTTTTAAAAATATAAAGGAGCATTTAATATTTCTTTCAAAGTAGTGGTCACTTTTAAAACCCTGTGTAGGAAGGAGGATGAAATTGAATGGGAATGGTAAAAGGATTTCTTTCTCTGGGCAAAGTATATACCAATGAACATTTCTTTGTTTTCTGAAGCTGCACACGATTTACTGTGCTTTGCATAGGTAGCCTGCATTAATCAGCAACAGTAGCTTTGCAGTCAACCTTAAGAAGTTTCTGTTCTTCTTTCTCATGCCTAATAACCTATCATAGATCCCTCATAGGAATTGTATTTCTTTTGAAAATCATTGATTTGCACTCTTAAGAAGGCTTTTCTAACGCGGCCGGTACCTGGTGCTTCTGTTCTGTTTCCTATGCTGTGGTGGTCACAGCTGCCCTCATCTCCTGCGAGATCCCACTTCTGTAACGCCACCGCTGGGGGCCAGGTGCTAGGACCCTGTGTGTCACAGGGGCCCCACGTGGATTCCTCCTGGGCAACTGACCACTTCCCCAGGGGTCATTGATCATTTGCAGTCTGGGATACACCTTACTCCCAAGTCCTAAGAACTGGGACGGAGGTCTCATAAGAAACACTTAATTGTTTTTCCTTTTACTCAAATTCAGTGAATTAAGCAGGAGCCATCAATGGCCCAGGGCCTAGAGTCATTGCTTCGGCAGCTTGGGTCTTACTGTATAATACTACAGCAAGCAGTTATCCCAGCACCAGCACCGGCAGGAATAACAGGAACAGCCAAGCAAAATAGGTCTGATTGCAGTGCACTGTTATCCTACTTGCTCTATAATTAGGTTCCTTTTTTTTTTGTATTTTATTTGAACATAGTGTAGACCAATAAACTTTACTCTTAAAGTTATCACTTCAGTCTTCCCCACCTTGAAATATTCTTTATTATCCACATTGCTTTTCAAATCAGTGTCACAGTCCATGTCCAGTCATGCTACTTTGATTTGTAACATGGACTTTTCCAAGACTTTCAGCTGATTGCTGTCACCTTTTCTATCAAAGGTAAATGGCTTATTCCAAACAACCAAAGTCTAGGCTTAACACTGAAAGTATCAACTATTGAGGTTGAACCAGATGTAACTGCTATTTCTTCTTTTATAACTTTTTCTTTGCTATGTTTGAGGGGGGAAAGTAACAGCTGTACACAGCTTAAAGTGATAGAAGAATGGACAAATTTGACCAAAAATAACCCGGAGACATCTGAATGTATACTAACACATCCATATATAACATATATAGGTATCTTAGTTGCCAGTGGGAAAAAACAAGCCACAAAAGAAAAGCAGATAAGAGAAAACAAGAAATACATAAAGGAAACATGAATGGCTGATGATTAGAAGCAGCATTTACCCATTAAAATAGTAATCAAAGAAGTACGAGTGAAAGTAAAGGTAATATACTAATTTTTGGGCATTGGGTCCTAATTCTTTTGAAGTTCCTTCCTCAGCAAACTTATCATGCTTATGGTTAAGCACATAAAAAACTCCCAAGGACAGAATTTGTTCTTCCTTGTGGCTGAATAATAATTCTGAATGAAATCCTTCCATTTTCAAGAAAATAGAAGACCATCCTCTTGAGTGAAATAAGCCAGAGTCAGACAAATATCATCTTCTCCCTAATAGGTAAAATCTAGAAATGCTGACCAACGAGAGCAGGGAGACTATTGTTAGACAAAGGAAGGGTAAGAGGGAAGGAGGGTGGATGCAGAGAGACATAATCAGGAGAAGATGTGAGCAAAACACGTCACCGCACACATAGAACCTCCCCCTCCAACTGTGACCTAAGAGGAGAAAGCAGAAAGGCTGATGAGGAAAACAAAGAAGAAAGAAAAACCCAATGGCCATTTATACCCATTATTTTCTTCCAGCCAAGAACACTCCATAGTGGAAATGAAAGAAAGTAACTTGACTTGTTCAACAGATTGGACTTTACTGCAAATATTTCCTTTGGCACAACTACTAAGCCCCAAATGTGCACAGAGGAGGAGAGGGCAACCCCTGCCTGCAGGAGTATCAACAGTTGGGAGTGAAATCCACCGGAGAGAAAATATACGGTGAAAAAAGTCTCCCAGCATGAAGAGTTACACAACAGAACTCAACGGTGGGTTGGCTGGCTGAGGCTTTCCAAGGCAAGAGAGGCGGTGACCAAGTGACCTGTCCATCTGGAACTTTGGAAAATAAAGAATGCTTTTTCAAAAAAGAAATGAAATATAGACTTCATGAAATGCTTTGTCATCGAAATGAGGATGGCCATGGTAGCCCTCTGGCGAGAACACGTCAGTCATGGGAGGGTGCTTAGCTCTCAGAGGGGAGCTGGGCATGACTTGTAGCGCTGTTAGCATCTCAAGGGACCACAGAAGGGACCCTGGGGGAGCCCGGAGAAGTACTGGACCCAGTGTGTGCTTAAGAACAGACCCAGAGGTGGGAGAGGTTAGGTGCTGGGACTCTCTAGAGGGGGCTAGATAATTCAGCAACAATTCACACTTCGGAAAAAAAGTAACACATAACACGGCCGGAAAGGATTCCTAGGTTCTTGAGAAGATTTGTGGGAATAAAGTAAATGAAAGAGTCAAGTAAGACTTCAGCGTTAGGTTTGCCTTTAGAAACAGAGTCCAGTGATTCTGTATTCTAACTTCCAACCAGTGCCTCAGAAGCCATCATGCCGATGCTGGGTTTTGTCCCTGAGCTGAGGGTCTTTGTACCCTCATTTGTGTTCTGACACAAATGCATAAACATGCTGAATGTCGCATATTCAAATAGGAATGCCCCAGCTACTGTCTCCAAGGGTGGTTTTCTTTTTCAGCCTACTCTTTGCTCCCTTTCTTGTGCTTACCAGATTCACTTGATTGCTTTTGGCTGTTTTGCCCTGTCTAGGTGGGCAGGTCTAAGTGAGCAAGGGCCACACCTATTGTACTCGCGGCCATGTCCCAGCACCTGCCACAGTACCTGCCACGTGACACATTCTCCATAAACACCTGCCTGTGTAGACGCAGCCAAAATCAGGACCCAGAAGTGAAGTTCAAGATGTGTTAGTGTGATGGAGACCTCGGCTGGCTTACAAAGGTTGGCCTGCAGCATGGAAGACATGGAGAAGAATGCAGCAATTCGGCACAAAAGGGCAGAGGAGATTCGGACCTCACTTGGGACACAGACAGAACTGAACTAACCATGAGAAAGATCCCATTACATTCCCTGAGACTTGAGCTCAAGCTTGGGCCACAGTCCCTCCACAACACAGCCTATTTCTACTGCCATGTATTTTCTTTACCTATTTTATTTTCTGGAATAAGCTCCCCAGGAAAGCATTGTGCCCAACACTACCCCCTAGATACACCGCAAATACATAGAGCTCACTCAGCAGGTATCTTACAGCCAACTGAATTCTGCTGGAAAGGTTTACAGCCAAGTGTATCTTTACTGTCACTGTTTCACTGTGCACATCTCTTTAATTCTTCCTGAACTAGAAGGTGTGCTTTCCATATTATTTTATAACTGTCTGTTGCATTCCAGGGCCATCATATAAATTTCTTATTAGAGTTATGAAGATAACAGGAGTAGACACATAAAAGGGAATATTCTCATCTCTGGCAACGAGAAAGCACTCACTGATAGAAAACTGCAGTTACACAGAGGATCCCTTATCCCAACTGGCTCTGAGTGTGGCCACGAGAGGAATATCAGGGCGCAGCAAAGTCCGCACATATTTATGTTGGAAACTTCAAGTAGAACTGTGATTTCTAGAGGCGTGTTGCTTGGGACATCTGTGAGCACTGTCTGCGTGCGAGTAAGAGCCTGCTACGCTCTTTCTGTGAGGCTCATCTTCAAGAGGACTTAAATCAGTTGTGTCCATGCTCTTTCCTGAGCAGCATGAGTAGCCAGGCCACTGGCCCCTCCCAACAGGAGCTAACTTGTCCACTAACTTTCTGAAATATAATCAGACTCCACATGTGGCTGATGGAACCAGTATCTTTAGGTCAGAGTGAGGTGTCCTCGATGGATGAATGTGCATGGGTGTGTGCATTCTTGTGCATGCGTGTGTGTGTTCCAGTGTCACCGGCTGCCCCGGTAAGAACCTCGATCCCAGCCTTAGCGCTGTTGGGAGCTTTCCAGTCCATTGGCCATTCTTTGTCTGACTCTCCTGTTTCCTCTGATTCCCAGGGCTCCAATCTTCTGGTCCCTCCTCTCCTATCTGCAGTTCCTTTCTGAGACTCTTGTTTACTCCTATACTGTTAAAAACTTGCAGCAAACTACACAGAGAATTTACCATATCAACCATTTTAACTGCAATTCAGCCATGTTGGGTATATTCACAGCATTATATCACCAGTCTCCAGAACTTTCTCGTCCTGCCAACCTGGAACCCTATACCTATTAAATAATTTCCCATTATCCCTGGTCCTCCCCCCAAATCCAAGTCATCATTCTTCCTTCTTCTCTGAATATGATTACTCCTGATATGTCATCTGAGTGGAATTATAGAGCCTTTGTCTTTCTGTGAAGGGCTTGTTCCACTTGCTGTGTCCTCGGGGTTTATCCACATGGCAGCCTGTGTTGCAGTGACCTTTCTTCCCACGGCTGAATAACAGTCCACTGTGCTCAGGTCCCATGTTCCCTGTAGCCGTTCATCTGCTGATGCATGCCTGGGTCGCTCCCTTCTCTTGGCTACTGTGAACAATGGTGTTGCGGATGTGGGTGTGTAAACACCTCCGTGAGGCCCTGCTTTCCATTCTTTCCAGTCTACACCCAGATCTACTCTCTTCAAACCACCACCGCTCCTCCAGTTTTAAGATTCTAAGTGGAGTGCACTTGCTCATACATGGAAATCCATACAGTTCAGATATTGGCTTCCGTCATCTGGTTCTATAATTGTGTCTATGTTCTTTTTTAACACGTTGATCTGACATGTGCTCAGTTACAAGCAGATTTGCTCAGGATCTTCTGACAGGGAGACCATGTACAGAGAACTAGAATTCCTCAGGCTGAACCATAGTTTGCCAACCTGTAGTCAAATGACTCTCAGGACCCACTTAACCTTCATGGCCCATAGCTTTCTCCTCTGCAGCACCAGCCTCAATGGGTTATTATTAGGATAAAAGAAAATACTACATGGCAGGTGTAAGTATTGTCATGACTTGTGGACCAGTTGCTTTGGTTTTTATCTGGCTAGTCTTATCTTTGATTGTATATAAAGAACACTTACCAAAGCAAAGTTAACTTACATTTCTCTATAAATGACACCTAGTGTTTCTGTTTAATACTTCAGGAGATTTGCCTTAGTGTTTGTGGAAATCAAATATTCAATTTAACTTTTTATTTAAAAATCAACTATCCTTACATATGAATAAAGCCCTTAGAATACAACTCTGTACCTATCTAATGGCAGAGGAAAATGGCCCAGACAGCTTGACAAGTTGTCTTCCTGCTTGACTCTTAGAGTTTGAGCCTGATACATTCTATGGTCACAATAGGTTATGTTTCCTTTGAGAAGTGCGATTACAGATGACAAAGAAATGTACCACATACTCTAATACTTCTATCCATAAATTAAACTATGTGAGACACGAAAGCTTGCCAGTTTATTAACTTACCCTTTTCTATAGCAGAACTGAACATGCTGATCATAAAATACTTATCTTCAGGTTAGTGCTAGCTGCTGATATTTGAGACATCACAGGTTAAAGGCTGATGTGCTACATATTTCTTGGTAGATGCAGCCAGGAAATAAAAAATATTTTCTTTAGGAAGTGATATAAAATCTAAGCTAAGTTTTAAAAAGTAAGGAAGAACTGAAAATTAAGTCTAAATTTTGTATTGCACTTAAAAAGTATATGAATTTTTTTGTCCAACATAATTGTCAAAGACCATAAAGATGCATTTCCAAAAGATTTTCAAAAATGCACTTTATACAAATTAGATCTAATCTAAAATCAGTAAATATAGAATAGGTAAATCCAGAGAAAGATTTTCCAAGAAACACACTAAGTGGTATTTAGGGAAGAACAACACTTTTACACGTTTGCAGGGTTTTATAAAATTAGCATAAGCGAGGTATGTTCCATTCACTTTAACGCCTTTCCCACTCAGCTGTTTAAGCTTTAGATGTCTCTAAGTCCACAGCCAATTCCCTGTGGATGGACGTGTCATGGACGTGAGGGTTAGAAACAATCCTTCCCCCTGGCTGTTCAAATGGCCTGCCTTCTTACTGTTAGCCACCAGAGGGTGCCAGCTGCATTGTGTAAAGAGGTGGCTCTCTGCCTTGCTATTCGTTTTGTGTACCCAGAGCAGCGAGCAAAAACACTGAGAACAGGACAGCTCTCAGAACTGAAAGCTGCCTGTTGGCTCCAGCTGCTGCCATCGAGAAACCAATGCCACCAAAACGTCTTGCAGCGTTCTACAGCTGCCAATCCTCTGCCTTGGCAAACTTCAAGCAAAGAAAGGCCCGGAAAGCCTTTGCTTCACAAAGTTGAATGAAAGGCCATTTAGGCTTTTTGATTCAGGCCACCTCAAGGGCTCAGACATCACCCACGGGTTTCTTTGCTGAGGATAAGCACTAACACCACCAGTTTCTGTCCCTGCTGCTTTCTCTCACCTAATTTCTCAGCTGGAGTGTGTACCAGATTTCAAAAGCAAACTTCACTGTGGACTGTCACCCAGACTCCCCACTCTCCAGGTGCAAATTAACCCATTTGGCTCCAGAATTTCCACACAGTGACATATTATTCACTTTACAAAAGCAGAAGACTGATAATGTCACACACAAAATCATTCACGTTTGCCTGTAACTTTCTTTCAAATCCTTGTTTCTTCTACTAGACAATGGCATATGATAGTCAAAAAGAGAGGTCAGTTTCTAAAGGGCTCTGATCCACAAGACCAAGGGCTTCGTGTCTATCTGATGGAAAGTTTGACAAGTTCCCCCACTATTGCTGGGAGTCCCTTCAATAAGCCCTGAGTACAGACGAGGTCATCATTGTAATTTTGTGAAGTATCATCCCATCAAGGGTAGCAGTTTTGTAGCTGCCCATTCAACTTGTTGATAAGCCATGATTAACAGTTCAGGACACTGATTATTAGACAATAGTAATTCAAATTAAGCTAAGCCAAGGGAGGGCATGTCATTTATTCAGATTTTCAATCTGTTTCTTGCAAGAAGCCAGAATCTTGCTGTGATCTGCTCTTCATGTACAAAGCTTGCTTTGCAAGAATCCATCCTCTACGAAGAGGGAAAAGTTCTGCCGGGAGAGCCTAGAGCCTTAACACATTTATTTCTTGATATACCACTAATAAACTAGTTTTGTTGGTCATTGGTGCCCAAAGGAGTTTCAATGAAACTGGGAGAGCAAAAGATATTCTCTGGAATCAGTAGCTTAGGCACAAAGCATAGCAACAAATTTAAGGGGTACACAAAACAAAACAGAATGCCACATGCTAAATTCAATTCTATCTAGAATATCGTTAATAAAAATGTGGTATTAAATAACCTCGCCACTGTCCACACTGTCTGCTTCTCAGCTCTCATCTAGTTCTCTCTTCTTGCTTCTCTCTCTCTCTCTCTCTCTCTCTCTCTCTCTCTCTCTCTGTCTCTTCTCTCTCTGTCTCTTTCTCTCTCTCTGGTTCTGTCTTCTCTCTCATCTCATTCATTGTATTGCAGCTAAACTGCCTTTTTCTCTTGTTTTTAAAAATGACAGCCTCTTTTTTCTGTTTCTCATGTCCTCAGATGCTTTACATTTTTTAAATCAAAGTTCAAATGTCACCTTGCTCAGAAGCTTTCCTTAACCATCATTTACAGCCTTTGTTCATTCACTTTTCTCTTTTTATGGCTCCCTCCTGGCCAGTGTAAATCCATGACAGTGGAGACTTGTATCTCTTTTACACTGATGCCTGCCCAGAGTTTAGGAACTCTTCTTTATAGTATCTTTTTTTATTGAATGTCCAATAAATACTTGTTGAATGAGTGAGTGAATGAATGAATGAGGGTTAAGATAATTCTCAAAATTTAATAATATATTGAACTATTAATATGATAAAACTGTATCCAGATTCCCATCTCCCAGGAACTTATCCAAGTTGAGAAATGCAGCACATGAGAGAAACAATATGTGGAACTGTGGCACAAATACAGCAACATTTCTCCTTCCTCCCTGAGTCTCAGAAATCTCAGAATTTACACAGTGGGTTTTATGGCTGTGCGTCAGATCTGCAGGTTGTCAAGCATTACGAGCTTGGCACACATAGCCCATCTTACTTAGGGAATGGTAAAAACATTGATGTGGACACATAACCCTCATGTGCCCATGGTCATAGACAAGAGGTTGTACAAATGCTGAGGAGCTTCTGAGAAGTGGCCCATGGCAGGTGCTGGTCTCAGCTGGGGACGGTGGGGGGCTTTAGGCTGCCCTTCAAGGGACACAGCAGCCCAAAACTTCAGAATCACTGTTGTGATTTATTCAGAAAAATGAGCTCTAACCTAACAATACTGTATACTGATCACACACAGTCTGAACTAAATAAACTTATTTCTCATAGCAGCAACTTGAGAGAGATACATTTATTATTTCATTAGCCCATTAAATTAATGAGAAATGGCACAGCACGTAAGCAGCGCCGCAAACTAAATACAAATAGAGATGTAAATTCTGGAAACAGCCTCTCTGCAAACTACACTCTAAATCTGGGAAAGCCGAGATCTGACTGTGCAGACACTTCCAGGTATGGCCAGATAAAACCGCCAAACAGCCTAAGCTGATGGTCCTCAGGAAAGAACAGGCCTACATTAACTCTCCTTCCTGAGGAATTCAGTCCTAAGTGTTGAGCAAAGTTGCTTATACTTTGTTGACTGGAAGGAATTTTTCAAACACTTGCTACTTTCTGAAGGAGAAGTTTTTCCCTATTATGTTTCATTTAAATCCTTAGTGCTTAGCCTGGGACTATAGATCCATGGAAAAGCACTTCCCAGGATGCACAAGGGCCCAGTTTAAACCCCCAACACCAAAAGAAAGCCTGAAAATTTTATTTGCATTGACAGTAAATAGAGTACAGGGACACAGAATGTCAGTATGGGAACAATTTCTAACCTCATACTGAGGTCTTCGATGTAAGCTCTTTTGAATATATAAGGCTAAATAAAATTATTTTATTAACAAAATTATAACCTACTCATCCTATTTATACACAGTATTAAACTTTTCATATATTTCTACATATACACATAAATGAATACACGTACACACACAAGGTGTGAGCACTTGCTCACATAATCTTTATAATAGCCAGGCGTGGAGCACACATTGCCTTTAATACCCCTCAAATACTAACGCCTACTTCCAACGCACTTACCCCAGCATTTGATGGAAAGTTTGACAAGTTCCCCTACTATGTGATCAAAAGTAGGAGAGATGCTACTTCTAAATGCCATCCAGCAGAAATAAAGGCAGGCTGCTAAAACACCGGCAACAAAACATTAGAGTGTCCTGGCCTACCTTATTCCCTGGAAATGGAAGCAGGTAACTTCTGAGTCTTTGCCAAAGTCAAAATCATCATGAATGATAAATGTTTGCAATTGATCCAAGACATCAAGGCAGCCGTGACACCCAACTGAAGGCACCAAAGAGGACTTTCAAAACTGCTTCACAAAGCCCAAGAACAATGAGGTGAGAGGTTTGAAGCAAAGGGCAGTATTCTGAGGAGGATGATAGTGTGTCTTTCATTCACTAAATTATTTTTAACTTATGTAGTCACCATAGTTACTGATTATACCTCACATACACCTATGGAAACAAACACACAGAGAAGGTAAAAATTTTCATTTAGGTATGATAGAAAGTGGTGAAAAATACTCACACGTGGCTTCCAGTGGTACAGCAGACACGTTTCACACACACACAAACACCTTAAAGAAGAGCTAACAATGGATTGTTTAAGAATAATTTAATGTAGAGCCAGTGAAAAAATAAAGCAATTTTCTTAGAGGCCAGGAAGAAGAAGAAAGGATGCACAGATTGGAGTGAGTGTCATGGAAACCAGAACTGACCAGAACTGACTTAGGCCTTAGTCCATCCACAGTGACCCAGAGCCTCATGTGAGTAGAAAGCGGGGAAAATCTTCCTATTAAACAGATAGGGTGTCACCCAGAACTGCAGGCAGGAACCTGGAGTGACCAAATGGTTGAAACCGAAAAATAAAGCTACCTCAGGGAGAGGCATTCATGTTCTCCCCGCCTTGACCCCAAGTGGGAACAGAGTAAAAACTTGCCCCTGTGACTTTCTAAGCTGAAGCCCAATGATATTTTGGAAAAGCACAACTTGGGCGGCCCCAGAGTGCCTGTGGGCACTGCGCTTTATCGAGGTAGTGCGTGGGCACACAATGCAGACTCAAATCTTCTTGAGGAATACTTTAAAATTAAATTTAAAAATCACACAATAAGTGGGAAAACAAGCAGAGTCAACAGCAAGTATCAGGCTCAGTTGTGAAAAATGTATTATTTATGAATGCATTTAAAGAAATACAAAATGATACTGAGGGATGTCAGTATGTTAGAGGATGTTAGAGAGACTATTAAAAATTGATCTTGTCTTGAAACACTAAGCAGTATCACTTCTAGAGATAAAATGTAAACCAGAAGCTCCATGGAGGCACCTAAGAAAACATTCACACCTGCAGGACAATGTGCACTCAGAGACAGAGCCGGAAACATCGCCTTAAATGCAGCTCTGAGAATCACAGAGGGAAAAGTGCAAGAGAAATTAAGAGACCAGAGAGCAGAATAAGAAAATGCAACACTGATATATTCAGCATTTATAGAAGAGGGGAAAGACAAATGGACCAGAAGCAGCTTCTGAAAAGGCAAGGTCTTAGGGTTTCACAGAACTGCTAACACAGAGTCATACGTTTAAGACATCCAAGGAACCTCAGGAACAAATAAAACTCACACTTAAATGTAGCTTTGTCAAACGTAAAAGCAGAGATATTTCAAATGCCTGTGAAAGACTAAAAAACTAAAGAATTATACTGATTGATGTTTTACATGAAATGTTTACAACTCATATTTGTAATAATACTTTCAAAACACCAAGAAGGAAAAAGTGAACTGAGAGTCACACGTCTTTCAGAATGAGGGTAAAACAAAAGGCATTTTCAGATCAACAAATTCAGTTTAAAATCAGGTGACTCTGGTATAAATAAAGTGCAAAATAAAAGGCAGATAACATGAAAGAAGAAAGAGAAAAGAAGTTATTGTTATCCAGCAAGGAGAGTGTATCTAAAAGTAAACCTTGATTTAGTATAACCATCTTAGGTGTTTTATGTATTTTTTTTGGCCTATTAGTTGTTCATCTCTATCTATGACAGCTTGATAATGACTCATAAGATAAACAAATGAATCTAATACTGGGAAAATCAAAATGAGGTGGAGGAAAGGGGGACAAAAGAACTGAGATGTGTTACGTACATGTACCAATTCCCCACAATGAATGTGATCATTATCTACTACAAACATGTAATAATAAACATTCAAAATCAAAATAAAATCAAGATGTATATTTTTCTAAAATATATCTAATGTCAGATGAAAAGATGTCTGAACAAATATGTAGGGAAATGGGCGAGCATATGAATGACATTGTATGGAAAAACAGTAAAGTACTATATACACATATAGAGTTAAAAGCATCAAAATATAGCTAAAATTCAAGTCAAGAAAAAGTAATTAAGGTTAAGTCATTCTAATTTATGTTGCTTGGGAGGAGACAAAATACGGGTTCAATTTGGCTAAATTAAAAATATTTATTACAAGTATCCTAAAAAGAATAAACAGAATGTGTACAAATTCAGAAGTTAGGGTAGAGAATGGAAAAAAATAAATTCTGAAAAAGCCAAGAAAAACAGGAAGACAAAGTACAAATAATATGTTATAAATGAAAGTATATATAGGTAATAATTAATATAAAGGAACTAAAGTCCCTGAGAAAACAGTTTGTCAGATTTGAATAAAAAAAATGATAGAATCAAAATATGTGTTGCTTAAAAAGATGAAAATTTAATCTTATAGTGTGAAACAAAAGTTATCAAAGGCACTATTTTGGACTTAACTCTTGTACCAGGCTTTAGTGGTGCAATGCAAAATGAACATTATCATATTAAGTGCCACATAATCCAACCTAACTCTTAGAAAGTAAGAAAATCTTGAAACATGCCAAGTTTTCAAAGACTAGGAAATTCAAAGCATGCAGACAGTGGCCCTTCTCCCTGAGCTTGCATAAGGACATCCCCTGGCTGTAGTCCATACAAAGAAAGTGCGCAGAAGTACTGATGTCGACTACAAACCCACTTTTTGAATTATGCTATCTCTTTTTTGCTCTTCTACCGACCTTACACAGTGACCAGGCTTCCCATGCCCAGGGGAATACTTTCCATTTTGCAGATAGAATACTGCCTGATGGAGGCATCTCAATTCCTGACTTGAAACAGTACTATAAAGCCACAGTGATCAAATCAGCTTGGTACTGGCAAAGAAATAGACCTGAGGATCAATGGGACAGATTAGAAGATGCAAGCACAACTACAAAGACACTCAGCCAGCTGATATTTGACAAAGGGGCTAAATATGTCCACTGGAAGAAGGATAGTCTCTTTAATAAATGGTGTTGGAAAAATTGGCTCTCTACATGCCGAAGACTGAAACTAAATCTTTGCATATCACCATGCACAAAACTAAAGTCTAAATGGATCAAAGACCTTAATATTAAAACAGAAACACTAACTCTACTGGAAGACAAGGTAGGTAGAAGTCTTGGAGCCATAGGGGTAGGCAGAGAATTCATGAACCAAACGCAAACTGCACGGGAAACACTTCAAAGAGTCAACAAATGGGATCTCACATTATTGAAAAGTTTCTGCACTTCAAAGGAAATCACCAACAGAGTGAAAAGAAAACCAACAGAGTGGGAAAGAATTTTAGCCAGCAACCCCTCAGACAAAGGACTTGTGTCCAGAATATATAAAGAATTGAAAAACATCAAGCCCCCCAAATTCAAAGACCCTCTCCAAAAATGGACATCTGAGATGAACACACAGTTCTCAGAGAAAGATATACAAATGGCAAATAAATACATGAAGAAATGTTCACTATCACTGGTCATTTGAGAAATGCAAATTACAACAGCATTGAGATTCCACCTTACTCCGGAAAGAGTAGCTGCCATCAAGAAATCAACTGATAACAAATGTTGGCGAGGTTGCAGGGAAAAAGGAACACTGCTCCACTGTTGGTGGGAATGTAGACTGGTGCAACCATTATGGAAATCCATATGGAGAATTCTCAGAAGACTAGGATTGGAAGTTCCAGTCAATCCAGCTATCCCCCTCCTGGGTATTTTCCCCAAAGAACTGAAAAGTTCATATCACAGTGATATATGTGCACCCATGTTCATAGCTGCACAATTTGTGATAGCTAAATCCTGGAAACAACCAAGATGCCCATCAACTGCCGAGTGGATGAAAAAGATGTGGCTATAAAAAAGGATGATCTTGAGGCCTTCATAGGCAAATGGAGACAACTAGAGCCAACCTCATTAGTGAAATAAATAAGAATCATATTTATAAATATCACATTGTGTCTCTAGTGTAAAAAGCAAATAAGAACTACAAGAGTAATAAAACCAAAATGTGTAATTGCTATTGTAAAAAAGAGAGGAAAAGAAAGTGCTCTAAGGGATATAACTGCATGTAAGTTTGAGTGTGTAAAATAGATGACCATATTGCTGAATCTTTGTTGGATCTTTGAGCAAAACTGTTTGTAGTCTGACTGTTTGAATATTTACTATGTACCCTTTAACTTTGTAACTTGAA